>JAHLSL010000025.1:11031920-11079752 GCA_025920805.1 Petroica traversi | reverse complement strand
TTGAGCTCCGGGCAGCACCGGCACGCGGCTCCGCCCCGGAACTGAGCGGCGCCGCGGGGCATTGTGGGGCGGCGCTGTGGCCCGGCAGGTAAACAGGGCTGAGGGAGGGGGACCGGGAACGGGAACGGGACCGAGCCGGGATTTGGGACCGGGATCTGGGACCGGGATCGAACCGGGATTTGGGACCGGGATCGAGCCGGGATTTGGGACCGGGATCGAGCCGGGATTTGGGACCGAGATCGAGCCGGGATTTGGGATCCGAGGCTCCGAGCAAGTGCTGACCTCCCCTTCCCGGGCTGGCGCCCAAGCCTGGCGCTGCTTCCCCGCGGTCCTTTGCTGGCGGCTTGTCCGGGGTACGCGTATGCCTTGGTCTTACGTTAGCCATAAGATAATTTAGTTTTTTCGGCGGTGGGACTTATTTGTCAGGACAGAGGTATGTCAGGAATGCATAATACGGAGGTAGCTCATTTCACTGAGTGACACATAATCACGTTAAAGAGCTGTGATGTCAGAGGATATTGTTAAGGCCTTTCTTTTGTCTTCTAATTTATTTTTTTTCTTGCTAGTGAAAAAAGCCAAAATGGCCTCAGGTACAGTAGCGAACGCCCCTCCTGCAGGAGGGGCAAATGATGTGAGCCTGGAGGAACCAAAGAAGATGACGAGGGAAGATTGGAGGAAAAAGAAAGAATTAGAAGAACAGAGAAAACTAGGAAATGCACCTGCTGAAGTGGATGAAGAAGGAAAGTAAGTTTTAGTAAAGTCGTGGTTATTCTAAAGATGCTGAGTAAAAATGTCTTTTCCTTTTGTGGTTACAGAACAATTGTGGGAGTAATGTATGATTTCAGTGTGATTTACTGTAGAAGTAAATAGTTGAACTTTTTTAAACTTTCCAGTCATCAGATATTTTCTAGAAAAATGTAAGTTCAATGTTTATCTTCTGTCAGCTGTTGACAGTTCTGCTAAAAAGTCCAATCCATGAAGCTAATTACACATGCTATTTTTAAAGTGATCAAAATATACTACGGTTGTCTTTTACTGTGTACCTTACCTGGTACCTCTCTCTCTCTCTTGCTTTTACAGGCCTTGTTGCTTTTGAGAAAAGTTGCTTTATTCTTTGCTTAGTAACATCACATTAGCCATTTGATTCAGAGTCAAGAGTTCAGGTGAATTAGGGGACAATAAAATCTCAAAGTCCATGTTTATCAAACTGAGAATTTATTTTGCAGTGCATTGTACCAATATCATTATTTATTATCACTCTTAAAACACTTAAACTTTAATGTGAAGGTTGTTTGTTAGACCCAAGTTGTTTTGGGTTTTTTCCCCATGCTGTGTATTCATTCCAGAACATCTTTTACAGAGATATCAATCCTCATATTCCTCAGTACATTTCTTCGGTACCATGGTACATAGATCCTTCTAAAAGACCCACACTGAAGCATCAGAGACCTCAACCAGAAAAGCAGAAACAGTATAACTCCTCTGGAGATTGGTACAAACGAGGAGTTCAGGAGGTACGCAAAATGTTTTTCTCATTAAATAAAGATTTGGGTTGATTACATGAGAAGATTTCTGGTTAGATGGTTTGATGGGGAGGGCAGGAAATTTTATTCAGCAGGCAAATCACAGTCTGGTGGTAATCAAAACGTGTTTGGGCTTTGGGGAAGGCACACATACTTGAGTAGTGATAAAAATATGAACTTATTTGGAACACTTCTGTGAATCTGGCAAAGTGTACCAAACACTTTGTGTTTCCTCTCAGCACGCTGTGGCCACGAGGTACCGCAAAGGAGCCTGTGAGAACTGCGGGGCACTGACACACAAAAAGAAAGACTGCATGGAGGTAAACTTCACTTTTGTCCATGTCTTAATGACTTTGAATTCCTTGGGAATTTTAATTTTTGTGAAAAACAGCTGGCTATAGGTGAAATACTGGGTTTGGAAAAGCTATTTTGAAAAACGTTACAAGTAGTGAGAGATTGCGTAGCAGTTTCTGAAAAAATTACTATGTAGGAAAATTGAAGGGGGAAAGGGATACAATTCAGTGTGTCATCAGTCAGTTCTGTTTGTAATAAGATCTGAAATAGGTGCAAATGCTATTTTCTTGTTAATTGCACTAACTCAAGTGCTGTTGTGTCTTTCTGCTTCATTTCAGGTAGAAGCCGCCCCCAGAAACTGTTTTAATTGCTTTCTTAGTTGTAAAAAATATAAACAAGAATTTATGGAGTCTGGAATCAGTTGTGCTACGTAAAAGTACAGAAGGACTTGCATTTATTTACAATTGACAGGCTTACAGTACTGAATTTAACTTCCTTTAGAGGAGCTTGATTGATAGTATTTTTGAAGGGATATGTGAGTGAGTAACCTAATGGACTAAGCTAACTATCTTTTTCTTTTTTCAGAGACCCAGGAAAGTTGGAGCAAAATACACAGGCATGAATATTGCCCCTGATGAACACGTGCAGCCTCAGCTGATGTTTGATTATGATGGGAAGCGAGACCGGTGGAATGGTTATAACCCAGAGGAGCACATGAAAATTGTCGAGGAATATTCCAAGGTTGATTTGGTACGTAGGTGCTACGATTAACTAGGGAGAGAGTTAGTATTTGGTGTGGCTGGGTTGGAAGGAGGGACACTTGTTGTGTGCTCTGTTGATATTGGAGCTGATAGAAATATCTAAACAAATGCATGTTTGTGTTGCACAGGCCAAGCGTACACTGAAAGCCCAGAAGCTTCAGGAAGAGTTGGCATCAGGGAAGCTGGAGCAAGTGGTAAGTAAACTTACCTAATTTATTTTTGCTTAGGCTGAATAAATATAAAACAGATTATTTCTGCTTTCTGTCTCTTTTACTCTCTCTACAGGGTCTGCTGTTGGGTTCTGTGCCCTTCAGTAATATAAAGGTTTTCCTAGAACCAGCATGTTTTGTGTCAGGTTGAAGAACTTGAAACATCTTCTTTCAAATGAGAATTTCTTTCTGTAATGGTTATGGGCAGAAATTCTGTGTGATTATTATTGTTGCTGAAACTAATGACATGGAATTTTGGATCAGAAGAGCTTGTTTTCCATGTAGTATTTTTTTTTCATATACTGAAATGCTTTTCTTGTATTTAAAGATTGCTACTGTCTGACTAGTGTTGAGGTGATAACTGCATTGATTTAACAAGGCTTTATATAAATTGGAATAGGAAGGTGTTTTCTTAAGAAGAAGCAAATTAGTTTAAGATAAAGTCACTGTGCAGTGACTTACAAAATGGGGAAAAAGTAGGCTGCTACTGCTCTCCCCTCATGGGCCGTCACTAGATGGCACAGTGAGTTTGATCTGTCTCCCAGGCCAAACTACAGTGCTTTGATCTCCCCAATAGAGGAGATTCTTCCTCTTTTCATACCTGTTTTATGAAGCAAAGACTGTTGGCTTCTGTATATTTACTGCATATAAAATGGAACTGTAAGAAGAAAAATGTATTTGAAACTTAAGAGCTGTTTCTGAGGGAGAGGACTGAGACTGATTTGCATAGTCAGTGCTGACCAGGTGCTGGTCCGTGTTCCAGGGCTCACAGCTGTTCCTGTCTTTACTGCTGCAAGTATTCTTCAGATAAAGATTAAGCAGGTTAAAAAAATAAAATATGACTGTGTTAGTCGAACTTAAATTCTGGCTTCTGTTTCGTACTTAGTATTCCTGTAAATCCTGACCAAATTCTTGAATACATATCTTCTTAATTCTTTTTTAAGCTTTCAGAGTTGAAACTTGGTTATATTTACATAATATGAAATGTTCTAGTTAAATTCTCAGTGCTCAAAGGCATAACTAGCTGAAACAGTTTTAGAATTTGCTGCTTTTGCAAAGAATTGGGAATTTAGTTGGATGTAGAGTGAAAAGTTCTCAAACATGTGTCTGTCACAGAGACAGCTAAGAGCTTTCTCCTAGAATGTTACATAGCACTGTTTCTGCATTTGGGGCCTCTGGTAAATTGTATTTTTATTCCAGCATGAAGCTCTGCTTTGATTGCCCTTTGTACCCCTGCCATTTTGCCTTTTTCCACTGTCTTGTCTTCTCTGCTGATGTGCTCTTTCTTTGCTTCAGAACTCCCCAAGACACCACTGGGGAGAAGAGGAATCAAATTCACAGACAGTAAGATGATTTACCTACTGTATCACACCATGGGCAAAGAAAGAGCCTGTAGTTAGTGGAACAGTAAAACAAGGGTGGCACAAGGGTTTGAATGTGGTGTCCATGCCACTGCCTACTTATTCTAAGCATAGGTTCCTGGATTTCATAAAGAGGCTTTTTTTGTTTTAATTCATATGTGTTGTCAAACCTTAGAGATGCAAGCACATAAGATTTTAACATGTGGTATATTTTGACCAAAATAACTGTTTTCTTAATGTCATCATTGTTATTTTTTGATAACTATTTCCATAGAAGGAAGTGAAAATTCTTTAACAAGAGCACTTCTGAAGCATTGAATGTTAGATTAGCCTGAGAGCCCACGTAAGCCCAGGTAAATTGTGCCACCTTGTAACTACAGGGAATGCAGAATTTTAAGGAAACCACTAAAATCAGATTCTTGTATACCTCTCCAGAGTGAGGAGCTCTTTTAGTTAGAAGTTTTCCATCTCTCCTCAGGAAAGAGATCATAACAGTGAAGATGAAGATGAAGACAAGTACGCAGATGATATAGATATGCCTGGGCAGAACTTTGACTCTAAAAGACGCATCACAGTCAGAAATTTACGTATTCGGGAAGATATTGCAAAAGTAAGTAAAGATTCTGTACAGATGTTCTTTTGTATTCTTGAGAGTTAATTTGAACAAATTAAACGTTCAGTTATTAATGACTTTGTTTATGGGTCTAGGGGTTTAGTTGTTAGGGTCTGTTGTCAATTCTGTTCCTGCCCATGTTATGACTTCATCAAGGTCATCCTTTTGCATAGATAAAACTTTTTAAAACATCTAAACTGGGGGATGCAAGAGTAACCTCAGTTCTTTTAAAATCATAAATATTAATTATCTTTTATGTTGGTTTTATTTCCCTAGTACTTGAGGAATCTAGATCCAAACTCTGCTTATTATGATCCCAAAACAAGAGCAATGAGGGAGAACCCTTATGCCAACACAGGCAAGAATCCAGATGAGTAAGTTAAAATGAGATCATGCTTGTATATCAAACAAAACTCTTAAAACTTAGATTAATAGTTTTATATTTTCTTTTACCTATATGTCCTTTAGCTAATTAATTTCTAGTCAGTTATGTATACGCATCTTAGTAAATATGGAAAAATCCTGTTTTATTAAGGAACACATTTTAATACCACACAAGTGGTATTCTTGTAATACTGACTGATCCTTTATCTTAAGGGACATGGTTTAGTGTAATTATCTGTACAAGGGCTAGGACACTGCTGCATCTAGAGGTGATGTCTGTAAACAATAATTATATTTATGTAAAGTGTTTCAGTAACCAAATCTTAAACTTTATCCCTTGTTTCTTGGTTCTGGAGACTAGCATGGTGTTTTTGTGGTTCCCAACAAAATATTTGAATTAGGAGTTAGATCTCCTCCTATATTGATGGACACTGCACAGAAAAAGTGTGAAAGCTTTGGCATTGCCTAGATAGCTTAATTAAAGGTGCCATAGGCTGACTTTTGGCTGCACACTTGGCTATCTTCCTTAAACCCCAAGTCATACACTTGACCTGTTGTGTGTGCTGGGAATGTACAGAGTAGACAGGCTGTGAGTAAAACATATATTCAAAGAACAGTAATTGGATTACCTCACTGCCTAAAATAGAATAGCAGTACCTAAATGATAGCAAATAACGCTCTTTCCACCTCTCTTTGCCCCCAGCTAGAGTAATCCCAGTCAGTTCTTTTTTTGTAGATGCAGAGGCTTTTGTTTCTCTCTTGAGACATAATTTGACATTTGTTGAATCTAAGTTTCTGCCACAGCTTTGCAGACTGTAAATTCTTCAGAGTAGCTTCGTGAAGATGAAAGAGTGGGGAATTGGATTGCTAGCATTATTTGATCCTCAGTGTGTGTTTCATGTACTGACTGTGCATCTTTTCAAGGGCTGTGCACAAGTGTCTCAGCTTTACTGAGAGCAGTAAAGCTGTGCCAGGCTTGCTTTAACTCAGCCAAATACGCTGGGTCTGGATTGAAGAGTCAGAAATCCAGAAGTGAGAATCACTGTGCTGGAATATCACAGACTGTTTATGCATTGTGTAACTAGATCCAAGTTTAACTTTTAGTGCTTGGCATCTCAAACAGAGCTCCCAAGTTTGTGTCATGTGTCCCTGTAAACACAGATATCACGGGTTTGCAGTGACTGCCTAATGCTTTGATGGCTTTACAGGGAGTGTAGGTTTTCGTTTCATATATCGAGTTGAATGCACCTTCTTCTTCTGTTCTTAACTCTTAGTACACAAGAGAGTTTTTATTTGTCTGTTGCACTTCTATGTTTGTGTTTAAGAGGGTATCACATTACAAATGCTAAGAATTCTCTTTTTTCTGCAGAGTTGGTTATGCAGGTGACAACTTCGTTCGCTACACAGGAGATACCATTTCAATGGCACAGACTCAGTGTAAGTGGGGTTTGGGTTTGGCGTTTTTGGAAGGAAGTTGACTTAAAATACTTAACAATGCTGTTTTCTTGCAAAAGAGAAATAAACTTTTTGTAGTTTAAAGCCTTCTTTCAAATGAGTTAAGAATTAAAGAATTTTTGAATGTGTATGTCAGTTTTAGAATAAGTATTGAGTGGAACCTCTTGTGTACACAGTGTTTGCCTGGGAGGCTTATGACAAAGGCTCTGAAGTTCATCTTCAAGCAGACCCTACAAAATTAGAGCTCCTTTATAAATCTTTCAAAGTGAAAAAAGAAGATTTCAAGGCACAACAGAAAGAAAGCATCCTAGAGAAGGTAATAGGCATTTTGGTTTATTTGATAGGAATTCTGTTGAGTTTGAAGACTGGGTCTTGGGGAAAAAACAAGATTACTAATCCTATGTGAGAGGACATCAGCTGTTCTCAGCAGCTTAGATTTAAAAATACTTTTATATTTATACACACTAGCTCAGCAATTGATGAATTTTATTATTTAGTATAGGGACTTTCAAAGGGTACAGTCCTCTAGATAAATACATGTTTTGTATTTTGCAATTTGTTCTTGGACAACTGAAAAAGAACTGAATAATCCCTTTAGATTCTAACCATGTCAACATTCAAGTTTGGAAGGGGACAGGAAGTATTGCTCTGGTTGTACCCAAGCTGTTTGGCTTGGTTTCCCTGCTTTGAGTGAGGAGTATCACTGTTGTCATTCTCCAAGCATAAAACAAAACAAAAACAGACAGACAAAGAACACAACAAGAGACCATACGCACACCAAAACCCCATAAAATAAACACCAAAGACACCACAGTGGCTGTGAGAGATTATGTATTTCTGTCTTAACTCTTCACTAAAGATTAAACTGTCTCCGTCCACTTTTGTGCCTTCTTCACAAGGTACCAAAGGTACTGGTTTTAAAATGTTTACTTAACTATATAAAAGATGGGTTTTTTTCAAAACTATTATATGTCATTTCTATTTGCATTTTAGTATGGAGGACAGGAACATTTAGATGCTCCCCCAGCTGAACTGCTGTTAGCTCAAACAGAAGATTATGTTGAGTATTCTAGGCATGGAACAGTCATCAAAGGACAGGAGAAAGCTATTGCTTGTTCTAAGTATGAAGAGGATGTGAAAATCAACAACCATACAGTAAGTCCTAGATTGTGTTAAATTTTTAAAAAATTCAATACCATCCCATTGGAGGTATATTAGGATGCAGTACAATATAATTAGTACAGCAAATACATTTCTTCTGTCTCAATGTGACACTCTCCCTTTTCTGCTAAGGAAAAACTTCAAATTGTTATAGTTATGATGGAATTTGAAGAGTTGCCATGTCAGTATTAAACTAAAGGGGAAGTTACTCTGTTCACCTTCCATAAGGTGAACTTATCTGAATATAAGTTGACCACATCCTATTGTGGTTCCCTTTTTGGCAGTGTACTTGTAAGGCTCATGTTAAATAGTAAAATTATTTCTCTTAGCTTCCTTTGGGACTGTTTGAGTAATTTACTTACCAGGATATCAGCTCAGGAGTAAATTTCAGCCTGCCTCTTACAGGAATAACTGTATACTGTGTCCTCTTGCAGTGCATTTGGGGCTCTTACTGGAAAGAAGGCAAGTGGGGTTACAGGTGCTGTCACTCCTTTGTCAAGTACTCCTACTGTACAGGAGAAGCTGGGAAAGAAATTGCTGTGAGTATTCTCTTGTTTATTCATGTGGGAAGTGCTAAGGGGCATTCATACTTGTTACTTAAGGTTTAGATTGTTTTGCTTTTAGGGGGAGGTGGTTTTTTTAGCCATTTGTGAGGGTTTTGGTTTTTTTGTCCTTTCCCTATTGGATGTGGTCAGTAACAAGGAATCGTTGTTCTTGTCTGTTGTGTAGAATACAGAAGCAAGTTTAATGGAAGAGCAGCCTGGGGAGGAAGAACATGTGACAAAACCCAAAACACTGGTGGAGGTAGGATGTTTCCCTTTCTCAGGAAGAGAGATACTTCTCAACATTTTAACTACAAAATTCTGTAGAGTCAAAATAAGCCTGAAAATTACTAGACTGCATTATTAGAGCATTAACATCTCCTTTGAAAACTAAGCTCTAAAATAGCATTAATAGAAGGTTGGATTTAGTAGTTTGGGCATTATTAATATTCAAGTTGAATCTTAACAGTAATCTTAACAGTAAATTGTTTCCCACCTTACAGATCCACCAAGAGAAACAGAAAGAGAAGAAAAAGAAGAAGAAGAAGAGCTCAAATTCCGACAGTGAGGGTGAAGAGAAGAAGAAACAAGAAAAACTAAAAAAGGTGCGCTATAATCTTCAGTGGCTTTTTGGCAAAAGGAACATGTCTTACTTTACAGCATCAGTTTTATGAAGTCTGTAACGTAGTTCTTGGGGATATACCATGGGGTAGTTTAATGCTAATTTTGAGCTAAATCAAATGTAAAGTGCTGTTACAAGTTCTGAAGTACATCTCTATTCCTCAGGCAAACCTTAAATAAATATTTAGTTTTGAAAGACTTTATTTAGATGACTTAGAACATTTCATGTTTAGGCACCTATTACACCTGTAGGTCTATAAAAGACATCTCAGAACACAATGATTTGTGTATTGAAGAAAGATGGAGAGATCAAAGGCACTGTCAAATCTTAACTTTGTATCTCACGCTTGGCCAAGTCTCAGGGCTGATGTAATAAATCCATGCCCTAAGCCATCCGCTGTTTAGGGCTGCAGTGTGCTCCCCTGGGCACAGCAGCATGCCTTGGGCTGCTCAGAGAGGAAACCTATTACAGCCATGGTTAATTAAAGCAGGGTACAAATCCAGCTTCTTTTCCAGTAACAGAAGAAGTAGTTTGAGGAATGAGATAACACAAAGCATTTAAAAATTAAAATCCCAAACATATAAAAAAAAATAATGAACAATTCATTTGTACTTGCAAGACCATGATTATATTTTAGGTAAATCCTGTGAGTTTCTTATTTGATTTTGACATTTGGAAAGATATTAAAGTGTCTTATTTACTAAATAGCATTTTACCATCATTTCATGTTAAACACTAAAAAATGAGCATTAAGTGAAATGTGCTGTGAGTGAGCCAGACAGATGTGCATTATTTATCCCACCCTTGTGCTTGCTCCTTGTCTATCATACAAGAATCTAAGACATTACTTCATTGTTGTGGGTTTTTTGTTTAACTTCCATTGTAGAATTTTTGATTCCCTTTGCTCTCATTTCAGGCTCTAAATGCTGAAGAGGCTCGACTTCTCCACATCAAAGAAATCATGCAGTTAGATGAGAGGAAGAGACCATACAACAGCCAGTATGAAGTCAGGGAGCCAACAGAAGAGGAGATGGAGGCCTACAGAATGAAACGGCAGAGACCTGATGACCCCATGGCCTCTTTTCTTGGGCAGTAGTCACAGGGAGCATCATTCTACTACACAAGGCTTTTTTTTCCCACACTTGTTTACAGCTCTCTAGACACTTAATTTCCTTGCACATGTCTGAAATGGCAGAAACCTTTTTGGGCTCCAGAGAAGTTTGTGAAAGCTTCTTTCAGCAGGCATGAGCAATCTAGTACTTACTGGAATTCTGTAAATATGTGTCTGTATGTATACAAATACAGACACATATATACACACACATATATATAACATTTGTATAGATAAAATACATACCTATTCTGTAAATTCTTGAAGGAGAAGAAATATGACTGTAATCCTAGGTTTATTTGGCCAACTAATGCATAAAATCATGATATAGTGGAACTGACTAATCAGAAGAAATGGTCAGCAGGTGTCAATATAGAACAAAACTTTTTGAAAAAAAATTGATACAACTACTAGAACTTCTTATTTGTAAAGCCTGTTTCATGACTTTAAAAGAATACACGGTTTCTCAATCACTTTGCAGCGAGTACTTTGGAAATGTAAAAATCAATTGCTTTGTTCTGCTTAAATCAATATAAAGATCTTAAGGGCTGTCTAGCCTTTTAAATGAAAGGGTTAGGCAAATGTAGAGCTTTTAAATTCCAGTTATTTCATCAGAAAGGTTTCCAGAGAAATTTCAGTTGCAAAGATCTGAGTTCTTGGGTTTCATCTGGATAACATTATCCTGTTAAATGGTGTGATACCAAGTGTCAGGCTCTAATCCCTTATGAGAATGTGAAGCAGCATCTGCTTTGGTTTAGCAATGTTAGTCCTTAAACTGTGAGTTTTCCCCTTTTAACTAATTAAAAGTTGAGGAAGTGGGTAAAAAACTGTAAAGCATGACTTTACAGTTGGAAGGCTTGGGACTTAACTTCTATTGAGGTTTGAACTGTCTTTCCAAGGAAAAAACTGCTCTTTTCCACAAATAATTACATACAGAAAACATACCTTTTAAGTGTCCTGGGTGTGATTTCACAGGTACTTTGAGGACTGAATGTTTTGAATTGGCACACATAGTTAATGAAAGCATTTCTGCACTGGTCTGCAGCGTAGTTCTGCTTTAGTACGATATGTGCTGTTCTCATTGGTGATCAAAATTTTGAGTATTGCATGTGTGTCAGATCCTCTGGCACAGAGTAAAAACAAACTGTCTGAATTAGCTGATTTGAGCTGGGAGGTGCTCTTCTCAGGCCCATAGCACCTGAGGTGCCAGTATGCCCTGCAACTGCTGTTGGCTTGGTCAGTGCCAAGTTCATTTTGAGCGAAGAGGAGCTGTCAGAAGGGTTCCTAGAGCTATTTACTTACCTTTCTCAAAGCTGCAGTTTAATCTAAAAAAAGTTAAGTATGAAAGACAATTCTTTATAAAGGAGGCAATTCAGAAATAACACAGGAAATAATACAAAGGAAATTTCAATACTAACTTTGTAAGATGTGGAGTGACTGTATGGAAACCTTAATACATCAAGTCTGTACTGAATTTTTGCAAAGTGATTGTTCAGGGATTAAAATTCAGTCCTAAATTTCGAATACTTAGATTTCACCAATGAGTCAAACCCATGCACTTGGGGCAGTAGTGATCCTTGCCTTTAGTCTGAACTGTAAAGGAAGACAGCTCCTTTAAAGGGTTGTCAGATTATTTATTTTAACTTTGAGAGGACAGTGTGCTATCCTGAGACTTGTTCTCAAACAGCTGCAACATTTATGTGATGACTTGAAAAAAAACTCGTGCATATATTTCCAACTAGAATAGTCCAGTCAGATGGATGAACATTTGTCAGGATAAATAGCAGGAAATGTGAAGCAATGCTGATCCATTCAGAATCTTTCAGAAATAACCAGACCTGTCTGGTTTTCATCACGTATATGAAATGGCATTTCTCCTCTTTTGGAGTTTATTTTGGTGCAGCATTCTATGCACAGAACTATTTAAGATAATTTCTTAGATCATTAACTTTACTGCACTTGCCCCTGTTACTATACAGACTTCTTCAAGAACAGGAAAGGAGTATGATCAGAATTTAAAAATACCATTTTGTTCTTCACCTGCCCAGTAGTAATTATGTATTGGGCTGTCCACTGAACTTCATAAAATACCAGACCTGCTTTGAAGCAAATGTTTCATGCTAATAATCTTTATGATAATCAACATAAATCATCAAGGGTTTTTTGTATGGAAAAAAGTTACTAATATAAAATGATAAATACTTACTTTTAGATTGTCAACAACCTTTCCATGGGTTGTGAAACAAATGGATTAGACAGTAAAATACTTTTTGAGGTGAGTTTTGTGACAATCTGAGAGCCTGTAAAATGTAAAGGTTTGACCCAAGGGTTTGTCAGACTTCTGTGGCTAATCACCATGAACTTAATTGCTGGGGTCTGCTCTTCTGCCTTTGTAATGGTCACACTAGGCTGCATATTTATTGCTTCAGTAGAATTTTCTAGTCTCCAAAATACTACAAGCTATTTTTACAGGCCCATTTGTAGAAGACTCAAGAATTACTTAATTTTTACCATATGTTGCAGAAACTCAAGCATTTGCAGTTTTAAGTTACTGACACTGTCAAAATTGTCCTGAGAAATGACCAGTGTCTCTGTTCTCCAAGCTGCCCTGTTGAGCTCTCCAGGCCTGAGCAGCCTGGCTTGTATCAGGAGTGCTTGTTCATCCATGCTGGGCTTATTCTCCACTATGGCACATATCCCCCACTGCTGAGGGATTTATACATTCAAGGGTCCTTCCAGCTTAAGATCAGACACACAATTCATATTTCTGTCTCATCCAGGCCTAGTGTGGTTGTTCTTCGTGCAGGTGTGTAGTTTGCTCCTGCCCCTGCCTCCCTCTTCCTGTTCCTTCACCTGTCACTGCAGTGTAAGAGTTCTGTCCTCACAGTGTTTGCTGCTTTAGCTGCTAGGAGGCCTCAGCAGGAGTTAATCACCTAAAAAAAGTGTCCCACTTTCAGGAGTGTTTTGCAGCCCTTGCTAAGTTACTTGCTGTTGGTTACACTGACTCCCATGTACAATTTGGTCATTCTTTGATGGTTTTGAATACCTTGGGGGGGGGGGGGGGAAGGGGTTAATGTGGGGGGAAATTGGCACAAAACAAAAATCCTGTCTTTCAAGGTTTTTGTGGATAAGCTGAAAAAGCAATTTCTGATGTGATTTGAAGCAATTCTTGCCTAAATGATTCATTTGTCAAACCGAAGATGTGTGTGATGGGACAATGCCAAAAAGCACTTCCAGACGGATCTTGGCTGGCAAGGTTCACATCTCTCATGCTTCTACTGGTTCAAAATTTTGAGTTTCCAGTTCCGATCTTACAAGAACTCCTTAGAAACCCTTGACTGAAATAAGCTGATTAACTGGAGCCTCTTGACTTTCTCCGTAAGCAGCATCTGTTCCTCAGGGAGCTCAGTTAATACTTCTGCCATGAGGCGTTTCCCAGCAAGGGCTGAACAGCCCCACAGGCCTGACAGATGCAGAACCAGAGCCAAGCTGAGAAGTTCATGGATGTGAGTGACTCTGGGATGTCTGTTCCTCCCTGCCCTTCCTTTGGGACCTGCTTCTCTTTCCCCCACAACAGATTCCAAGCACCAGCTCAGAGGAGACACCTCAATCCCATGCCATGTCCATGGTAAGCAGCACGATCTGTGGAATTGCTTTGATGGTATTTCAGAGGTGCCTCAGGGATTTTGGGAGGCTCCGTGGAACCTCTTCTAACACCAATGTAATTTGAGTTTATTCGTGGTATGCTCAGATCTCTTGGGCTTAAGAATCTGCAACCGTAAACTGAAGTTACCTTGCCCATGCTTACAAAGCTCACCTGGGGCAGTTACCTGGCACGGGAAATCTGCTCTAGTCAATAGAGCAGGGAATTGAAAATAAACAACTTGCTCCCTTTTGCCCTTAACTTATTGCATGAAAGTGGATGCAACTTTACCACATGAGAAGGATCTTGAAATTTGTTCCTGAGTTTTTTCCATAGTGAAAACTTGCAAAAGCTATTTGGAAATTTCCTTTGTGCATGGCTTGCAGGATAAGATTCTTATTAGCAGGAATGTTTCATAGAAAGAAAATGTGTGCTTCCTAAAATATTAAATGTAAAATGGCTTTGATATCACTCTGCCATCCCAATGCCTTCTGAAGTTCAGGGAGACTCCAGAATTTAAATGATTAACTGGCATTTCCAGACTCCTGGCCAAACTAACACTTATCACATCTGAATGCTCTGTTATTAATGAGCCAGGTTTGTTAGGAGCCCTCTGAGACCCTTTAAAGTGTTTGATTATTAGAATAAAACTGTTTTTACTTGTGAAAATAAGTGCTTCAGTTGCACTGGGAGACAGCCTGATGGTTTTGGTATTTTTCAAAAGCTACGTTGATAAAATCACAGGATGGTTTGGGTTGGAAGGGACCTTAAAGGTAATTGGCTTCACCCAGCCTGCCCTGAGCAGGAACACCTTCCACTGGACCAGGTTGCTCCAAGCTTTGTCCACTCTTGGCCTTGAACACTTCCAGGAAGGAGGAGTCCATAACCAGAGTCCACATTGCAGAGACACAGTTCAGATCCTGCTGGGTCTACACATTTAAAAGCTTCACTGCACAAAACAAAAGCACTTGAGAAAGAAATATCAGTTGTCAGTCATTCTTCTAAATCAGTCTGTCCTCAAAACCCAGACCTTCATGTTCTGTATCTCTCTTGTCCCCCAGTAATTTTTGCTTTAAGCCCTCACCCACTGCTGGGCAGCAGCTTCATTGCTCTACCTTGGTTTATCTAGGACCATGGCAGAGCTGCCCTGCTCTGTATCTGGCACTTAATTGTGTAATTCCCCTTTTTCTTTGATATATAATGACCACATTATTTATTTAGCCTCCTATAACAAAGCCCCCATTGTGCTGGAGTGTTGTGAGGGAAAGCAGAGTCGCTGCTGCTTCACCCTGTAACTGGAGTGACAATCTGCCAGAAGCCCCCCTTGGAATTTATTTTTCTAAGTGCAGAGGAGAGCAGTACACACGTGATGACAAAAGCAGGCAGCAGCTGGCATTGCTGCTCTTCAGCTGAACCTTTGCCCCAGGGGAGCCATGACGCCCCCCTCTTCTTACTTCCCTGTCATTTTACAGTGTTTAGAGAAACAAACAGATCACCCTTCCTATTGTAGCTGTTTATTTGCACTCTGTGCTAGTCTTTTGTTACCGGTCTGCACTTGTGGTTCCTGGACACATTTTTTGTAATGTAGGGACAAGTTGTGTTTAAATTCTGGTTTTAGTAATACCTGGAAAAATGAAAGTGTACAGCCTCTGATGAATGACACATTCCCTGAGCAAAATGCCCTGGTTCTTCTTTGAAGGCTCTCTCATTTAAATAAAAGAGTTTTGCCATTACTTTGTGTGGAATCATTATCAGACTCAATGCAGATTTCTGATAAATCTCTGTTTGATGGTAGAGTGCTGGATACACATCCATGTTCCTGGTACACACCTCTGCAATGAGCTCAGGGTATCCCAGGCTGGAGGGACAGGCCCTAATGGTTTTTATGTTTCATATTGAAGGAAGCTCAGCAGCATTCTCCTTTCTCTTCTCTCTCCTTTCTTCTGACATTGGCTCAACATTCACCCAATTCCTCTATTAACTCTTTCAGCTCAATAAACCATCAGGAACTAAATAAAAACCCTGATCAACTTCTGCCACATCATCAAACTTAATTAGCTCAGCAGAGTTCAAGTACTAGAGCTGCAGCAAGGCTGGTGTGGTGGACAGGGGAGAGGGGATGAAGGTAATCTCTCCCCTTCCAGCAGCAACTCCCACTCATTTCCATTTAAAGGGCTTGAGCAGATTCTGCGCTGAGGCCTAGGGATCACTGGTAATCCATGAGTCATACGAAATGAAGTTCAGCTACTCTGAGAAAAATTATTAAATGGTGAAATTAACTAAAAGCAATTATCCAGGCTGGTTCAGGCCCTTGAATCAGAAAATGAAAATCTCTCAGTGCTGTGTACATCTGACAGGATGTTCTCTGAAGATTTTCCTATGGGTTCAAAAAGCCCAGACACTGCTGGTGTAGTACTTAAATGTGCTCACAACATGGTTTAAGATGGAAAAAACAAAATTTGGTTGGCTAAATATTTGTTTACTTTTCTAATAAGGCTTCAAGATACTATTTGATTGTTCCCACCTAAAAATTTACCCTTATAAATTTTACCTGGGAAAAATCAGTCAAAACTCCTAGTGAAGATTTACATGACTAAAAGCAGCCATATCAATTTAAGGCAGTTTTTGGCAAGTGTGCTTTCCCCAGCATATAGCTGCTTTCTTCTGCTCCATGCTGCAGCCAAAAACCCTCTTCCTTGCTACTGCTTATAGTGCTGAGAATTGGGAAAACAGCATGAGGAAAGGAAACTCCTTTCAACTAAGCTGCATTGGCTGCAGAACATTTTGTAATAAACCAGGGACTGAAGGAACACGGGGACCTGTCTTTGATCATGGTACATCAGGATGACTTAAAACAATAGTAGTGACTTTGTTAACCTTTCTTCTATAAACTACTACAAATTAGCTAGATAATAGGCAGTGTTAAAAAAAAAAAAAAAAAAAGTTGGTTATGTTTGTTATAAGGTCATGCAGAAAGATTAACTCCTGTAGGAATTATTGGATTCTAGTGAAAAAATAATATGTGTCAGTAATGCCACTGCCTTAGTCCTTTGTCCTGGTGTGGTCACAAGGTAAGGCAGCCACATCTGTGAAGTGTGGTGTTGATAAGATCTCTCAGGGATATTATTTTGTCCATTAGGCTGCTGTTACTTGGATGGTTTTAGTGGCTAAACTCCAGGATTTTTATTTTTCCTTGTTATCAGTGCTGCCACTGACCTAGTTCTGCAGGGAATAACTGCACAGCCATCTGTATCCAAGCTGATGCCTAGGAAGGAAAATAACCCTGAAAGGAAACAGCACTGTGGCTGAAGGGAGGGTTTTTGGGCAGCATTTGTTATTTGTGCTGCTTCCCCTTTGGACTGCACTTTCCAACACCTGGTAGAAAAGGCTGGGAGGGCAGAAGTGCTGGGAACAGCATCACAGGGCTCATGGGTGTTGAACATTGATGTTTGAGGGTTTTATCCAGAATTGTAAGTTCCAGCTTTCAGGAGCTGCACATGAGTGCAGGACACATCCCAACACAGTGCCGATTAGGCAGCAAACTTGTAAAGTAGCACTAAGATGCAAACTTTGGCCTATAATCCCAATTATTGCTTTTCTACTCTCAAGTAGTTTTGTGCAGTGACTGTGGCAGTGCTCAAAAATTGAAGTCATGTTGATGGCAGCCACTGACATTGGTATCAGAGGTGTCATGACATTTTATGCATCTCTGAAAGTACCAGCTGTAAAAATTCAGGCTTTCCTGAAAATCTTAGCTTTCAATTAAGAAACCCACCATGTGTATCAATATTTCTGGGTGTGAAGAAAAGTTTGAAAACATATCAATGTACTCTAAAAGTTTAGGTACTAAAGGGCAAGTAAATGAACATCAGTTCTGTTGTGTTAATAAAATCCCATGTTTATTTTAACTCTTGGCCCTGTTTATTATTGTTACCATAAGCTTGTCAATTACAAACATAAGCAAACTTTGTGATTTGTAAATATCCCAAGAATACTTTGGTTGTTTCCTAATGGTGATGAATGGATGGTGGAGCACTCATGGCTGGTACAGGGGTGAGATTTTAGCCTTGGTTCTGTCATGTTTTCTGACCCTAAAGTGTTCTAATGTTTTTAACTGCCAAGAGCAGCTGTAAATTCTCTCTTTGGGGGTGTCCCTATCACATCTCATTAATTATATGAGACTCTATATGAAACTAATTAATAATGACTCATTATTAGTCATTAAATGTCTTACCCTGTGATTGAATCCAAGGATAGAGCAAATCTACAGTACTTCATGTGAAGGCAGTGGGAAGGTTTAATTGCTAATACTTGTGACACTTGGGTTTACTGTGACAGTTGGGACCCTAAAGAAGCTCCCACCTGCACCCTTTAGCTCTGCTCAATGTTCTACATGTGAGTGTGACTGCAGAGCCCTCCTGGAATCCAGCCTTGGAACAATTTGCCACTCTGAGATACACACCACTAGAGCTCCAAACCGTATGAAACACTTAATAACTTCTTTACAAGGCACTGGTTTATAAATGAGGAGCGTTTGGAACACGTGATTTATAGTTGGCAATATTTTATAATTGGTGAATGCTATTATCACATGCACACTGCTGTGTATTAGTGCAAGTTACTGGTGAAATCCCCACTGGTTTATAGCCCAGGTTTGGTGACACTGCGGTGACAGAGCTGTTTTCCCAAGGCTTTGCAATTTTGCAGAGTTTCAGGTGATCTGCTGACGATCTGCACCTTGCAGAGGCTTTCAGCACCCTCAGATTATGTGGAGATTGTGCTTGTTTTCAAGACTCCCACAGTTTTTAATGGGTCTATCCTGACAACAGTGTGGTAAGAAGACTATTGTTCATCCCCGGTTAACATACAAGAGACCCTTCATTTAAGGACTTTTGAACTTGGATGTCTGCATGGTTGTCTCACAGAGATCGAAGTTGGGCACTGTGCAGTGTCTGGAAAAGTCTGGACATTATTTTTAAAAATCTCCTTATATATATAAGGGCCAAACCTTACAAAGGTCTGTGACAATTCCCAGGCCAAACCAAACTCTCCCCAGTGAATAGCTCTGCTGCAGGGTTCACCTGTTTGAGTCCTGAGAGAGGCAGGAGCTGGTGAATTAACCCTCTGAGGGGCAGGGTGGGAATGATGGCTTTGATTTCCTCTATTTTCTAATGTGGTATGCTGGAACCTTGATTATTCCTGTAGGACTGAGGACAGGCTTGTTTGCAGCACTGTCCCAAACCTGTCATTCTCTGAAGGACTTGCACAAATGTTTCACTGGCAAAAGAAATGTACAGAAGTTCCTGAGCTGAGAAGGCACCACCAGAGTTGACAGCTCTGCCCCCAAACCAGAGCTCTGCTCATCACCCAGCAGGAGAATTGCTTAGGTTTGCCTTTTTCCCACAGTGCAGGATTTTTTTCCTTCTCATTTCTTGGACTGCTGGAAATGTCCCCTTACCTCCTATTGCAGAACACTTGATCAGATACCAGGTCACTGCTGGGTGAAATTAGGATTAAATGCAATGACTAATCAATGAGTTAGTTACTGAGTAACTTCTCAGGAGCTCTTCCCCATACTTGGGGAGTTACTGAACACATGTGCTGGTGAAAAAAATTTTTGAGCTGTGGGATGGCCCATTTGTATACAGGACTTTGAAGAGGAGCCTGGGTGGTTGCTCATAGAAAAACCTCAAATATGGATTAAATGAGTAAGCAGTGAATAGTATTCCAGAGACTCTTCATGCTCAGGAGAAGTGGATTGAGACTACCAACAAAATTATCCCCAGCTGCTCAGCAGTAAACCCAGATCCAAGCTCTCTGTAATGGCGTTGGCACAGCCTTGCTGGAGAGCAGGGTGGGGCCAGGCACAAACCAAAGGCTGAGTCTGTGTCCACTGGAGAGCACTTTTGTCCTTCCCAACATGTGAAAACAACACAGCCACAGGTGAGCAGATTGTTTTTGTAGGAAATGTGGAAGGAATGCCCAGTTTTCCCTTGACAGACAATACATAACAAATCATAGAGCAGTGGCCTGCATCGCATTATCCAGCTTAGTTTGAGGGGAAAAATAGGGCACAAAATCAGCTTATTTTTTTAAGCCCATCCGAAAACTAGTGGGAATTCATATCACCGGATAAGGCCATTACAAATTATATCCGGCTTCATCACATATATTTGGAGGCAGAAAGAATTTATTGAAGAGGCTTGAGTTGATTCAGAGTCACACAACATAGATGACAGTCTCAAAATGAGTGTCTTCTGTGCACTTTTATGAACAAAATATTTAGAAATAATTTTAAAGCCCCACACAACAAAAAACTGCAGCATATAAAACACAGCTTCAGAGTTGCCTTGAGCTGCATTAACTTTTACTGTACAACCCTTTTTCTCTCCCACTAAGAAAACAGTACATATTATTTTAAGAAAATCAAATCTAACTCCTTTGTTGGATTAAATCTAACTATTTTCAGTTGGATTTGATTACTTTTTGTCTAGCAGTGCTTCTCAACTGCCTCAAGCAAGGGCTCTTGGCCCATGCAAAATGACCCCAGGATGGGGACATGAAGGGATGCTCTTGGAGTGGCGACATCCTGGTGGGATGCACAGGAGTGCTTTGGGTTGCAGAGCAGAGAGGCCTCACTTGGTCTCTCCTCTGTGGCCTTGGCAGCATATTCATGGAATTTTTCAGTTGTGCCCACGTGGGAGTCTTGGCCACCAGCCAAGAGCTCAGGCAGAAACAGCCCTGCTGTTAATGATTGACTGGTGAGATAATGAAATAGCCCAGCCCACTGATGCTTGCTTTCCTTCTCTGCTGCCACTGTAGCACTGCTGTGCACCAGAGCACCATAAACTCAGGGCAGTGTCCAGCCTGTGACAGTCACCCTGCAGCTGTGATGCCTATGGAGCCGCCCGCTGCACCTGGGACATCCCAGTGCTGTGGTGACCAGGTTAGAGATTGCCCCTGACACTTGGGAGTGCATTGAGAAACTCTTCAGGCTGGGATCTGCGGAAGTTCTGCTTCACTGGCTATGAGATCTCTCCTGAGGACACAGCTGGAATGTGGAACCAGAGCGCTGGCTTCTGTTTTATAAAGAGAATATTGAAGGTAGAAAATTTGCACTGTCTGTACTCATTGTGAACATACCTTCAGATTGCTCGACCTAAGGGTTAACCTGGTGTATGCAAGGTGCCCCTGCCCATGGCAGGGAGGGTGGAACAGAATGAGATTTAAGGTACCTTCTAACCCAAACCATTTTGTAGTTCTGTGATTCTAACAAAATCAAACAATATCTTTGTGTGTGTGTGTGTGTGTATTTTACCTGGTACATATTGTCTCCAGCAGTTGCTGTGTTGTCTATTTGTATATTTGCTTTATGCAAGAATAGAATGAAAAGAACATTCTGGTTACTCTGTTGTTTATATTGTGCTTGCTGGAAGTCTGAAGAACATGATTCTGCCCATCCATGGTCTAAGTAACTGCTCCTTAGCCTGTGGGTAAGTACATGTGTTTGGGGAGGGATTCAGTGAGATCCCAGGTGCAGAACTTTGAGGGCCACAGTGCTTGGTGGATGAACTTACTCGTCTCTCCTGACAAGTAAGCAGATTTTCCTTCATCTCAGCAGTGTCGCCTGAGCAGCTGGGGAACACCACACATGTCCTTGGACCTCAGAGGGGCAGAGTTTGGGTGATGCATGGGTTTGGATGCTTGAGACGCACCCAGCCATGCCAGGTACTTGTGGCATTGTGGCACACGTGCCAGTGCATGGGTGCCTGTGATGTTGTGGCACATGTGCTGGTGAGTGGGTGCTCATGGCATCGTGGCAGTCACTTACAGGTGGTTTGGGAGGTCTCAGCAGAAGACGAGGTGCAGAGTGTGTCCTGTCCCAACAGTGTGGGTCAGGCAGTGCCAATGGTCCCACTGGGGAGGGATGACTTAAACATGTTGCAAGAGCCTATCCAGGGCCAGGAATGAGCTGGTGGATGGTGGTGAGAGAAGAAAGCATAAAGTTGGACAAACATGTGTCCAGGTGCTGTGGTTTCTATCAATCCTTTCTCCCCACCAAGGGTGACTCAGCTCTCAGGTGCCTTGCAGAGCCTCTGCTGCCAAAGTGCATGTGCACCCATCTGAGGCACCCTTCTGTAACAGCCTGGAAACAGAGGAAGGGGCAGGATGGATACTGGAAAATATTAAAACCACATTTTTAAATGTTTAACTTGGGGCTGGAAGCTGTCTTTGGCACACATGATTGTGCCAGGCCACTTGAACTTCAGGGCTTGTCCTCAGGATCTCTGACTGAGAAAGATGACATTTCATAGGGACATAGGGAAATGTGTGAATGTAACCAAATAATTGAGGACAGGACTGAATTTTTAACAGAAAAACTATCTTTAAAATGAAAAAATTATCAGTGTGTTGTAGTGCGTAAGGGACCAATCTCACCACTGCTGTGGACATGGACAATCTAGAGTGTTACCTGTGTCTAATACAAACACAGGAGCTCTGCTCTGTCCTTGAGTGTACAGATTATGTGGGGTTTTTAGAATAAATAAAATCTAGGTCTGTCTTAAATAGGTCTGGTAAAGGGTCTGGCAGGTAGACATTTTTACACAGAAAATAGCTATCTTGGTACAAAATGAACTAAATGATTCTCCAACACAGGCAATGTTTGAGGCTAATGGTGAAATGCAGGTTATAGAGGCCTGATTTGGGAACCGAGAGGGGAGGTTTCTGTAGAATGGGTTAAATGTTGAAAGGTGAATCTGCAAAAACTCACACATTTCTGTTTGGGGACTAGTTTGTATGAAGTGCTACAGACAGGGAATCACTTGGTCCCTTGTTTGAATGTACCCAGTAGATCTGCTCACTGAAACTGTCACTGCTCTCTGAATTATTCACCTGTTATCAGAGATGAATACCTGTCCTGGTATCATCTTCTTTGGGAAAGTCTCTCACAAATGCTCTGTGTGCCACCTTTTCCCAGAATTGAATTAGTTTATGCTTCCCCCAGCATTTTTCCTCTGATATCTCCTGTCAGTTTTGTGGCATGCATGGAGAGAGGCTGAAGGAGCGTGGGTTTAGTTTAGATATTGAGAAGAAATTCTTGCCTGTGAGGGCGGAGAGGCCCTGGCACAGGTTGCCCAGAGATGTGGCTGCGCCATCCCTGGAATTGTCCAAGGCCAGGTTGGATGGGGCTTGGAGCAACCTGGGATAGTGGAAGATGTCTCTGCCCATGGCAGGGTGTGGAACAAGGTGATCTTTAAGGACCCTTCCAACCCAAACTATTCAGTGATTCTGTGATGCTCTTTGCAGACAAAGAGTTTGATTTCCTCCCCTGATTCCGAACAACCCCCACCACACCACTAGACCTGCTCTAATGTAACTATTGGACTATTGGATATTTCCAGATTATTTTTAACTACTGATCCAGTTTTAATTTTTTTTATTGTGGAAACCAGTGATAAATTTAATGAGATTAAACATAAACACTTATGCCCAAATGAAAGCTCTGGGAAAATACTGGAATGCAATATTTGCCAAATGAACAGAGCAGTCTAATATTTTATTTCTTGTGTGTAATTGGTGGTTTCCTCTTGTTCCAGTTTTGTAGGAACTGGATATTGCATTACTGTCTGCCCCAGTCCAAAGGCAGGCACAATTATGCTTAACATCTGGATGAATTAGACTGAAAATAGTCATCCTCTGGAAAGGAATAGTTTCTGTCTCCTGCGTCAAAATACGAACGAGGTAATGGCCTTTTTAAAATACCAAATTATTTGATATTACTTCATAGTCCTTGATTTATATACAAGAAAATGGAAGTGCTAATATAGTTTGCCAATTATATTTTAGACTGCTGCAATGAAAGACTGAAAAAGTTACATGATTTGCTGAGGATAGTAAGGTATTTAAAACATTAGTTTGTAGTTAGGAGTGCTGAGAAGACGAGAGGCCTGGGTTCTGCTCCTGCTGTGGGACTCAAATTATGTCATGGTAAGGCAGAGTCCTACCGGTGTGGCAGTGTATGACTAAAGTTTGCAAGATACACTCTGAGGTACAGGGAGATTATTTTGTTAAATGAAGCTCCATTTCCACATCTGTGCTTGCCTTCTCTCTGCTTCTCTCATGTTTCCAGTCTCCTTCTCACTTGTGTTCAGTGTTCAGAAGTTTTCCAGGTACCACAAGCTGATTCCTGTGCTCTCCTTTTCTCTGGGATAAGCTGGGTGAGCCAGCTTGACCACGTCACCCTCTGCTCTGGGAAGGTCTGGTAGGGTTCTCTATCCCATATTTTACCTGTTGGTATTCCCTAGGTGGACATGACTTCGGGAATATAGTGAAGAGAGTGTAGAAGTTCATAGAACACAGTCTAAAGCTTCCAAAGTTTGGCAAAAAGCTTCTTAGTACCTTTAGGGACCAGAAAATGAATTTTTTGATCCATCTGAAGCCATAATTTAAGTTATATAAAAACATATATTTATATACATAAATAATATACAAAATCCCACTTCATTAAGGCAAACTGGACACTGCTTCTTCCCCAGCCAGTGCCTCTGAATCAATCCTTGCCTAAAACTGGAGCTGCAGCAGGAATGTTTGTTGTCATGGCAGGTTTGTCTGTGGAAAACATAACTACAGCATGTAGAAATTGGAATCTGCAGTGTTGTTCTGGCAAGGACTCTTGGACTGCAATTACAGAGCCATCCATAAAGCTTCTGAGAACAGTTGTATATTAGAATAAAGCATATGTAGGTGCCAGAAAACCACAATTCTTCAAAGATAAGATGACTTCATGACATTTCCCAGCCAGCCACCCCTCACTAGTAAGTTTGAGTGAGTGTCAGCTCTCCCAGAGCTCTGATAAAGGCAGAAATGGCAATTCTGATCCAGGGAGTGCTGGGAATACATTGGGATGTGTGACAGCTGGTGAAGCTGCCTGTTATAAGCACTTGGGTTTTTCTAATTACAGGCAATTAATAATGGACATTCTTTTAAAACTGTGCATGCACATATTGCTAACCAACTACCAAGTCATAAGAATCTGCACTAAAACCATGTCAGTGGAAGGAGATGTTGAACTGTATTACTCCTATTTAAAGGCCAGTTTCTTCTCTTGTGAGCTTGACTTGCTGCCTAAGCTGTGGGAAGTTCAGTGCAGCCAGGACTAAGTCAGAGGGACTATGAGAATTTTATTTTCCTCTGATGTTTCTTGGACAGCCTTGCTGGGAAGCAGTCAACAAGGTAGAAATGAGAAAACATCTTTATTATATACATATTAATTTAATTATATTAATTATTTAATTTTATATATTAATTCTAAAGACATGTTTAAAAATCAACAGTGCCATTAGAATTTTTTTTAGTACTTTAGAGTCTGTAACTTTTTAATGCTCTTGTGGTGCTTTTGTAGCCTGTAAAAGCAGTATGGGGGTAAATTTATGGCATCAAATGAATTTGATTAGATGTTAAAAAGAAATAAGGAAAATAATGATAACATTAAATGGGATAAAATGGAAATGGTTGGGAAGAAATGCATAAATTTGGGATGAAACTGTGATTTCTGGCAAAATCATTTTTTGAGAAGCACTTACAGAGGTAGAAGAAACAATAAGTGCTTGGTGTTTAATAGAATAGAGACTCATGATGATGGAAACCAAGAGAAATTTTTGAGGCTGAATAAGGAAAGTCAGAGAATTCAAGGACAATGGAGAGGTATGTGGTAGGTGGCTGCTCTAATTAAAAGTTCATACTCTGTTGGGTGCTCAGAAAAGATCTCTCACAGGGCTGTGAAGAATTGCCAAACCTAAATCATTGGCCAAAGATTGGGCCATAGCTCTTGCCTCCAAAAGTAGTTTATTTGAGCCACAGCTTTTCATCACCCAATAGGCATGTTAGGGAAATGCCAAATGTTCCTGTCCAGCAGTGAGATGTCATCCCTATGGGAAGTGATGCCAGGAAGGTGTAGGATGGACCCATTCTTGGCTCCAGCAAAGCTTCCATGCTGATCACCAGGGATCTCTTCCTTCTGTAGAGAGCCTGGCAAAGCAGGGTGAAGAAGTATAGGAATGTTTGCCTATGCCCCTACACAAAATAGGGGCTACTGAATGCATTATTATTACTTTCATCCTTCTCTAAATTTCTCACAACACTTTGATAGCTCCAGAAAGCCTCAAGTGTGTATCCATGGGTCTTACTGGTAATGTTTACATTCCTCAAACTATGCTGAAATTAATTTCTGTGCACACAAGGCATAAATATCCTCTAAATTCCACTTAGGCTCAGTTTTGGGACTTTGTGACACTTTGACTTCCCTCATTCCCAGTAGCAGGGTGAGCCTTCCACTGGGCCTGGAAGCCAAATATGAGATTTTGTCCTTGAGTGTTGATGTACAGTATCCTTGGTGACCATTACCTACCTGAACAATAGTTCTGGAAATTGCACTAAATGAGAAAATATGGGTTAGAGTATTCAGAAATCTTAGCAAAAAAAATTTAAAAATACAGATTAGCAGAAAGTGTGTTTTTTCAGTCAACCAAAGGCAATATCATCTGCAATGTTTGCCTTCCTATTTGAAACCTAAAGTTGAAAGTCCAAGGAGATAAAATTGTTGATAGGCTAGAAACAAATAGTAACAAAGGGAAAGTATGTATTTTTTAAAAAAGGCAGAGAAAGAGAGAAATATTGACTTTCAGAGATGCTGGGCACAAAGGCAATGCCAGCCACACTTTCCTGAATGTGGTATCCTTCCATTTCTCTTACCCTTTCAACAGTCATGTCAAAGTGATGGAATTTGAGGACTTCAGACATTTGTCTGGAATTTCTGGATATTTCACAGTCTGGTCAAAGGAGCAGCTCTTATTTCCAGACATCTCATATCTCAGAGGTAGAGTCACTGAGAATGCATCTATGCTGTGCAGGGGCATGGGTTTCTGTCCAGGATGACGTGGATGGAGAATTGGGAACCTATGCTAGGTGACCAACTGATGACCTGCTGAAGGTTTCTGGGATGCCAGAGACTGCACCTGACTTCCCCAGGGTTCTGGCTGCTCTAAGTTGCCCTGGAATAGCCAGGAGGATCATCTGCTAAAGCAAGAGTCTCTCAGGTGATCTTTTAGTAGCAATGACATCTCATGGTCTGGGGAGCAGATGAGTCAGGTGCTGTGGACTGTGCAATGGACTGGAATCTGAAGAATTTCAGTTAATATTTACATCAAGCGTTTACTCTTTGATAAGGAACATTCACAATGTGGACCTGACATAACATTGGTAGGTTGGTCAAGGTGTTTGCTTTGTGTTTTTCACACTGTGTACTGTAGTTTGATCCAGATTAACAGCTGTGGATTTCCCCTTTATTTTCATGGAGCCATTTGTATAAAAAGGGCAGTTCCACAGAAAAGAGAGCTAGGAAGGTTTAGACTCTGCTTGTGTTTATTAAGGAAAATTCTCATTCATGCTTCTGTGATGGAAAGACTGTGTTGGTCACCTCAAGGGAACTCCACAAGTATACAAATTATTGCAGACTGTGTTATGTGCCAGGGGTTATTTTTCCTGGGTTGTTGAGGGCAAATCAGAGACTTGATAGAGAGAATACCTGTGTTTCTGATGGGTGATTATTTGTTTGGGCAAGCATTGTATATAATGCAGGTGAGTTATGGATTAATTACGGCACCTAGCAAACTCTAAATGAGGTCAAACAAGACCACACTGTAATTATAATCAATCTTGCCTTTACAAGACAGGTAAGTTATTCATTGACTGTGGTCTGGAGTCACTAGGTTTTTCTGTACAGAATTAATTTTCCAGATATGAGGCTTTGACCTACTGAGTTGCTTGCAAAGAATTCAAGATTGTGCAATGCAAATCACCTTTCCCTAGAACAAAATAGGTTGATGTGGATGGAAGTTAAGTCTGCCTCTGTTTTTAACAACAACAAAACAACAAGCAAACAACTTTGGAACTTAAGAGGTTGATAATGGCTTTATTTCTTCCTTGGGCACGGAGTGAATATACTTCCCTTCATTCTTACACTGTTAATACACTTATCTTCATCTTTCAGTGATTTTGATTCTGACATACTTCAATTTAGCATTTTTCTTCTTGCTTTCAGTGGTTTACAATACAAATATTGCAAGATGGCACCATCTATGAGGGAGCTCTACCACTTCCCCACTGAGAACAATAATGTCATTGTTCATGTCAGCTGAGTTTTAAGGACATTAATGGTTTTCTCTTACATGGGAAAGAGAGGGCAGTTTCCACACAGTTATTTGAACACATTGAGATAAACAATTCTGCCACCAGGGTTTAGGAAATATCCTCTTCAAAAGAAATAAGACAAGTTTTCCCTTAGGTGTGTTTCAGTATCAGTCAGAGGTTCTTACCTCAGTCTTGTAAGATACTGAAATTATATCTCCTATTACTTCTGATACCATCATAAAAACCTGAGTCAAAAAATCTTCACTGTATTGCCAACTTCACTGTAGATCCCAATGAGGAGCTTGAAACAATGGGTGAAAAGAGATCTTGGGAATGACTGGTATAGGAAACCAGTAGATAGACATGAATTAAATCACAATAGTCACTTGGATCCTACACATTGCTGAGAGAAGTTAGAGCCAAATTCTCATTGTAAATCAGGGTGGCTCCATTAACTTCCATGGAACTGTGCCAGCACATCTCAGACAAAGATTGTCTGTTTACAGCACCATCAGTAAGACCTGCTTGGAGAGGTTCCACTGAGAGAAAAATTTAATTAAAACAAAGGAGATAAGAATGACAGAGCAATCTGTCTTCAGGATTTGTTGTGGAATGTGACTCCTGTGGGCTTTGATCCTGTGCACCCACACCACCTCCAGGTACCACTAAGCTTTCCCAGCTCAGTGAGACCCAGTGGTCACTGCCATGGGCACTTCCAGAGCACTCTGTTTGCCTAGGAAATGTAACTGCAGTGTGATACACCCTGGTACCCTCCTGGTCTGCAGTTAGTGTCATTCAACAATTTAACCACTTTCTTACGTCAGTGCTTTCAGAAAATCCAAGGTTTTCCTTTCCACAAGTATCAAAGGTTTATATTTCTTTAAATTCCTCAATATGCCATGGTGCAAAGGATGGAGAAGGGCATCACCAGCCACTGATGCTTCCTATTTCCTTTGTGACTCTGTTATTCAGGGACAGACAATTAAATTTCACAGCTGTGCTTTAAATCATCTGTAAAGAGGGAGAGAATTCCAGACATCCTTGAGTTGGTTTCTTACTGAAATGTTAAAAAAACAGAAAAACACCCCAAAAAAACCTGCAAAAAAACAACAGCAAATTCCCACTTTGTGGGATTAGGCTGTTTTCATTTCCCAGAAACTAGTTAATTTATTTAGTGTGCCTCAGCAGTCCAAGTTTCATTTATAGATTAACTTGTGTACTTTGGCTCCTATCCATCTCTTCCTTTGGCTCAAAATGAATGATACTGGAACTGTCTTTGAAACAAGGCAGGAATGTGATTTTTTTTTTTTTAATTAAAGAGAAACATCACCCTGAAACCTCTCTTTCTGCCAGCTTTATGGGGTCCTGCCGCAGAAATATGATATTAGGAATGGTGGATTAATGTCTGGTGAGTTCAACCTTTATGAATATATCAGACATGTAATATTCTGGAAGGGTCTGGACACAGTTTGTGTCTCCTCAGAACGCCTTTTAGTGGAGCAGCTTGTTGATGAAGCTTTTCAAGATTGTTTGTTTGCTTTCTTTTAATAACTAATCAGTTTCTGGAGCTGGTTTAAATGAGAATTATTGAACAAGGTCGCTGGTTGGCACCACTCTGGTGCCGGGTTCAGTCTTTTATTTGGGGCTCCTACTGCCAGGGGGCACATCATGGGATTTGAACCTGGCAGAGGTGGCTGCGAGGGTCACACTGTTGGTGTGAGAATCTCCTGCTTGTCTTCTCTTGGCCCATTGAGTTGCTGCTTGTGGAGATCCATTTGTTAAACTAAACCTATGGGCATCATGCACAGCAATCAGAGAGGAACTGTCAAGTGCTGCTGATAAACACAGGCTATTTTCCAGACCCTGCAAAACCTGTGTATTTTTCGGACATTAACTCTATGATGGTGCTTTTTCCTAGTCCATTTGGGGGTTTGCAGGGAAGTTCTGAGCTGCAGCCATAAATATTTGGCCATCTTTTAAAATCTGTGACTTGGGACTGACAGCAGACTGTCTCATCAAAATGCTCTGTCAGTCTCAAGCTAGTACTGGGAAAGAGAATCCTCCCACTAAGTATTTTTCACACATTTCTCTTTCTTTTTAGGATTCTCTAGTTATTATTGGAATGTAACTGTAGAGAAAAATGGTCATTTCTAACAACTCGGTTGCGGACTTTTAATCAGACTTGAATTTCTGGAAATACTACAACATGACTTCAAATGGGAATGAGGGAGAAAGATGGACTCAGAGGCAAGGTGGCAGAACTGGAAAGCTGGTAGAGCCTGTGGCCTCTCCTGAAAATGATCACCTTTTGTCAGTGAAGTCAATCAGCAGCATGGACCATCCCTTGCACCTTCATGGCAGGGCAGACTCTGCTTACAGTTCTTTCTCAGGAGGATCAAATGTTCCAGGGTACTCCACACCATCGTGCCATGGTGAATATTGCTGTGACCCTCCAGAGCAGGTCTCATATATGGACTCGGAATATGTAACAGGAATTTATAATCTCAGTGCTGAACACTCTGACCTCAGATCCCCCCAGTCATGCAAGGTACCAGACCTGAGCACCCTCAACAACTCTCATAGCACCAGTCTCATTGATCACTGTGGAATCACTCCTACCCAAAGGACTTTAAATCAGGGACCTCCAGCCCTGGCAGCACCTCCACTGTCCCCTCCCATGCGACTCGACAGCTATAACATCACTAACAGACACTTGAAAAAGTCAAGAGGGAGACAAGGCTCTGCAGGACACACTGAACGTAATGTGCAGCCAGCTCCTGGTGTGCAGGACAGCCAGCTGGCAGATAGGGATGTACCATGGAGTCAACACTGGGATGCAGTTACAGAGCAAGATGTAAGGCCTAATAGGGAAATGGCTCTGGAAAACAAGGACCCTTCTTCTGATTTTACAAATGAGGTATCAAAAGTTCAGGCATTAATGACAGAGGAAAATGGACAGTGGAGCCCATCACAACAACCCACAAAGAGAAGCAATCCACACATTTTCAGCAGGCCTTCTTCATCCATTTTTCAAGAATATTTAAAGACAGACTCTATAGTGAATGTGCCCAAAATACTTTCTGCATATATTTCAGGTCATGCTAATAAAATTCCCAAAGAGAAGAACTCCAAATCCTATCAGCAAGCACATTCCAACTTCAATGCTGATAGTGATATACAGGAAGTCAAACTGTGTCCCAGGGCTGTGCATATGCAAAGTGCCAGAGAAGCAGCTCTGCCAAGCACTGTGCTAGGGGCCAGCCAGAGGAAAGAGTCCTTGCCCTGTGCTCCAGGCCCATTCCATGCCGAGTGGCATTCAGACATGGATCAGGATGTGTTTGAGGACAGTTCAGAATTAAAACATATGGAGAATGCTCTGCTAAATAAAAATGTTCCCAGGAAGATGAACAATTATACAGACAAAAATCAGTGCTATGATTCTGATGGAAAAATTATGAGCGATTTTAGGGAACCAGTCCCAAACCAGCAAAAAATAGTGCAGAGATCACCACTGTCCTGCAGCTACAATGCTACGAAAGTGAAGCACCCTCAGTGTGAGTTGTATCAGGGAAGGAAGCAGTGCTGTGATGGCACAAGCCAAATGGCTTTTTTCAAACCAAAGGAAGATTCCACATCTCGGCCATTACGTGAAGTCCAGAAAGAAAACCAGGGTAACAACAGCAGTCCCAACCTCAGCACGTGTCTGGAACAAGAGGAACCTCCTGTTCAGAAACACCAGCCTGTATTTCAAACACAGCCCTCAAGACAGCTTCAGAAGGACCATGGCGGTGAACAAATAACCAGGCAGGCAACTCCCATGCTTTACTATCTTTCTGCAGGGAAAACCACCAATGTCCTGCACCCCAAGCATGACTCAAGGAGCTCATCAAAGGAAATTCCATCAAGCAGTTATGCTGCCTCAGCACAGGGTCTAGAGATACAAAGAGAAGGCCATCAGCTTCAGAGGACCAGCCACCACCATCAGCGCAGTGCTGATGATCTGTTCCAGACCAAAGACCTAATTTTTAGAAGTTCTGCCTCATTCACAGAAGATAGTTTCCAGAATGACTACATAGAGAAACTTAAAGTGGCTCAGAAAAAGGTTCTCAAAGAAACCTCCTTTAAAAGAAAAGACTTACAGATGAGTTTGCCTGTCAGACTGAAACAGAAATCCTCTAAAAGGCCATCAGTTGAACACCTTCGGTCTTTCTCATTATCCAGTGCAAGCAAGGATGCCAAACCTGTTCCTTGCTCCCCTTCTCATCTAGAATCCTTGGAAAGTTCCAAAAGAAATGAAGAAATAAGGAGGCCACAAAAAGGTCAAGCAGGGGGAAGGAAAAGGGTAACCCAAGAGCAAAAGAAACTGTGCTACTCTGAGCCTGAAAAGCTCGATCACCTAATGGATAAGGAAGTATCATGGAGTAGAGTTAGGCATGAAATCACTGAGCAAGATGCAGTGGCATCCAGGAGAAAGGATCTGGAGAACAGAGGAAGGCCATTTTCCAATTCAGGTGTCTCCAGGACAGAGCTGAAACAAATCCAGCACAGCGCACTGATCAAATACATGGAACGAAAGATCAGTCAAAGACCAGGTGGGTCACAACACCTCCCACTGCATAAGCCACCCCTGCAGAAGAGGCTGCCAAATCCCAAAGGGCCTCCTGGCCAGATTTCCAACCCAAATGGAAGCAGGAAGATGCAAAATGATGAGGTTTTCTGCCAACTTCTCTCCGAACAAAAATCACCAGATGTTTTTCCTCCGTTGCCTTTTGCTCCCCGATTGAATGTGACCAGCAGGTGCGGTCCCAATGAAGGGGACAGGAGCTGTATCAGAAAGTGTTCATCAACTGAAAGTCTCCCACAGGCAGGTGATTCTGCATCTGGGAGAACTCCTGAGAGACAAAAATGCACTCCTTCTTCTACACAGGTAAGAAACCAGTACCTAAAGGGGGCACAAAGAAAGTCAAAGGGACTCCGGCCCTTGGAAGATGCATTTGCAGAGAACATGTGCTGTATGCAGGAAGAGGCTGTTTGTACTCCAGCAGTCATTATTGTTAATGACAGCAACTTCATTAGAATCCTATCCCAAAAAAGTCATTATAGGAAGAATTTTATAAATGACCAACATTTTTTGGCTCCTGAATTTGTAAAAGACAGTAGCTGTCGTATTGTTGAGGAGAATAAAGAAGAAAAGGAAGATAAAGGGCCAGAAAATAAATAATTTAACATACAAGTAAAATTACCCTACAGAAGAGACTGACAAACTTCCACTAATGCTGAATTTCTGAATTGTTATGAGAGTAGAGATGTGTTTTGTTGACAGCTGTTCTTTTGGCTTTCTAGGGGGAAAAAAATGGCTGCTACCTAGGAAGAATGTAAAAGCAATTTAATTTTTTAAAAAAGAAGGTAGACAAAAACACCCCTAAAGATTTAAAAACAAAAAACAAACAAACAAAAAAAAAAAACCAAACAAAACCCAAACCTTTCTCCCTAGAAAAAAAACAATAACAACAACCAAACAAAAAACACCCAACAAAACAAACCACAAACAAACAAGAAAGCACAAACCTCAGTGAATCTGCTTGGAGATCCACCATCAGCTTCCCTTCCTGGGGATAATGAACATGGGAGTAAAATTAAGCAGCTGCCTCGCCTGATGTACTGGTTGCCCCAGTGTCCTGTTTTCCCTTCCAGGACACATGCAGATGTGCCAGAGGTGCAGCAGCACCGCCCCGGCGCTGTAGGAGCTGCCCCAGCACCTCCAGGTAAGGCTGTGGAGCTGTGCCTGAGCACAGCCGATGTCCCAAGCATGGGACCTCCAGCGCTGCTCCCCTCCTTCTTCCTCGGGATCCTTCATTGTCCATATGGGAATATTCACCCACGACTCTGGCTCAATCTTTCAAATAGTTTCTGCTATGTGAAGTGGGAAGTGCCGGGTGTCCCTGAGCAGCTGTCCTTGCACACCCGCACTCCTACCTAATCTCTGGGATCACAGCTCCCTCATCCGACCTCTGAAGAAAACAGAGCATTTCCAATAGCTCGGATATGCCTGGAGAATATGTGTGATCAGGACTGGTGTAATAGGGGATTTTGGTGTGTTTTTTTAAAGGGGAAAAAAATACCTGTGCTGTGTGCACATCACTAACTAGGAAGTTTGTGTTTTAACTCTCCCTTTTAGCTTTGCTAGTTTGTGGAGCACCAAGGGAGATAAACATCTGAACTCTGTCTCAGCAAGGCAATGATGCTGATTCTTTTGTAGTAAAAGAATTTCCACTCTCTCAAAAATATCCCAGTGGTTTCTGGAGACTGGAATGGCTTATGGAAAAAAAATAATTTTTTTCTTAAATTTCCTAGTTTAGCAGGTTAGCATAAAAATAACTGAAAGTTCCAGATAGAATGATAGCATCAGATATTTGATCATATCTCTTAAACAGCCTGCTAAAATATCTGTTATAGAAGGAATCTCTTAAATAAAACTGTCTTCTTCCTTACAGTTTCCATGATCCTGAGAAAGATGTATCCAAGAATCATGAACATAACGACATAAGTGGACATGTGTGTGGTCAGGATAAAAAGGAGCAGACTCCTAAAACCTCAATTCCTATCCCAAAAAGTGGAAGCAAGGAGGGAGCTCAAGTAGAGCAGGAATGCAGAACTCAGCCTCTAAGCAGGAATGCTGCACTCAAGCATCCAGAGCAGCAGCAGCCTGCAGTGTCTCCAGAGCAGGGAATGCATCTCCATACAGCATCAGCTCAGCCTCACCAAGGAGAGGAAAATCCAGCCAAAGGTCTACTTGCCCAGGAGACATCCATGCACAGCAACCACGACGATGTTCCCCTGGAGAGACAGACACACCTGCCCAAAAGGAGGCTGCAGTCTTCTCAGGACCAGCGATATCAAGAGCTTGCTATGGAGATCATTGCCAAAGACAGTTCTCTGGTGGACATTCTCATGCCTCATCCTCTTAGAAAAACTGCTTTGGACTTGATAGAGGGTTTGTTTCCTGTTAACATTTCCATGCTGGCTAAATCACGCAGGGAAAGGGGAAAGGTACAGCATGTGCAGGAGAATGAGTAAGTAGCAAAAACAATTATCTATCACTTTGGTCTGTTTTAATGTATACATTAGTATATTACGCAGTAGTAAGATGAACTTGAGCACATTGTTTTATTTTTGTTTCATTAGAAAACATATAGCTTTCTGATTTGTAAACCAAATAATATCTGAGGCTAAGGGTATATGATGGAAGTAGTTCAGTAGTTCCTTATTAAAGGGACTTATTAACAGACCTAGGCTGCCAATCTTTTGTTCTATATCTTCTAAAAAATTAGGCCTCCTGTGGTAAGAAGAGAGGAGAGTGATCCTGAAGTCAAGATGCCCTAAGACTATGAATTCAATGTTTGTGAAGAACACTTTGAGTGTTTGCTATGAGTATTTATTTTCTGTTCCAGTATCGGGAAAAGTCATGGAGATGGACCAGAAGAATGTCCAAAATCTGAACATGGAACCAAGCAAAGGAGCAAAGATCCTGCCTCTATGGGAAATCAAGTTCTGAAGAGGAACAGAAACAGCACAAACGAGCTAGATGACATCACATCTAAGAAAGTATGTAGATGACCATCACAGGAACTACTGTTTCTCCATTATGACAAAGAAAATCTTACTAATGTCATTATTACTATGGATATTTTTATCCTAATAACATTTCACAGGTAACTTTGAATCAGTTTTTTCCAGTAGGGGAAGTCCTGGAAAATTGGCATATTGATCATAAATATTTAAATCCTGCCTGATTTGACTAAGATCTCTCATCTATCATCATTAAAGGTTTCCTGGCCCAGCCAGCTCCTGTGCAGCAGCAGCAAACTCCAATTTAACACTCAAATCTAATCTCAAAATCTGTAAAATAAATTAGAACTGGCAGCCTAAATAAGAAATATTCTTTTCTCTGACAACTGGCAGCAGCTTTGCACATTCCAGTGTCCATTTAATTCCCTACCTGCAGAGAACTGGGGACATAGCTGGACAGGGATAGAAGTATGGAGCTTGGAAGGGCAATTATGTTGCCTTGCAGAGTTAGGTGGGCTTTTTCCCCTGGCCATGCTCCATCTCAGGTAATGACAGTCTGCCTTCCTGAGGGTTCTCCCGCTGCGCACATTATCTGCTGTCTTACTGCTGCTCCTGTTCATAGTGGCATTGTCCAACTTCCAGAGAAGCTGACTGAGTGCCTCCACTCAAGTTTTCAGGTCTTTTTCCATATAATTTCCCTATGAGACAGCTTCCTCTGATTACTTTTCTACCCAGGCAATGTGACCTGTTTAAATTGCCCTTGGAACTCTTTTTTAGTGCATATGATAAGTGAAATTCCAATCAGTTCTTCCAAAGCTTGGTGCAGAGCTGGGACTTCCTGCTCATGTCTTAGAAGAACAACTCCGTGTAATCATGTTGTAATCCTTATTGCAGTTTCCTTCTGACTGACTGGAACCTCTCTGAGCCAGGGAATATATCACTAGCTAAGGTGATTACCAGTAATTTGCTTTTCAGAGTTTGAGAATTAAGTACAGCATAGAAAATATTGATGCTTTCTTTCCCCTTTATCTTTCCCATGGCCTAAAATTATTTTAAAAGTCAAAAATTTGGCAAAGACAATGTGAAGAAAATCCATTTTCTAGAACTGATATGGATTCTCTTCTCCAGTAACAGCTTTTTGTGATTTTTTTTTCCTCTTTGCAGCTGGAACTCATAGCCAGTCTCCGATCCAGGCTGCAGGCGCTGTGGGAGGAACAGGAGCTGGTTCTCTTGGAAGCCAGGGAATGTGCCAAGTGGGGCGAGGAGCTGGAGGCCTTGGTACGGGACCTGTGCCAGCCCAATGAGTTTGAGCGCTACATGATGTTCACTGGGGACCTGGAGAAGGTGGTGAGCCTCTTTCTCTGCTTGTCCAGCCGCCTCGCCCGAGTCCAGAATGCCATGAGTAGGATGGATGGCAACACAGAGGCTGAGGAGAAGGTGAGTGACAATAAAGGTGTTGAATTTGTTTGGTTCACTTCTGTTCAAGTGCAGCTATGCTCGGCTCATTTGTCTGACAGCTTGTTTAGCTCATTGGTTTCTTTCTGTAGCTTAAAATTATTTTAAAAGTCAAAAATTTGGCAAAGACAATGTGAAGAAAAACCATTCTCTAGAATTAATATGGATTCCTTGCTGTCCTTATTGCTCTTAGACATGTTTTTATCAACAGAATACCTGCTGTTATCTCTCTTCTGGTATTTGGAAAAGCACAGAGTTAGAAAAACTGGGATTTTCTAGTGCTGTGTTGAAGCTGATCATAGGAGGGTCATCATAGCTTACATACAGAATTGCACTAAAAAAGTCCTTCTATGCAGTGTGACATAGAGAGCCAGGATTCACCTCTTTCAAAATGTCAGTTTTGTTAATGTGAATAATTTTAAAACTTCATCCTTACTTTCACTTTATGGTAGGCAGGGAGGGTGTTGTTTCTCTAGTATTACATTTATACTCTTCATAAGAAACACATTTAAATAACTTATTGAAACACTTGAATAAAAACCCTAATAAAGACTTGGTTAAATGCCAACATTTTTAACAACCATCTCCCACTGACTTCATTTGCCGTCATGTCAGCAAAACCAGCAGTCTCAATCTGACTCCGTTTTTAGGGTGTCAGTAATTACTCTATTTGTGTAATGTACCAGTAATGTGCTCTATTTATGGACACTGTCCTAAAATAAGACATTTTCTAGCAGTGTAATATTTGTGAAAATTATTACAGCTGAATGAGAATTAGCCAAAGGGGAAAGTTATAAAAATCCTATAGAATGAGCAAGGCCCAATTCTTTAAAAGAAGCCTTTGATGAACAGTTACCATCTACATCACAGTTATTTTATCACATGGACCTTTTAAGAGAAGCCACTCTATCCTTTTAATATGCCAGCAGCACTCTGGCTACATGCAACACACAAAAAATAAAGATACATGCCTAAAAGAGCTTCTAATTGAATGAAGATTGTTACAGAATACTCCAAAATGATCAGAATGTTAATTATATTGATTTTTTTCATGAGGGCAGAATGGGAGAAGTGAGCCTTGATGGCATTTACCATGTCTTTATCTTACAAGCCACAAGAATGAGTAATTCAATCAAGAAAAAACTCAGGTGGAACACAAAGCCCATAAGAGGAAGTAATTAAATTAAATCGACTGTGGCTTCCAAATGAAGAAATAGAGTCTGCCAGGAATGATGAGTTCTCATGGTGTGCTGCTTTGTCTTTTGATTCCATTAGCAAGCGCTGAATGAACGGCACAAGCTCTTGTCTCAGCAGCGGGAAGATGCAAAGGACCTGAAGGAGAATTTGGACCGGAGGGAACGTGTGGTCTCTGGAATCCTTGCCAAATACTTGACAGAGCAGCAGCTCCAGGACTATCAACACTTCGTTGAAGTCAAGACCTCCTTGCTGATTGAACAGAAGGATCTCGAAGAGCAGATTAAATTTTTTGAAGAACAATTAGAAAATCTTGAGCAAAGCATCCCTGTCTAACACCCACCGCCAGGATAGAAATTTTTATATATTATTTGTAATGTTTCTCTGGAAATCCACAGGCACTCTCATCACAGGGCTCAGTTTGGTAGATTCTTCCAATCCTGTTTTGTGCTACAGCATTGACAAGTGCTTAGATGCTCTGGGATGCCCTAGGCACACTCTGGACATGCCCTTCCAGCTGGACAGGCCAACTGACAGCATCTCACAGTATGCAGCAAACTGCCTTGTGGACATGACTGATAGGATTCATTGCTCCTATTAACTTGATGTGTATTTCCCCTTCTTCTTGTCTGTCCGTCTGTTTCCAGATTGACATAGTCTCAATAAAAGAACCATACAAATATTTGCCTCCTGAGGTTGAGTTGAGTGTTGGAAATGAAAAATTATGTGGGCGTTCAGATTTGATTTGGTGATTGCACAAAGCCATATGAAATGTTATGGACCACGTCAGTGAAACTCCTGCATTTCTTCCTATTGTTTATATGTGTGACACAGTAAAAATACACTGTAATGAAAGAAAATAATTACTTCCTTTCTTGGCAGTTGCCAAGAGTCTTTCCTAGTTTTGTATAATCCTGATAGGCTGTTCAGAGGAGGTCAGAAAAAGGGTGGTTTTCATTAACATCAAAGAGCCAATCAGTGACGTAGCCAGTTTAAATGAACAGTGGTGGGAATCATAAGACTCCTGCACAGTCATTTGCGAAGTCCTTGCTGTGCTTTTGAAGAATTTATTTTTCAAGCAGCACCTTCAGGTGGTTTTTTTTAGGTAGTTTTCAATTGTCAGCATGCTCAAAAAGCCCAAACATAGGGGGGAAAGCTCTGCTGCAGACTGGGCCAGGAGGAATCACTGGCACTGGCCAGGAAGAGATCATGCACTTTTAATGAGACTTTGTATAAATCCCTTAGCAAAAATCTTTTAAGCCAGTGTTTGCATTGAGTCAAACCAGTGATGTTGCTGCATTTAAAATCTCTGTGTGTTTTGTCTGCAAGAATTCAGTGAGAACAATATGCAGCCTAAACTACATACCTAGACCATGAATAACACAGCTGCTAATTAAACTCAGGTTTCTTCCACAGCCATAACAGATGTAGATTGTGCATTGATGTTGGGTTTTACCAATAAATGTTTTACCAGTGGTGTGTGTCCTGGCTACAATAAGTATCACCACCACTGAGAGAAGCTGTCCTATTCCTGCAGAATCTTCTTTGGAATTGCATGTCACAGGGCTCAAGAACTCTGGAAGCACAGTGACTAAGCTGCTGAGTGTACTGTGGTTGTCTTAATACTTGGCCAGACACTGTAGATCCTGTGAGTAATCTGCACAGTGGCTCTCAGAAGGCCATAAGTAAAGGCTTTTAACACATAAATCTGAAAGCTGCCTTTTGAAAATGGTCTTTAAAATAACAGAAGCAATGTTAATGGAGTCAGAGGAGAATTTATAAAATAAAAGCAATGTTAAATGAGCTGTTTACATGATTTGAGAAGCCTGACTTGAAGTTGCACTTCATTCTTATTATTCCTAGTTGAGAGAAAAATACCTGATTGTAGTTGAAGCTAATGCTTGCTTTTAAAGGGAAAAAAAAGCCCTGTTTAGCTTATCTTTTTAGGGTGTCAATGCCATAGGGAGGATGATTGCTACCCCTTCCACAACTGGCACTCACATGTATGCTTCAAAGAGCAATAATTAAAAATAACTTTTACTCTTTCAAAAAAAAAAAAAAAAAAAGACTCCTTGGTACAGTGTTAGACAGGCAAAGCAAAAAACAGACATAGTGATGGCATCAGAACTTCTCTGCAGGCAAGCACAAAACCCCTTTTCAAAGCATCAGCAGGTCTGGATTGTCAGGTGGGTCTCGGTTTTGATACTGATCATTTGTTACAAATTTACTAGGTGGGTAATGGTGAAAGTTCATGCTGCACTTCAGCCATGTACGACATTCCTGGCACACCAACATGCTAAGACATGGTAAGAGTCCCTTTTTGCTCCAGTCAGCTGTGGCCTCTGAAAGTATAGACTAAAGGCAAGAAATGGTTTAAGCACATGCTTTTGAATCCTATAGCCTTTTGCTGAAAGTTTGGCATTTAGAGCACTGGGATGTAACTACATCCCCATACCAACACCTGGCAGCTTTTTCCCAACTTGAAGTCATGCAGCGTAGAAGGCAAGATGACCAGAAATGCAGAGCATCTTCATTTTACAATACTGTGATCCCACACTGCTCCACACAGTTTTTTCTGACCCTTTACCATCAAAAGACTAAGTTAAGACTTGAACTGTAAATAGCAGTAACTGGTGGTCTTCTTGGGGAAGCAGATCCATAGGGGTTATGGAAATAAAATCCTGTGCAGCGCTTGTATATAGTTACTCCTCATGCCATTACTCACCAGCCTTCCACTCGTGACTTCTGCAGCAATGGCACTGAGTTACCTCTGACCCGGAGCCCTGGGAAAGTATCAGCTTCAAGAGACTTCTGCACCTTGGCAACGCCTTGATCCTGGGCGACTTCTTAGGTAAACAAAGTCAGGTTGTGTGAGCTGGAAAAATGCAAGGAAGGAAGAAGCTGCCTGATACCTGACCTGGGAGAGCAGACAGGAAATCCCCGCTGCTGCCTTGCCTTGGAAGTCTCCTGTTGCTGCCTGCCAGCGTGATACTTTCACAGGTAAAACATAATGTGAGCCAAGCTCCATGGAGAATTGTAATTGGAGCCCTTCAGGGAATTGTCTCTACAAATTAATGACAGCTACATCCAGGAGAGTGCAGAACAGCAGTGCTGAGGAGAAGGAAGAGATGACAGAGGCAAAATGCAAGTGCTGAGATCTCCCTGTGGGGTGCTGGCAGTGGGAGGTTGGTGTGATGCCAGAATGATCTCTGCATCTCGCTTGGCCACCCACACACAAGTGGTGTGGGGGGAGACTCTGCAATAGCTTCTGTTGTGCTAGGCAGAAGCAGGTGGGCCTGATTTTGGGGATAAGAAGATGACTTTTATTGCCTGAGGCAAAACATGAGCCTGTGGTGCAAGTGTGGGAGCGATCACATCCTGCCCGTCTGATAGCAGTGTCCTGGCAGCAGCTGAGAGATTTTAGACACATTGGCTTCTTTAGAACTTCATTTGACATCCACTGCAATGTGTGGAAGTCACTGCTGCACCAGGAGCTGCTGTTTCAGCCTCTTGGGCACAAAATTTAAGGATTTTAATTATTTTGTTTTAAACCCCAGCCTCATTTTCTTCACTGGGGCATTAGGCCGAGGGACTTTTGCATGTGGAACTAATTAAGGAACAGAGAGCTGCAGGAGTTAATGCAAATGTACTCCGCAAAAAGATTTGGTGCTTGTAAGAGCTGCATTTAATAGGAAGAAGGATGTTCCCTCTGCTTTGAGAATTCATGGCAACCATCTGAATAAAGTTTTTAAAATAAACTCAGAGCAGCATTGCAAAACTAATCTCCTGTGCCTGAAGGTAGCCCACACAGACATTAAAGAATAATCAGCCTCTAGGAATCATGCAACCTCTTGGTTTACAAAAGGCTCTCAAGAAGCCGCACTTGAATTTCACCGCTAAATGAAGCGAGGCATTAAAGGTTATCAGAGACTCTAAAATACTACATGAGCCTTGTAGCTGAGTCATCTTATATATAGATAAATCCACAGAGAGAGAATATGGGCTGCACTGACAGTCTTGATTTAGAGAATAAGAGACAATTTTTAAAATGTAAATAAAGACCCAGAGGTCTTTCTAATGGGCTCAGCCCATGGGGGAAGAGCAAGAACATCCCAAACTACCTCAAAAGGGAACCACTTGTGAAACAATCTCTCCAGAGATCCCTGCTCTGTGACAGCCCCTGATGCCTGCAGGAACCCCTTCTGGGTTTCACTGCTCCCTGCTGAGTGCAGGGTCAGTGTCACCTGATGTCACAGTGGCTGCTTGGAGAGGTCTGAGTTGGTCTAATCCGGAGCTCATCCTGACCTGGAGTGGAGCTGTAGCTCTTTGTTGCAAAGGGGAAAACCACCATGGGAGAATGGTGGAAGAAAATACAATATAAAAATCATGGTGAGAAAGCTGTCTCTTCTGCTGCAGTTTGTTATTGTGACCATATTGGTGAATCTTATTGGTGTGACCATTTGCCTCATGCAGGAGCCTATGGGTGAGGACACTGGAGAAGACCTGACACCCCAATGCCAAGACCTCACGTCAAGGGCTTGTGCATTTGGGTATCAGGTTCTATTTATTGGAAATTAACATTATTTGGTTTGTGTCAGGTGTGACTCCATGGTGCTTGACGTGTTTCTCAGCTGAAGTCTCTCACCTTGTCTGGAGGGTCTCAAGGTGATGGGGATGGATGATTTTCCTCTTGGAAAACAGTGATTTGGTTCAGCTGAGAGCTCATGCTTTCAGGTGAATAGGAATAATTCTCTACCTGCAACAAACATAGAGCAGAAGTTTAGAGAAAGGAAAAGCTGACACTGCCAGCACAATTTTTATTGTGCACATCTCTATTTTCTCTTCACAGAAAGGAAAAAAAGCTGTGCTAATATTAGCTGTACTAGTATTAACAGTATGAATCTATTTTGCCTGGTTCAGGGTTATACACATAGTATATAGACTCAATGTGCTTAATGACTTGCTTTGTCTTATAAATTATTGAAATAAACGTTGAAACTGGCATAGAAATAGTCTTCATTAGGATGCAGAGTTTTTAACGTGTTGTCCTGCTCTCCCCCTGCAGCAAACAAACACCACACTGTTTGTGCCCGTGCTGCATGCTGGCCAAGTCCCTGTTAACTACCTCTTAATTGGGAGAGTCCCACAACAGTATAAAGGACTGGAAATGGCAAAAACTGCCATGTTGCTGTTTTACTCAGATTAATATGCAAATAGGGAAGCAAATACATCCAAGGAATGGAGGTCATGGTGGAAACATAAAAAATTGGAGCAAGAGATGAGCAGTGGGGAAATAAGGGACTGTCTAGAAATGCTTCCTCTACCTCCAGCTGGTGGCTGCAGCTCCCATTGGTCTTTTGGAGTTACTGTGATACTTACACTGGACTGCGGGTTCGTGATGAAGCTGAAATGTCTTTAAGACTCCTCTGCAGCGCAGAAGTGGCATATCCTGGGTTTTCATAGTCCATATTTCTATGCAGCACTTACAAGGGAATGGAGACAGCCAAAAATCTCTGTGGGCCTGACCACAACCACACTACCTCACACTGCTCAAACAGCCACATCCAGGAGGACAAAGTCTGTCCCTTTGTGCAGAATCGTGGTTTAAGGTTTGTTTGCAGAGCACTTGAGAGCAGGTTTTTGAGCTGATACTCCTCAGCATGTACCAAGGAATGGACAAACCAAGTTATCCTTAGCAGGCAGACTGAGCCAAGGTCAGCAAACATTACCTTTGCTGATCCCTAGTGCTGCTGAACTAAAACCTGAGCTAGTTTTATTTGTGTAGGCTCTCCACTGAATGCACACTCACGGCGTGGGGGAATGACTAAGCCCTCTCTAGGGTGCAGGAGCAGAGCCGAGTGGGAGGGCCTCAGGTCTTTTGGCTTTTACCTTTCTGCTATTAACTTTGATGGTGCCTAAGGCAGCTCCCAGCTCTGGGCGGGGCCAAGGATTCAAAGGTTGCATGCCCAGCCCGTGGCACAGCCCCTGCACCAAGCCAGTGTGCTGAGGGAACTCTCAGCTCCTCCTGTGAAAACATCCTAGCTAAACTTCACAACTGTCATTCATTCAGGAGAAAATCCTACTGTGTTCGGCCAGATTTGGGCTTGAAAATGAGAATTAGAGAGATCAGTCAAGCTGAGGGATTCATAAACCATTCCTTCTTTACCCTCTTGCAGGAAAACGCTCTCATCATCACTCATCACCCTACAGTGTCCCTTCCCAGTGTTTAAAGGGTGACATTGCAACCCAAAACCCAGCCAGGCAGACGGACTGGTTTTACTTCAATCTAAAGGCACTATATATATCTGTAAGATTACAGCAGAGCGTTCTCGATACTTCTCAGTATTCGTCTGCACCTGAACTGCGTGTACTTATCCCAGCCTAAATACTCTCTTTTCCTCATCAGCTCAACAAGGGGGACGGAATGAGCTGAGTCACTGTACAAACTTGCCGGCAGAGCCTGGCCCGGCCCACCCCACCCACAGTACCCGGCCTTGTGAGCTCCCCACCTTTGTGTCGCCACCCTCCTCCCAAGCCTCCAGCACTCCCTGGTGAATGCTGGAAGAGGGCTCTTGCTGCTGGGCATTTTTCTATCACATCAGCTAAACGCTGCGATGCCTCTGAGGAAGGAATAGTGCAAAATTTTCTTGATGAAAATTGCAACATTGCATTATGTTGCAATGAAGTCTTAGCTGTGACTTCTTCAACAGAACAACAGAGAAGCAAGGAAACCTTCTCCCTACTTTCCCGGGGGTGAAATCATAACCACGCTCTCCAGAATTAGTCAGGTGAGGTTTCTAAACACAAAACACTCAATCCTTGAACCCTGCCTCTGGACTCATGTAGGCTTGCCGCTGAATGAACACTGAAGTTAAGCAATGTTGTTTGAGCAGGTGTCAAACCTATACCCATAATTATTGAACAAACTTCTCCATAAGACCAAGCCAAACAGGGGTGTTTGCAATTCTCACGGAAACAGAACGCCTTCACCAGGCAGTATCAGTGCCTCAGAGGTAACATGAATGCACACACACACTTCTGTGGTTTCAGGGGAAAAAAAAAAAGTGTTCTATGGCAGTACACTTGGAAAGACACTTTAAAACGGAGCCCTTTTTTTCCCAGAACTCTGCAAGCTGACAGAGCGCAGCACAAATCAAGGCTTCAAAGGACCGCGCTGGTGAAGAGTGCAGCACAAATCAAGGTTTCAAAGGACTATGCTGCACAATGGTCACACCAACAGATAGAGAGCAAACTGGATTTTATTTTTTTTAAACTCTACTCCAGATATAGAAGTCATGAGGTGCTTGATCATTAACCTTTGCTTAACAACTTAATTAGTTCAATTAAGCAGACCAGTGCAGAACAATCCAGTCTCTTCTTCTTAGAACAGGTTGCAATCTCTGATCACACTCCCAATGAAGGTCACCAACTCCAGGAACTTCAGGGAGAGCGTTTTAAAGTAAAGAGGGCAGTGCCTCCATCTTCAGTCCTACTGCATTCCTTGTGAATGCTGGGGACAAGCCAATTAGAACCAATTACAAATACTAGGTTTAATACAAGGCAGGGAAAAAAACAAAACATTCCTGAAGTCACTGACTTGGAAGGAAAGGTAAAGCATGCAAACAAGCGTTTCAGTTCAGAAACCCAAACAGAGCCAGTGCAGCACTGTTCTCACCTTCACTGTTCTCAACCTCTCAATGATACAGGTTTCTAGTCACAGTTTTAGAGAAAATATGCTGGTTCAGCTGACTTGTCCCAGAAGTCAGACAGTTTCTGCTCATAGCTCCACCTCCTCACATTAACCAAGCAGTAATTAAAAAAATAATAATCTTACTGCAAATGTAACATGCAGTTAGCATGCTTTTTGAGTTATGTGTAGTTCTATATATAGAACAATTATGTTTATCATATAAAAGAAGAAGAGTTAGTTTTAGGTCAATGATTCATGCTTTTGAGATAAACACTGCTTCAAGAGGTCACGCAGAGGTTCTGTCATGAAACACCTAACATTACATAAAACCCAATGTTTATAAATATTTATAGTAAATAGATCAAAATGAAAGGCAAAGTTTTAAACAAGAAGAACCAGACATTCAAGCCTTTGTTTCCAGTTGGCTACTCAGAAACTCTGACAGATCCAATTCCCAGTTTTTCAGTTCAGTTTTTCACTATCAAGTTATTAACAAGGTTTTTATTCAGATTAAGCTGACTGAACTACAGTCAAGTTTAAATATTCACAGTATCATCAAGACATGTGGTAAGTACCACATGGTCATAAGGTCAGAGAGAAAAATCACACACCAAGCTTTCAAACTGAGGTAGGCAAGTCATGGTGACTTGAGTGCTGAAGCTCAGGGTCTATCTTCCTTAAATGCATCAGGCAACAACTGATATTGTTATGTTTGTATTTCTGATAGTGAGAAACTTTGTTTTAAAAAGTATACAATTTTTGTAAATAGAAATATTCCTCTTCTGTACCAAAATATTCAGAAACATCATAGAAAACTATGCATCTTTCCTCTGATAATTTAATCCTGTTAAGTAACAAGCCTTGTTAAAGTAGCCAGCTACCAGCCTGCTGTTGACAGTGTAAAATATGCAATCCTTCACCTTGCTTCTCCTCTCCAGATGAGGAACACAGATCAAGAAAGCTGTACCTCAGGCATTTTCACCTGTCTACACATACATAAGCTCTTTTAGTTTTTCAGCCATTAAGTATAAAGTTTGTGGTCTCCACCACTACATCAGCACAATGGTACGTAGAGCACGGATAGCACTTCCTGGCAACTCCCTTTCCACAGGCACCGGGGGCTGGGTTTCATGCTTTGGATGTAGACCCTATCATTGATTCAGTTAAGCATCCAAAAAGACAGACACAGAGGAAAAAAAATCCAAGCTGCTTCTGCAGGAGAAAGCTGAGACACCAGCTGTGCTATTAAACCTTTTTGATCACTGTAAGGCAGAGGCTAGTGGCCAAAGAACAGCTCAGAAACGGGTCTGCGTTTGACAACAATCTCTTCTTCCTCCTCTGCTACCTCGGAGAGTGAGGAATATGAAGGGAAGCCCCCTCTGGTCTTTGGCTTCCTCCTCGGGCCTGTAGTGGCAGTCAGAAGCTTGTTTAAAGTTGAGGGCTTCCTTAAACCTTTGGTGAGATCATAGAAAGCCATGTCATCAGATATGACCCCCAGGAAAGTGCTAGTGGAGCTCAAGATTGAAGCCGCAAGCTTTGTGGACTTCTTGATGGGCATGGAGTGCTCCGTGTTTTGGGAAATGCTGGGGTCTCCCAGCAAACGCCTGACTGTAAGGGACGTCCCTTCCTTTAAGTACTGGTGCGGCTTCTTGCCGCTGTAGTCCCTCAGGTCGATCTTGGCATGGTAGCTGTAGACGAGCATGGTGATGATCTTCTCCTGGCCGTGTATAGCAGCGAGGTGCAGTGCCGTGTAGCCACCATGCGACCTGGCATCCACATTGACACGGGACCCGCCCTTCTCGGCCGCTCGGATGATGTTGGTCACCATGTCGCAGTTGCCGCTCTTGGCGGCCCAGTGCAGGGCGGTGAAGCCGGAGATGAAGTCCCTGCGACCCGCCAGGCTGGCGTCGCCCAGCAGCAGCCCGTGGAGCTGCTGTGTCCACTGCCCGTCGGCCGCCAGTACCAGCCACTGGTGCTCCGCCTGCTCCAGGGGCACCACCGTCTCCTCGCTGGCCCGGTGGTTCTTGGGCACTCTCCGCAGCCCAGGCGAGCGAG
>JAHLSL010000025.1:10972150-11017990 GCA_025920805.1 Petroica traversi | reverse complement strand
TGGCCCCGGTCGGGCCTCCGGCGGCGGCTGAGGGAGCTGGGGAGGGAGCGGGTGATGCTGGTGCCTGTGGGGCTGCGGGTGCTTGCGGGAAGGTCCTGCCCGCGCCCCGGGCAGAGGGAACGGTGTGTGAAGGGTTCCGGGGCCTCGCAGCTGCCTCTGGTGCTGGCACCGGCACCGCCACGTTCGGGGACTCCTGCCGGGATGCCAAGGATGCTCCTAAAGGGTGTTCGCGGTCCGTGTGCCTGCAGGCATGCAGCACCCCGCAAAGACGCGCGACAAGAAATGGGGTCAGACCTTCTTAAATACCAGTTGTTTACATATCGCTGGTATCCAAACACTCTGCAATAGTAACTTAGCAGTGTGCTTATAATGCAGCGAGAGACAAGCTGATTCAAACACGCGTAAAGCAAACCCTTGAGGCTGGCTGCTCTATGAGGAATGCTGTATAGCAAATATGGAGCGTGACCTGTGCACCACCGCCTTTCTGCAGCTCACATGTTGTATAACTGCTGTCGGAAGTCAATCTGGCTAAAATCTGTGTCGGCTCAAAACTGTTCTTTGTCTGCAGCTTGAATTTTTTGTTGTTGGAAGGCTGTTCTCGTTAAATAGCTTGGTGTTGTGTCTTGTACGCTCTCAGAGCCAAAAACATTTTTACCGCATTAAATAGCATAGCTTTCCGAAGTCGGAGAAGTCTGATATTACTAAATAAAAGGGTACAGCAGTGGTGGCTGTCTGAATTGTCAGGCATGCCGTTTGAGCACAAGCAAGTCTCTGCTACTGTTTTCTCTGTAAGCTACTTTTTACCGAGGATCTCGAACCCTGCTTTAATTGAACCCTGGCTGAAGAATTTCAGGAATGACTTTTCAAGACTGTAACATACTTAAAACCTGCATAAAGGAAAACTGAATTCGGGCTCTTCTTTAAGAAAGCTAATGTTTCTAGGCTCTGGGAGGACTAGATTAAAGTAAAGACAGTGGCAGAGAATGAAAACACCATGACACTCTCTCTGCAGTTCTTTCTGCATTTGTATAATATAAAAATACTTTCAGTGTTAATTTGGGGTGCCTGCTGTTGCTTGTGAAGGTTTTCATAGGTGTTACAGGAGGCCAAAATATTGCCTAGTTCTGGAGAAAATTAAATTAATTCGCATTCTTTGGTGTGGGTACTTAAATGCTTGGTGTGCTTGTATCGATTCTCTGTTACTTTGATTTAAAAAAAAAAAGAAAGGGGAAAAACAATTCTGAAGATGCTTGGCTCTCATTTGGGTACCAAAGGGAAGTGGCTGGGCTCCAGCCCAACTCCATTAGGAAGAAATCTGCTTGTTTTGTGCAGGGAGCTGGGATGAATTTTTAGGGATCTGCAGGCGCAGTAGGTCTGGTGATCTGATGATCTGAGTTTGCCTTTTGCCTGGAACCATGGGTCAGACAGAGATGGGTGGGAGAGCAACATCTCGTTTCCGTTTGATGTGGGGCAGATGTCTCTTCCGCCTGCTCTTTCCTTTACCTCTAGCATGTGTTTCAGCTGTTGTTCCTCCAGCAGTATAATGGAAATCCCATGATTCAGGTGTTCTGAGTTGTTCTTTCAGAAGTAGGGTTTTGATACACAATAGGTCATGATTGGTGAAGCTATTTATAAGTGTCCAGCTGACACTGATATCATGGAATGTAGTGACCCTTAGGTTTGGATAATGTTTTGAAAACTCCGCAGATACACACTTCCCTTGTGCAATCCTCCAGAATGTCTCTGTCTCCAGCATAATAAAGTTCCTTTCTAGTGCTGCTGTTGGAAATGACCAGCAAAAACAAATGAACACAAGCTCATGAACCCATGCCTCTCAGGCAGCAGGATCACACCAGTGGTGCTCAACACCACCTTTGTTTTTGTGGCTGTAGTGTTTTGAGAGAGATGTGCTTCAGTCCCTGGATCCTGAAGTTTTCTGTTGATCTGCTCTGGTAACATGGCTCACCACAGCTGTGTTCAGGGCTTGGGCTGCAGGCATAGCTTCTGGAGACCCAGAGCTCTTCACCACCAGGGTGGAAGGAAAAACTGATAAAGTTTGGTTCATTTATGAAATACTTTTATTTTGTCATTAAAGCTCAGAGCTTCTCCATTGCCTGGGCAGGCCAGTGCTGAGTTAGCACATGTGATGACTGCACTGGATCAGACACAGATCAGTATTAGCAAGGATGTTGGGATGTTGGTGGGAAACAGCCCAACCACCACATGCAAGTGGAAGCCAGAAGGTGCTTGAAATGCAGCAGGGAAATTCAGAAGCTCTGAAGGAGTTTTAAAAAGCTGGAAGGAGAAAAAGTGACAGAAGTGACTGGATGTGCACAGGAGAATAATGGGATGAGATGTGAGACTGAGACTGTAAAACTTCTGCTTTCCCAAATCTGTTACTTTCTCTCTTTTTGAACAAAACCCATTGACCTGATAAAATGCCGTTGCTTAACTATCTCTGCTAACCCACAGCCTGACATGGAGGTGCAAAGGATTCCAAACGGAGCAGTTCTGTGAGAAGGAACTGGTGTCCTCTGTCTCAAGGTTGGACTCATAAGAGTTTAACATGAAAGGCTAACTTTTGGCTGATTGCTCTGTGTGGATACCTCAACCACCTGCACAGACCAGGATGTGTGAACATCGATGGGCAGGGCAGGGAGTGCTGGACACAGGTACATAGCAGTGTGTGAGCTGTGGTTGGGGATGGCTGTCCACATGCATTCCTGAGATTTCCCTTCATAAAAGCGATTGACAGCTAGGCTGGTACTGGCAGCTTTACAATAAATTAATGTCACTTAGAAGACTTGCAGAAAAAACACCACTTTATACAGAGGAAAGCTGAAGAGCAACTTTGCTGAAAATAGACGATGGTATTTACTTTCTCTCAGTGAGTTGCTGAGCTTGGGGAGGATCTGGCAAGTTTCTCAGCTGTATGTGAGCACTACCTCTTTACACACCACTGCTTTCTTGTCACCTGCTCACAGCTCTGTGGGAGAAGAACCTTTGGACGGTGCCTGTTCCTGCCATAACTGCCTGCACTGCGATGAACTTCACATGTCGCTACTGCTTTCTGTAAGCTCAGAGTTCACTTAGTGATTGTACAGCCTAAACCAACTCTTCCCTGTGAGGCGCCAATATGATGCCTTAATCTGTGAAAGATGTGCTTGAGGAGTGAGCTGAGAACAGCTCTGTGTTTCATGACCAGAAGTCTTATCACTGCAGGTCCTAAGCATAGGCTTGCATTTTCTTCTAAACAAACTCTCAAGGAAAACTTTTCCATGGCTCAATTCCAGTGGAAAACAGAATTGATTTGAATTCAGACGTTCCCTCTGCTCTGTTTTTTTGTCCAGGCAGTTGGCACCATTTGGAAGTTCCAGGATTAAATCTTCTTGTTTATTTCTGCTAGTCAGTTATTTTACCTTTTGCTTGGAAAACTCTAGCGATCCCCCATACAGTGTGTGGAGCACAAGTGACAGATTTTTCTCCAAGCTGGTAGCAGGCACCAGGAAGCCAACCCAGCAGGAGCAGCCCTTTCCCTCTCTGTGCTGGCCAGCTCTTCTGCCTGTATACTTTTTTGGGAAGGAACAATGCAGAAAATGGCCTTCCACTGGAGGGGAGAAATTAGTGGTTGCGTCTCCAAACCATACAATTCCTCCCCTGGAATTTTGCCTGTCCTCACACAGGAAGCCAGCTCTGAGTGCCTCAACCACAGCCCGTGGCAGTTAAACAGTTATTTTCAGTGTATGCACTGGGTAAAAATGTTTCCCAGAATAAGACTTTTTTTGTATTTTTTTCCTCTTCCGCGCTGTGGTGCTGTCACTGCTGGTGAATCTGGAGTGTCTCTTCCTCCTGCAGCAGAGATGCAACATGTTCTGCGTGGGAGCTCCAGAGCTGCTCTGAACCACTCATAACTGCAGTGAGTGCTGAGGCAGTGGGTGAAAGGATTTGAGCTGGTGGAGGCTGAGGCTGTGTGTGCCCTCAGCATGATCAAAACAAATGAGAGCCTGAAGAATAACTCCCTTTCAGGAGGCCAGCGCGGTGTCAGGAATTGTTGTCTGTGTTGTGGTGGCAGCTGTCAGCCAGTCCCCAGTGCTGCTGGAAGGCCAGAAGCTCCCTAAATATTATCTTCTCTGGTAGAATACCAGTGCTGTCTCCAGCTGCGGGGAGAGGCACAGCCCTGTCTCTGAGTGCCCCCACTGTCCCCAGTCCTGTCGTCCCAAGGCACCACTGTGTGAGCCAAGGGCCCCATCGCTGGGCTGTTTTTCCATCTGCAGGAGCAATAGTCATGCTCCTATCCTTCCCATGCTCCTTTGGCTCAGAGCTTGGGAGGGAGAGAAACTGGCATGATGCTGAATTGGCTTTTCCTGGGTTGTGCAATTAAGAGGAGGAATTTGGGAGGCGATGGGACTGAGGGAGACATGCAGGGTGTGGGCACGCTGGTTCGCCCTGCCTGTGTAGGGTAAGGGCACATTTATGAGATTAGTTTTGATTATTCAGGATGTGTTTTGGACGCTTTTCGGGCTGTGGATGGGAGAAGCTGCCATGTCCGTTTCAGAGGCCCTGTGCCGTCATTGAAAATAACATTGTCCTGTCCTGTACTTGTTTCATTGAGGTGGGCCTTGTGTTTATGCAGAATCTGCTTGTTTTTCCTCTTCCCCACATCTGCGTAGCTGCAGCGAGCTCTGGGTTTATACCTGAAGCTTGGCATTTGTATTCATGTATCATGAAAGTGTCAGACAGCTAAGAGAGTCCACCTCTTCTCCCACAGCAGCTCAAGTGAGAAAAAAAATCCTGAAAGTGCTGTTCATCCTCAGTCCCAGCCATTTACTTTCTTTCCGGAGCCTCTTCTATGGCATAAGCTGCCATGCTCATCTCCAGCTTGTGACTTTGGGATGCAGAAAGAGAAACCCAGATGGGGAATCAGCATCTTCCAGATGGGGTGACAGGAGACTTTCAGAGAAGGGTGGTGTCACTGAGAACGACAGGATTCTTGGATACAGCCATATTCACTGATCTAAGCTTGTGGCTGACCAGCTCAGGGCTGTGAAGGAACCACTTTTAGAGGGTCAGATTTCTTTGTGAAACCAAAAAGTATCTGTCTCCCACATGCATGAAATTCCAGATTTCATGCTCAAGCAAGGTTCCCATGGAGTGCCTTATTTCATGGCTTTTGCCCTCTGTGGCTGCACCTCCTCAAAACCAGTCTGTCACAGGGAGCTGTGGAGCCAGACAGCCTGGGCTGGATTTCTGTCAAAGGGTTGGAGTTCTCCTATTCTCACCTCACTATTGCATGAGATGCTGTGATGAGTCTGCGTTTTGTGTGTGAGGAAACATGTGGGGAACACATCAAGTACTCTGCAGGCAGCCAGCGCTTCAGCTGACTCTGGCTGTTACGGAGTCAGGATTCAGCCTCAGCTTCTGCCTGGCTGAGCTCCTGTTCAGGCATGCCTTCAGCTGTGGCTGCTGTGGAGCATGTTCCAGAGCATGTGGTGATGCTGAAAATGGAATCTTCCTGTGACTGCCAGGATCTTCCATGCAATCCTCAGGTCTGTTGCTGGGAGAGGAGACCATCTCTACTGTGTTGCACAGTGTATGCATTCTTGGCAGTGTGGGAGCAGCTTGGGGCAGAGGGCATTGCCAGGTCTCTGGTCCTGACCATGCTTACAGCAGCCTTCCATCCCAAGCGACATTGATCCTGGCTTTCAGCTCAGCCACAGGAAAATACTGCCTTAGGAAGGCTGGCAGCTGGTCTCCCAGCAACATTCCCCTTCCCTTTTTCTGCAGCAGAGGTGCTTCCAGCTCATATTCCTCCTGACTATAGAGTTATTCTGTATTTTCATACAGAACAAATAATCCTTTCAGCTTATCTTTTTGCTATGTGTATTTTTCAAATAGAGGTTTTCTTTGCCTTTTTTCTGTTGCCTTGATTCTTCAAATTAAAGGTATTCTGTGCTAATATACTTGGAGGCTTTCTGGAGGCGTGTGTTAATAGGATGTGTAGCAGTCAGCTTATTAGTATGATGACTCTAGTTTAGTCCTCAGAGGAGCTGGGTTGCTGTGGTATATTGTGGGCTATTTTCTTTCTAGTGTCTTCCAGGCATTATTACAAGACGTGGTCAGTAGCTGGAAGATTTGTTTGTGGAGATGCTGTGGGATGGTTGCATAAGGCAAACTGGGAAAAAGCATACAGTGGTGATTGAAAGCTCTTGGGTTCTCATTATATCTCTGTTCCCTCTCTAAAAATGTACTGGATAATGGCATTTATTGTAACTGGACAGTAAATTTTGGAAATTTATGTGAGAGCTAGCTGTGTTTATTTTAAGTGGTAACTAAAGCATGTAATCTTGGTGGCTGATATCCAGCGTGGCTTGTTTGGTGTGATGGGAATCCAGATCCTTTTCCCCATCTTCAACACTTCTTTTAAACTGCTCCAAACTTTTTTCATTCCAGTCCTTAAGGGTAGGCACTTAGTTTATTTCCTGGCTTTGTCCCACAGCTACTTGCGTTTGCCAAGTGTCTCCTCTTCCTCATGGGAGGATGCTGGTAAAGGGAAGAGATTCCTTAGCTCAGAGCAGCTGAATGTAAACTGGGAAAGCATCTGCTGCCTTGGTGAATTTGGAGAAAGTCTGTGCTAGATAAGGTGCTAAGATTAGCCTCTTGACGGGGTTAATTGGGAAGTCCATTAAATGTAAAGCCTCAGCAGCTTCTGAATTCATAATTTTGAAAAGAAACTGACTAGAGCAGTGTTGGGTGGCATTGTTTGTCTGTATTTTAGATTCTTTTCTTTCAGTCTGTTTAAAAAGCTTTATTTGTGTTATGTACTTTGCTTGGTTTTGAATAGCTTTTGGGGGATGGAATTCTCAGGCTGCCGAGAAGCTGAACTTTCTCATCCTTTAAGGTCATTTTGGAGGAAATGTCTTTCATTTTTAGTTCCATAGCTTTCTCTATTTTAACCAACTTTCCTTATTCTCAAAGGCAACATTCATGTTTGTAAAATACCATATATTTAATGCCTGATAAATCCTGCTTTGCTCCGTTGTAAACTCTCATCCAGGACTTGCAATAGAGACAAAATGCACGTTTAATCCTATATTGATTAAGAAAGATCTCACAATTAATTAATTAGGCTTTATAAATGTTATAGGGAAGTCACTAAATAGCAGCTTAAGAAAAGGAAGCACATGGGAATTTTGCTTGTGGTGTAAAAAAGAAAGGAATTTAAGCCAGAAACAGTCAGTTTGTTTGCAGAAAATTAAAACTGATGTTGCATTCACAGGTGGTGAATGGATTATCTTGGATGTATGTAGTGTAAGAAGATGAGGAGCTTTACCCTCCCTTGCAACTTGGCTCTGAGCATCAGCAAAAACTGGTATTTTAAACCTGTGCCATTTGATTCTGTAGATGTGTGCAGGATCTTTATTTTATATTCTGTGGTTTATTGCATTTTTTTGGAGGAGGAAATCCTGCTGAAGTGAAGCTGAAGGCAGTGCCCTCAGTTCAGCTGTGTGCTCACAAGCATTGAAGGGAGCAGGCTGGTGCAGAAGGGGAACACGTGGAGTGTGCAGGTCCTTGCTCCTGGCTGGCTGCTGGGAGTGCCCTGCGTCTGGCTGGTTGCTGGGATACAGCACAAGGTGTGCCGAAGGAATCCAAACACCTTTTGGCACCAGTACCGTGAATACAGGAAAGCAATTAAGGAGTTTGCCTAAGGAGTTCCTCCCTTCAAAGGAACTTGGCTTTCACACTTAAATCCCTGTCCACCTTGTTGTAGGAGGAGGCTGCAGTCCGTGTTCAACACTGGGTTTCACTGGTGTGCAGCGGAGCCTTTGCTTCCCTGAGACTGCCCTAGGACACGTGGGACATAAAGTGTATGCATTGGACCAGTGATTTTTTTTTAAATATTTGTTTTCCATAGGTGCTTCACAATGCACTCACTGGTCTTTTTCTGGTCTTAAAGTTTGTGAGTGGGTCCAAAAGTTAAAAGCAAGAACCTTGGCTTTTGAGCCTTCTTGCTTCTGCAATATAAAGTTGCTTTAGTTTTTACTTGGCATATCTTGGTGGTGACTCCATATGTGGTTTCTTCAGTGATGCTTTTGCCTGCCTGAAGTGCAGCTGAGTGCCAGGAGGGATATGAATAAAGGCTTGAGTGTCTGGGAAAATTCTTAGCATTCTCAGAAGAGCAGTTAAATGGGGGGCTGGGAATTGTGTTGGTTTAGTGTAAGGTTTTTTGGGGCAATTCCAGTGTAGGCTGGGATCTTTTTGTGAGCATGCAGCAACTGGAGAGCTGGAGAGCTGGCACACAGAGCTGGCTCAGATGTTGCTGTGCTCCTGTGTGCTGTGTGTTGGAAAACAGAAGGAAGGGAAGGCACCTGGGGCTCTGCCCTGCCATTGCTGGAGGGAAGAGCAGTGTTAGGCATCACCATGTTACCTTTTACAGCTCTTTAGGGTTGCTATAACAGGGAAAAAACCACTGTTGTCCTCCCTGCACAGGCATAGAAGGCTCATGGTCTAAGGTGCATCCTGGCTGACTGACCACGTACCACCACCAGGGCAGGAGCAGGGGGCAGCAGAGAAGATTAAACTCTTTATCTTCTATTGTTGGTATTGTAAGACAAGTGGTAAATCAGCAGAAACCCCACATCTAAAACTTTCCCAGTGGGCTTTTTTTTTTCCTTTCTTCTTTCCCCAGCCTTTTATGAAGTGCTCCACAATAGGGATCTGAAATTTTAAGCCCATACTTAAGTTTAATTGAAAACCTTCAGAACTGAGTGCGTGCTTGGGCTTGGCAAATTTCGTTGAGATTAGATGCCTTTTAGATGTGACAATTTTAGCCTAAGAGGTCCTGAGAGCTCCACGGGCCAGCCCCAGCTGTGTGTGCTTCATTTCATCTGCAGTGCCAAAAGTCATGCCTACTCCACCTCTGTTGAGCCCCCTGTTAAGACTTACTATGCTCAGAATCCTCTCACTGTCAAATCTGGTCCCATTACCTCTTTCTGGACCATCTCTTTCTGCTTAGTAGGCTGCAAAGTGCGGTCTCATTCACTGATGCTATTATACATCTAATAGTCATTAGCCTATGAATACAAGACAAGTAATATTTTCATGTCTGTTAGTGACTGTCTTTAATGTTGCTCACACCACAGAGGTGTTTTTTGTACATTAGGTGTGGTGGTGCTGTTAACTGCCCCTCAGCTCTGAGCTGGGCAAAAGATGTATTTTCTTCAAGGAAACATGAATCTGTACTCACTGCTATTGATTTGCAAATGTCAAGTGCCATTTATTGAGCCAGCATTCAGGGACTGAGAGTATCTCCTGAGAGCAGTAATTTGTCAAATTTTTCTGCATTGATCCAGAAGCTGAGCTAAGTCCCAGGTAGTGCCTGCTTGGACAAGAACATGGATTTGGATTCTAGCACTGTTTGCCCAAAGGTCTCTAGGCAAGTACTCAACTGCTCCATGACTCAGTGTACTTGTGAAATGATGATAACTACAAGTACCTTTGTATGGAATCTTGCAGTGGTGGGCATTTGGGGGAGGTTGTGGAGTAGGGCTAGTGACCTTCATGTGCTGGACCCTGAAGCAGCTCTCTCTCTTTCGTGGTTTTGTGGAACTGCGGCCCGAAGCTCCCAACCTGAGAGAGGCCAGACAGTGCTTGCAGCTGGCACTGCAGCTGCTGTGGTGCCAGCACACATGAGCCTGTACCTGGGACCAGCTTGCTCTGCTTGGATTGGTTAAACAACCAAATATCACTCAGTCCTTTCTCTGATCAGTTGCAAAATGAGACTCCCTGCATCAGGATGGAATGATTTCCTGATTCCATGTCTTTCCATGCAGGAGACAAGGGTATAGCATCCTACAAACCCCACTGGTGCATGTATTGATTTCTGTGCTGCACGCACTGTTGTGGATTGTAGATGGGGCATCAGGAGGGTGAAGTCATTGTTTTGTGCCTAGCAGCAGTCCCCAGCTGTGTTGGGTGCCGGGCCAGCCTCTCGGAGCAGGGTTCGTCCTGCCAGAGCTCTGCAGCAGCATCACAGCTGTGCAGGGCAGGGCAGGGTTTGGGGAGCCCTTCCTGCTCTTCCCTCTGGTGCTCTCTGAGTCACTCTGGTCAGGGACCTGCAATTTGCTAGCACTGATTTCTCTTTCTGTTTCAATTTGACTGTACATTGGAGGGAAGAGCATCTCTGTGTGCTCTGCCCTTTGCCGTGTGCCTGTCACTCCGTGTCCGTGTGTGCCCTGCAGTGCTTTCCTGGGAACAGCCAGTGCCACAGACCTGCCACAACGCATTGGTGTGGCACAGATAATGCCTGGACCCAGGCTACAAAGGACTGGAAGATTTATTATGGTGTAAGGTCAAGGTGACACTTGGGATTGAGGAATTTAGAAACAAAAGTGTGCCTCAGTAGTGGGAATTGAAGTGCTGTGGAAAAGTGCCATGCAGATGATGTGTTGTTGCCTCTTTGTGTTTTCTGAGTGAGTGAGTGAGTGAGTGTGTGTGTGTGTGTGTATGTGTGCAAAATGTAAATGGGAAAAGTGTGGAAAGAAAAGGACCTGAAATACAGGTGCCTAGTGAACTCTTGGAAGACACAAGCTTCTCCCTTTGTGGCATGTGGAGAGATGCAGCCTGGCCTGGTGGTGCAGAGGAACTGGAGGGAGTGTTTGGGAGCAGAAGACACCTTTGGGTTGAAGGTCACTGCTCAAGTGTAAGCCCTATTCATGTAGCAGGAAGGAGAGAAAACTTAATTGCCTTCCTTCTTTCCCTGTAGATCTTTGCTGTTTGGCCCTGGAAAATGTCAGCTGTTCATCTCTCTTATGTTTTGTTGGGCTGTAGAAATGGGAAAGGGCAGCTCAGATGCAGAAGAATTCTGTGCTATCCCTCAGGGTCTACATCCAGAAGTTGTCACTGCCTATCAGCTAAACCATGTGATTTTTTGTTTTCCTCTTGGCTTTATTCACCGGTTGCTTGTACACTAATGAAGCACGGCCATCATGCCAGGTTCTTAAAAATAAATATCACCATTTAAAAAAAAACAAGTGTCACCATTTATGATTGTGGCATTCAATTATGCTTTTATTTACCCATATACTTTCACATGCGTCATTCAGGAAAAAAAGGCCAAGGGTTGTTCAAGCAGGAAACACGAGCATATGTCTCCAAGGAGAATTTTGTGGTGGGATTAATTGAAAGATGATACTTCTAGAGGGTTTTTTTTCTAACCGATATCAGAATGTTCTTCACTATACAAGGTCCAGTCTGTTTATAGTGCCCCTGGTGAAAGCAAGGAAAGCAGGGGCAACATCTAAAAGCAGTAAGCTGCTCTGCTCTTCACCAGGACCCCCATCTAAGAGCACTCTGCAGCTGAGGGGTAGCTGAATATGGAACTGGTCCCACTGCTGACATTCCCCTGGGTTTTGAAGGCAGTGGTAAAACCACTTTTCCTGTAACAAGCTCCTGAGAAATGTAATGACACAGAGTGAAACTGATGACAATTTGGAGGTGAAGCATGAAGAGAAACTGTGATCAGGATTTTATTTTTTGAAGAGTCATAGGCACGCAGTTTGAAGCTGTAGCCTGTGCATTTCTCACAGGTTTTTTTAATCACTGTCTTCGAAGAACAGCCTAATTAGTGTGTGATGCTGTGTTGACCCTCTTATGGGGATCTGGATTTGGTCCCTCTGATTGTGTTTCTCTGCTGCCTTTTCTTGTCTGACTTGCAGTAAAGGGCCAAATAACATATCATTGGCAGTGGATGTTGTCTGTGGTCAGCTGCCCACAGCAGTACTGCTTGATCTTCCTGCCAGCCATACGGTCCTGCCTCAGGGCACAACCTCAGAAACCCTCCTGGGGATGGGCTCGGAAGCCAATGTGGGTTCGACACGCAGTTTTTGGTTCCCTGGGCAGCTCTGTGCTGGTGTGACCATTGTGTATCCTAAATGCATCCTCAGCCTCCAGCAGCGTGTGTCCAGGAGCTGGCATTTGAAGCACTATGGATGGAGGTTTCATTTCAGTTTTTGTGGTGCTCAGCTAAATGTGTCCATCTGTGCTACCAAGGACACGTCTGTCTTTCTGCCATACGTTAAGAAAAGGGTTCTGTGATATTGCTGTCAAATCAGAGCTAAAGATTGATGTCCCTCTGGGATGGCTGTTGTTCCTGTGGCCATGCCCCCAGATGCCATTTCTGTGCCTGTTGCCTGGACAGAACATTTGTGAAAACATTTAAAGGACTTCGGATTTGAAAATACATAAATTCTACTCTGACCTTACGCTGAATCTTCCATTTCCCACAAAATTCCAGATTCAAAGTATGATTTATCCCCTTGACTCTTTGCTTCAAGCCTGATCAGCTCTAGGCACAGAAATCTTTGAAGAGCAGGTTCAAAGACAGCAAGTAATACCCTGGTAGCTGCCCCATCATATGATGTTATTAATGACCCAAGAAAGGGTGTTCAGGGCTGCAGTGGCTATTTGAGATGAGAGTTCCTACCTGGAGCTATTGCAGAGTCTTAATTATCATGTTGTGTAATGATGAAATGGGCTTCAAGAAAGGTTGGCTGCCTCATCATTATTTGCAGCCCCAGGAAATGGTCCTGCCAGGTAAAAAGCAGCAGAGTTGTCTTTACAGGCTGTGAGATGGAGGGACCTGGTTCATACTGAGTGCTGTGGAGAGTAGGAGTTTTGCAGGGTACAGAGTTGCCTGGCTCTTGGAGTGGCTTATCCCATCTGCCTCTGCTATATGACCTGCCCAGCTCCTATCCTGCGAGGCAGTCTCATTGCTGGCACAAAGTATGGAGAAAGTTCTACTGAAATCCTCAGCTTTTGTTTAAAACGGACAAAAACACAAACAAAAATGCCCTACATTGCTGTATTATTGCTGCCTTCATTTATTACAGCATTTGTGTTCTGGATTGATTATTTATGCTGAGTGTGGCAGGCTGGCTGCTTCTGCTGGAAGGGATTGTATTTGGAGTGTAATCTTGTCTTCACTAGCGAATTTCAAGCTGTCCTTGAGCCACCCTGGCATATGGGAGCTGGCCAAAAGGGCTGGTCATCTGGGGCTGCTCATCAGGATGTGGGCAAGTTCCTCTCCAGCACAGGTCTGCACACCAAACTCCACAAGTGAGCAAAAGTAGAGGTTGTATTCACAAGGCTGTCAGGTTTTCAGGCTTAATGGATTGAAGGGAAAGAATAAAACTGTGAAAACTTTTTTTCCCCTTTCTTTATTTTCCTAATCTTATTACTTCCCAGCAGCTATTGCCATTGTTTATCCTAACACAGCAAAATCCATTTGGAGCTAAATGACAGCTGAACACGCTGCAAGCACAGCAAATGGTTTTCTGCTTTGGTATCAGCAATGCCTTGAACTTGAACCAGGTTATTTCTGCTGCTTACAGAAATAAAGGAAATTACATTTCAAGGTCACTGGCAAAAAATGCTCCACTGAAGTTTGGCTCATTGGTTTAGCAGCTTTGAGAGACAGCAAGCAGTTCTAAGTAGGTGTATTCCTGTCCTGTAGTGAACAGCGACTGAGTGCCAAAAAAAGAAAAGAAAAATCCCTGTGTGGATGCATTTGGGTTTCCTGCAGTCAAGGCATGGTTGAGTTCTCAGTGCAGCCTTGCCTGGCTGGAGCCTATTTAAATGCAGCCTTGCTGAGCCTATTTTAAAATCTCGAGCAGTGATGCTGCCTGTTGCCTAGAAACCTCCTCCCAGCCTCAGGCACTTTCAGCCTAATCATAGCCATCAGCAGCCTTTATTTATTTCCCATCCAAAATGTCATCCCAGGCTTCTGGTTTGTGTTTTTGTTTGCTTGGTTTTGTTTATTATTTAAATTTGAAAGACACAAAGTGTAACCGTCAAACTCAGTGACTTTCTGTGAGAACAGCTTGCTCAGCTGTCACCGCATTGCAGTGGTGGGAACTGGCATTTTAAGCTCTGTGAAGTGGTAGCTCAGAGGCTCATGGGGAAGAGGAGAAGCAGGGACTGAGAGATTGGGCTGAGATCCTGAGGAAGTCCCCCGAGCTCAACTGGTGCCTGCAGTGGCTTCCTGTGCCTTGTGACAGCCTCTTTCTCAAGAGGAGAACCAGGCCTAATCAACTCTGAGTCTTTTCCCAGCACACACCTGTCCCAGCTTCCCCTTCCCTGTGCAGTTGTACCACCCCATAAAAGATCCACAGCTCAGCATTCAGCTGACTGGAGCAGCACAAACTCACTTTTGAAACACTGTGTATCCTGGGGTCTGAGTTGTAGCATCTCCCTATGGTGATAGGTGAGTGGAAGAAAGGTAAATTTGGAGATCTCCCTGTCTTAGGGGCCCTTTTTATTTTTGGTTCACCTAAACTCTGGCCATCTCAAAACCTTAATTGTTGGCATCAGTTACACGTGGAAACTTTAACTGATTGCTCTTTCTACTACATTAGCATGATTGATCCTGATTGAACAGGATGGATCACAGGAGCCCAGCTATGATTCAATTGTGTTTTTGTCCAGGGAGTCCCTTGGAAGAGCACTGGGCTAAAATAATCTCAAAGTGGGTAAAAAATGCTAAGTGTAACAGCTAGAAGGTTTGTGTGTGAGACATGGAAGCTGTTTCAGCTGTTCACAAGTTGTTCTTGTGATTTAAATGGTTTATTTTACAAGGCTGAGAATATTTGTTCTACCAAAGGCAGAGCTAAAGGAGGCTTTGACTCAAGATGCAATTGAACAAAGGCTTGTATTTTGTTTAGCAATCTTACTCAGGCACAGAGCAACACACAAGGCTTATCATGTCATTTATTTTCCTGTTGGGTTCATTTAAGTTTGACAGGCAGCTTAGGCTCTTCTCAGAGATGCTCTTGTCTCTCAGTGTTACTGTTGGGACATTAAGTTCCTATTGTCAGGAACATACAGAAGAACCAGAGCCTGACCAAGGGCAGACATTTTTTCCATTCCTATCTTCTGTGTGTGATGGTGATTAAGAAAAACAATCAATTATCAAAGAAATGGTGAAGATGAATGAATCATGTTCTGAAGTCCTGTCTCCTTGCTTTTCCATGGGTGGGTAGGAGTGCCTGAAGGGCTCTGGGGATGGTGGTCTGGTCCCTGGGTTCAGACATCATTGCTTAGCAGCGCATAGAGGTGTGCATCTGTTGAAATTCCAAACTCTCCTGGTTTTAGCCATAGAAACAGAGATTATCCTTCTGTCAGCGCCTCTTTGCTGGACTTTATAGCTGCTCTGCTCTGCCTTTCTGTATAGCACAGGTCATACAGCCACTGTCTCCTCAGATTTTGTTGTCTAAATTCCTAAAGCAAAGCCTCTACAGCTAATCAGCTTCTCTGGGGGAGGGAGGAAACAGAAGGGAGAGCAAAGTGCATACAGGGAAGGCAGGAACAGGAACAGCAGGGAACAGTGGAAAACTCTGTGGTCACAGATGGTAAAGCAAGAGAGTTCCTTGCCCTGCCTGTGCCACCAGCACCCTCGGCACCTGAGTGAACAAACCTCACTGCTTGTGGCAATAGCAAAGGGGGAAAGACAAGTACTCAGGGAAAAATGCAGTCTGCCAAGCTGAATTCACTGCTGGAGGACTTAAGAAAATAAAATACAAAAAAGTCAAGGAGAAATGAGTGCTAAAACACACCATGGTGGGTTTTCCTTTGCTAATCTTTCCCAGCTGCATGTAGTTGAAGCTCACACCAGTGTTTTCTTTACTTTGGAGCTGGTGGCTTAGTTCTCCCAAATCCCCATGAAGATCAGTATTTCACATCCTGTTTGCTGTTGTTGGTGTCCATTGCGGGGTTCGTGCTGTGGTGTGCCAAAACACAAGCTCTTGAGGGCACTGCTGGACTTCGCACTGCCCAGGAGGGTGGGTGATCTTAGTCTCATCAATCTGATTTGCCATCTCAGTGTAGTTTGCTAATCTGGCTTCTTCTCCCTGCCAGAATGAAGAGAAGAGGAACCTTTCCCTGGGGGGCCATGTGGGCTTCGACAGCCTCCCTGATCAGCTGGTCAGCAAGTCTGTCACACAAGGCTTCAGCTTCAACATCCTCTGTGTGGGTGAGCACAGTCCTCTGCAAATAGTCGTGGTGAGAGGTTGGGACCAGGATTTCTTGAGTGTCCTGCTATGCCACAAGACCTGATGGTGACTTAAGCAAGTGAGAAATGCCAAGCTCTTAAAAAACACATTGAGTCAAACTCGGAGAATTTCTGAAATCAGTGGGGTATTGCTCATCATCTCTGCTGCAATAGCTTTGCAATAGGAAGTATTAAAGAAAGTCTGTATATAGCAAGTTAAGTATTTCCATATGCAAACTGGAGTGGCTGGCTTGAGCAGCTTTTGCTGGGTATGATATCTAAGTAGCTGCAGTAAGATGCACCATGGTTTATGTGAAAGCTGCTAGTGATAACTTGGTCATTTCTGAGTGTAAGCCTACACCCCAAATCTGAGCACAAGAGGTTTGTGTCTGAGCTGTGCCTGGTCAGTGCTTTCCCAGGTGTCAGAGGGCTTGAAGCATGGTCATCTCTGTGCTTGGAAAGGAAGTGTTCCTTATTGACTTTAAAATAACCTTATTATATTCTTGGCATTTAATTTTGATATTGATGTTGTGTAGCAGGCAATGCTAGCTGGAGTACTAGAGACCAATTCCTTTCAGTGACAAGATGAGCATTGTTTTTGCTTTGTCTGGTTCTTGTATAGTATGTGAGGTCTGAAGTATCGTAACCTGCTAGACCAGCAGAAACACATCAAAAGACAGCAGCTCCTATGGTTTTCTATAGACTGTGAAGTGACATGCTGACAACTTATACAATGTGCCTGTGCCATACCCAAGTCACTGTAGCATATTCACGCAAGTAAAAAGCATGGCTGAAATCACAGTTGAAATTCTAAGATTTGTTCCTTAGCAGAAGGTTAATTGCAACAGAGGTCAGTATGTTTTTAATTAGTGTAATTTGTGGGGGTACCAGAAAGGATATTCATACATTCTCATTTACCTTTTTAAAATTTTTTTTGGACAAGAGCGAAACAGCCCTACCATTTGCCAGTTCCTACTCCCAGCAGTGCCCACAACTGAACAGGAGAATGTAGCTTACATCAGGAAGTGAGTTCTTCATATGTTTGCTTTCAGATTAAACTGGAGCACCAGCTGGCTTTATTTCCTTGCACAACTCTTAGCCACAGCTGATAGGAAGCAGTGTGTGCCTCTGTCCCACTCTGAGCACTCTGTGGTGTTAATTCTCCTGTGAAGAGCAGAGCCTGAGGTGCTGTAAGAAGGAGAGAGTCTTAAGCCTTTTGCAGCAGGCATGGCACCTCTGAAGAGTAGAACCTTTCCCATCCTCCTGCTCTCCCACATGGTATCTGCTGTAGGCCTCCTCAACATTGCCTGTTTCTGCTAAAGTAGTAGCAGGATGGACTGTCTGGAAAATGAGCAGAGAGTGGAAGGTTATTTCCTTGGATTTCGCCTCTCTTCTCTCCCATGACCAATAGGGCTGTGTGTGGTGAATAAGGAGTTTAAATGGGGCCCCTTGTAGGCCAATCTGGAAAATATCAATCTTGTTTTGTTACCAGGAAAAGCAGTTCAAAGCCTTTCTGGCTCACAAACAGTTTGTCAGCTAAATACGCTGGGATAAAGATTTTTGTGATGCATCCCAGGTGTCCTTCAATGGCTACTGAAATTGTCCTCTCCACAGCTTCTCTAGTGCAGAGTCCCAAGCAAACTCAGGGGTCATGGAAAGGAAAATAATGTTTTGCTGTGCTGATGTGTTTTGTGTGATAGTGGGAGACAAGACCCAAGTGCTCTATGTTGTTTGTATTAAGCATGGGAGGCCTTCAAGAAGGCAGACACCTGTGTGACAGTTACCTGTCTGTCCACAAGCAATTTGTGGTCACCTTCCACAGTGTGTTTTAGTTTGGCTCTCTAATTAATGTGCTTTGAAGTACCCATGTCAAATTCCTGCTGCAGTGAGCTAATGATTTGTCCTTCCTAGGTGAGACTGGCATTGGGAAATCCACGCTGATGAACACCCTCTTCAACACCACATTTGAGACAGAGGAAGCCAGTCACTACGAGAGCGCAGTTCGCTTGCGGCCACGCACTTATGACCTGCAGGAGAGCAACGTCCACCTGAAGCTGACCATTGTGGATGCGGTTGGATTTGGGGATCAGATAAATAAAGACGAAAGGCAGGTCTTGTGCCATCTGCTCAGGATTTCTGGGCTTGCCTTATGCTTAGACTTCAACTGCCTGCAGTTCCCCTTGCAGTGCTGCAGAAGTGTCTGTGTCTCTATTAAAGGAGTTGCTGCCTGTAGTGGCTCTGTTTCTTGGGACAAAGGGTAGAGGGAAATGGGTAAACAGCCAAAAAGAGAGGTCACAGGAGGTCTTTCCAGCTGAGATTTCTGTCCTCCAGGAGCATGAGCTGATAACCAGCTGTCCTCAGAGCAGGGTCAGGAATTTTCTATTCTGGCGGTGATCAGTGGTTTTGGACTTGTCTCATTTAACTACCACAGACATCTTGTTCAAGCCCCAGGAAAGGCTTTCTGGGACTCCAAGGTGTCTCCGTGGTCATGTTGCATTGCTACAGACAGATGGCTCAGCCCTGAAATCTGGGCAGTGTTTGATCTGGGGAAGTAGTCGTCTTTCTGTGCTCCACTGTCCTTAGACTTTGCAGTGCAGCCTCAAGAATCTCCAGCAACTTTTGGATTATAAGGTCTGTGTGTAAACACCACACTTTTCCCATTGTAAGGCTGAATTGTTTGAGTCTTACAATTTGTTTCTAAGTGATATTGTGGATTGTCCAGGAGAATTCCTTCAGCCTTTAAACGGTTTAGATTTGTGCTCCAGTAGCTGGTTTGCTAATGGGCTGGTTTTAGTTACAGGCCAATCGTAGAGTACATTGATACGCAGTTTGAAAACTATTTGCAAGAAGAGCTGAAAATCCGCCGGTCTCTCTTCAACTACCATGACACGAGGATTCACGTCTGCCTCTACTTCATCACCCCCACCGGGCACTCGCTCAAGTCCTTGGACCTGGTGACAATGAAGAAGCTGGATAGCAAGGTAGGCAGTTGGATACTATGGTCCCTCTTTTTCAAATGCTTCTATTCGTACTGATTGTTACGTGGAAGGTTTTGTTCCTTCTGTGCAAGTGCAAGACTCCTTCCTGCATGGCAGCTGAGTCATTCTTAGGACTCTGGTAAAGCTTTGTCTGGCCTGCTGGTTGCTGAGGTCCTGTGCTTGTTTTCTCACTGACTTTCTTGAAGATTATTAGGAAAATCCTGTTTTCCAGTTGGTTGTGTAAATTCTAGAGTGTCCCTCTACCGTAAGAATCTTACCCAGATTAGCTGATATTTATCAAAGCCATCAGCTTCAGCTCTGTTGGGTGTGGAGGTGAGGATGCCTTCCAGCTTCAGCACTTGAATTATGGAGTCCCCTTTGCTGTCCTGACCTGTCATTAGAGACAGAGGGGCTTAGAGCCACCAAAACTGTAGTTGTCCTAAGGTGGTGGTCAGTGATGAGGAGAAGCACTGACTGTGTGTGGTGGTGCACAGGGGGTGTGTGAGCTGTCACTGCTGGCAGTGCCAGGTGATCTGGATAGGAGATAGCAGTATTTTCTGAAAGTATAGCTATGGTGAGGAATCCTCAAGGTAATAGGAATCCTAAAGGTAGGTCGTGAGAGGATCTGCTTGGGGTCGTTCCTTTGTCTATAAGCTATTCTGCCTTAGGGGGCAGGGTGTTATCTAACCAACTACTTGTTTATATTCCTGCAGCTCAGAGCAAGTTTCTGACAGTTTTGGGTGTTCCAGCTGGCTTCCAGGGAGCTGCAGGAGGCTTCAGAGATCACTAGTGGCAGCAGAATCTCTTCTTCTCAGTAGTTTCCTGTCTTTCAGACCAATGTTTTAGCAGCAGAGTGGTTCCTTTCAGATGGCAGATGCTGATCAGCCTACAGAGGGACAGGTGTGGCAAAAGGGACTCTGCAGGGGTTCCTCTGGATTACACTAAGGGAGCCCTTTCTCCTCAGGCTGTTGTTCACGTGCAGCAGTTGAACTTTCCTGGTGGGTTGAGTTCCCCTCGTGCAGTCCCTGCTGCTTGGCCTCACCACTCAGGGCTCATGGCCTGCTTTTCCTTGGCTGCAGTCCAGAGCAGAGACTGGCTTTCTGTTGCAGTGGGCTGTTTGTAGTTTTAGCGGCTGTTACCCTGACTTCATCAGGAATCTGAAAACTTTCCCTTAATAAACTTTTGTCTCTTGGTACAGTGCCAGCATTACATATTCCCAGAAATATTTTTGGAGGAAAGCTTTTGCACTATTCCCCTTACTGCTGGTGGTCCCACAAAGCATTTCTCTCCTTCTCATTCCGTACTTTTCACATCTCCCTGTGGTGGCCTTTAATGTGGTCCTTGGGTACCAAAATAAATCCTTTGTACAGATGAAAACTTAGTCTGCAGGCAAACTTTGAAATTAATATATTTCCAAACTTCCACTTTAACAGTCCTCTCTGAAGTAATTTTATCCCTTTGTTCTCATCCCTCTTCTTGCCACAGCATGAGAACATCCTGGATTTCATGCTGTGGTGGCCTCACATAAGCAGGCACATGGAAATAAATATGCAAGTGGAGCCCATTAATATTTTCTGGGCATCAGGGATTTATGTTGCATTTCTGCACCGGTGTCATCCGAGGAAAGGTATCCTTTCCAGGCACTCCCTGAGGGTTTGTGCGAGGCACTGCTGTGCCCTTTTCCACTTCAAATCAACCATTTGTGCTGGGGGCTGGTGTGTAGGGAGACTGAACTGGGGTGTCAGCAAAGCCTGGGCAGTTCTGCCTTCTCCAGATGGAAGCAAAGAGTGGTTACTAGCAGAAGTGACGTACATTGGCTCATGTATGCTGCTGTATGAGCACACCTGAATCTGCCATTCCTCTTGGAGAGCTTTCTGTGGCCCTTGTTTTACAGTTGAATGGAGCCTGTGGAGATGGAAAGTACATCAGAGGCAATGCTTTGCTCTGTGCTCTGCTGACTCAGCCTCTGGGACTGGTTTAGCAGGGAGTTTGTAGGACCATGGCTCAGTTTCACCTTTGCTTTAGCCTACCATTGGCATGATGTGTGGTCCCGGGCAGGCTTTGGACTCTCTGTGACAATTTCAATAACCAGTCTTGTTTTTAGTGTAAAGTTTGCAAAATCCCTTCTGGATAAAGCTGTTTTGTAAACAAAATCTTCCATTGTATTGTAAGACAATATCAGTTTGTCTGAGCTCATGGCCAGCTCTTATTTGGGGTATTTAGTTGCAGTCAGAATGCAGAAGCTTCTTCAGAAGTGGTTGTAGGTAGATGGAATTGGGCTGGCTGCTAGTGGGAAGCACATAGGGCCTGACAGATGTAGACTTTCCACTGGGTTTAACCTGGGAAAAGAGAGAGATAATAATAGTGCATTTGTATCATATGAGAAGGTGATTTATTGATTTGAAACCCAGTCCTGTCTTGGGAAGCGGTGGCACAGTGTGTGCAGCCATGAGGGTCCTGTGCTCCCTGCTTGTCTCTGGATGTTTTCAGTCAGCATGTGCTGTTTGAGCTGTGGCAAACTGCCTGCCATCCAAGAGATGACACATCCCAGGCAAGTGGGGGTGCTTCAGGCAGCCTGTGCCTCAGCTCTTTGGCTTCCAAGGTAGGATTTACCTGTTGGCTTCACTGTAACTCGCATTCAGGAACAGTTTGGAGATGGGGAAAAATTCAGCTCTATTTCATAGGACAGAAGTGCCTGCAGTCTTATTGCATCAGCAAAATTATTTTCTAACAAATGATGAGTTCTTGTAAGTTTTATTTTTGGAGACGAGAAGCAGCTCTGGTCAGAAAGACTTGAGAAGGAGGTTCATTTTTGTCTGTGTGCATGGGATTTACCTGTCCTGTCTGAAGCACAGACTTCCTCTGGTTATAATTCCAGTTCCAGCAAAGCACTTCAGCACATGGACTGACAGGTACAAGGGGACACTGCCTTGTCACATTCAGTGGGGTGACATGCCAGTAGAAAACTGCATGATTTTATTACTAGATCTAAGAATATTGCTCTAGGATTCTGCCTTCAACCAAAGGTCGACATTATTTGTGTAAAAAGAGTGGACACAGAGCCCTCATGTAGTTCTGGCATTCCATCCTTTAATTGGGCTTTCAAAACCTCTTCAGGAGAAGAGGTGACTTTTCTTCTCTAGCTAGATATGTATCAGTTTGTCACTAATCTCTGTGCCACAGACTTTGCCTTTGTCAAGGTGGCTGTGTGGAAGGTGGTGTGTGGAGGTAGGATTAGATATGCAGTTTAGTAGCATCTCATGTCTCACGGGTTTCTTGTTTCCAAACTATTCCTTACTTTCTCTGTATTGTGAAGGAATGAACCCATTCTAGACCTGGGACTACACCCAAATGCCATATCCATGCCTCCCCAGTATTGATGTGGTTATTGATTATTGGAAACACAACTTGTCAAACCCCTTTGTGTTGTGAACTCTGTTGGCAGGTGTTCGTTGAGTTGCCTTTTCAGAATACAAGAAATCTGGTTGACGCCACTCGAACTAATCTTGGTTTGCACTTTCTTTGAGTAGTGTTGAAACCACTGTGGTGACCACAGAGCTTATCTTCTCTGCTGGTAGAAAGCTACACCAGTCTTCAGGCTCTGCACCCCTTGTGTTGCTGTAAGCAGAGCTCAATTGGAAAACGAAGGGGAAATTGCTTGGGCCAATTGAAAAGGATGTGAGCCCTGAGGTGACCCTTTTTCTGTGGGAGATGGTGAATCCAAGCCTCCTCAGCTCTTGACAGGTATGGGAGTCACCCAGCTGTGGTCATGGCACTCTTACCTTTGTAATGAGGACATTGACCCACTGAGCAGCGGCGTGAGCAGCAGGCCTTTTTCTGTGGAGGATTGTGGGCCTTGGTAAAAGAGTCCAGGTCAGTGGCTGAGAAAAGAAGGAATTTATTCTTTCAGACACATTTGCAGTGAGCAAATTTAGACTATTTTCGTATAGAGTAAGTAAACTCTCTTATGTTTAGTGAGTGCTAAACCACTAAACAGAGACAGGAGGGGGAGTGGTGGTGTGGGGGAACCCAAGAAGTATGGAAAAAACACTGAGCTACAAAGAACTTGTACTGGGATAGCAAAGCTTTTTTTTTTTTTTTAATGGGCACCCACCGGAGACAAAATGTTTGTTATGAATTTCAGCTCTTTAGGACATAAAGCATTGCATGTTGGGAAATGTTAAGATGGTAAATCAGACTTTCCCCTTATTTGTCTAAATTCTTGTGTTTCACTGCTACAAATTTGGCTGCTGTTCAGACAGACGAGTTCTGCTGTTTGTTTAAATAGTGGTTTGCAGTATCACAATTGGCTTTTCTGGGCACGGCAGCATTATCTAGCAGAGGTTCCTGTGATAGAACCAGCTCCACTGTAGCTCTCTTAAGCACAAGGCCATAATGAACTCCATCCCTTCTGATGGATGTACGATGTGGCCCTTGTTTACTTTTGATCTTGATGGGTACTGGGCACAGGGAGGCCTCCCCACTGTGCCGCTTGTGAGTGGCTTTGAAGCCTGGGTGGATGGAGTTGTGATGGGTATGCTGACTGCTGGCTAATGTGAAACCAAAGCTGAGCGAGAGCAGCATGAAAACAAATCTGTCTGCTGTGTGGCACCCTGCACCTTTCTCCATATAATCCTCATGGCACACCCAAGTTGTGATCCTCACTAAGAGGCTCAGGGAGTCCTTGGAGAGGATCATCAGCTGCTGTCAGAGTATCTGATGAGTCCCTGCTCTTTCTGCTTGAGCATGGGAAGGCTTCACATCAGCTCAGTGCAATGTTTCATCCTTGTACTTGTCTTGTAAAACATCCTTTCAGCACAGCCAGAGTGGATGGGTGACAGATCGGATGTGACAGCTACAGTGTCTGCCTCCCTCGAGGTGTATAACAAAATACATAAGTGAGAGCAGTGGCTTTGATTTGCTCCTTGTGTACTTAGTGCAGAGTGTGTGGTTTATCTGAAATTTTGTAGCCAAGTGAGTCCTGGAAAACTCTTCCCTCTAGAATTCAGCTGAGCTGGTTTGCAGCTCCTGTGTGAACAGAGCTCTGAGGTGATTTTAGATGTAAAACAGCCAGTGGAGCAGGATCCAGGTCACCCCCTGGCTCGACACAGCTGCTCTCCCAGCTGCTGCTCACCTTCCTTCCTCCCTTCTGCCCTAGGTGAACATCATCCCAATTATTGCCAAAGCAGACACCATCTCCAAGAGCGAGCTGCACAAGTTCAAGATCAAGATCATGAGCGAGCTGGTCAGCAATGGAGTGCAGATCTATCAGTTCCCCACAGACGATGAGGCAGTGGCTGAGATCAACTCTGTGATGAATGTGGGTAACACTGCCAGTTCCATTGCTGCTGAAAGTTGTGGCAAATTAAATTGCTGCACAAAAATGCATTCAAAGGGCAAGTTTCATTGGGAATGTCCAGACATTGAATCTGCTGGAAAGTCAAACTGTGGGTCCCACAGATGCCAAATGCTGTTGTATACAAAATTATTTAAAATGTCACTCACATTTAATCTGGGGGCTCTCTGGAGAAACTTAGCTCTAGAATTTGTTTAATTGAATTTTTGAAAAATGCTTTTCCTCAAAATTAATTGTCTGCTCTTAGACTACTTAGCATTTGAGGAAGAAGAAACTTTGAGTAAAAATGTGACAGTTAAGGTTTCATTAGCCTTGTGACTTAAGGAGGTTGACCAGAGAAAACCCATTTTAAAGTAAAGAAGAAAAATTTTTAATCTCTATTTTGTCTTTTTTGAAATTCAGAGCTCAAATTCAGATCTGACTGAAGCACATGCAAAAATACTTTCAAGCTTCCTATCTCCCCAATCAGAGTGCAGCTATGGCAGTAGAAACAACTGAAATGTTAATTTTATAAATCAAAAGGAGCTTTTTCCTCCATAGCTGTTTCTGTTTAAGTGCTTTGTCTTTTCTTTCACCCTTCCCCTCACCTTTTTTTTTTTCATTCAGTCACCAGTTGGTTTCTGGGTGGACTAGATATGGGTTTTCACTGTAATAGTTCTTTTTTGCTGAAGTAATGAAAAATTTGGAGGATTCACTCTTATTTAAATAATTGCAAGCTGTATGTATTGGGGAGAAAAACAGGAGTCATGCTTGCTTGGTTTTTCTTTTTTTCTTTCATTTCTTCAATGAAAATATATTTGGCCACTTCTCTACAAGTTCCACACTTCTGGATCCATTTCTTTTTAAACATGAAGTATTTTGTCATCCTCCCCCTACTGAAGCACCCACTCCGAGGGTCCTTCCTTGCAGTCCTGAGGAGGGTATCCTGTTTCTCCCTTGTGCCTGATACTTTGCAGACTTGAAGAGCAGTGAGCACATGTTGTATTCTGCACACATCCCTTGCAGTGTCCACACACTCACTGCTGTGCCAAGGCTTGCTTGTGGATGGCCCTGCATGTGCATTTGGGAAGGCAGGGAGTATGCACTCCTGGTGCGTACAGCCTGATAGAGGAGAGCAATAATGACTGTGGTTTCCTTTAATATTCTGCAGCTGGTGCAGCCCAGACAGCATTGCTGGTCAGCTATGCTGTGGCCTGACACCACTCTCTCTAGTAATGCCCCAGTTCATAGTAGAGATTGCTCTGAGTATCAGAGATTGGTAGGCTCAAAGAAGGAGCCTACCAATCTCTGATACTCAGAGCAGCTCCTGTGTCTGGGTGAGAGGGAGCTAAGGGTCAGGCTGACCTCTGAGGGGTTACTCCACGCACTGAGTCCTTACCCTTGGCTCTGTTTCAGGCTCATCTGCCCTTCGCTGTGGTTGGCAGCACGGAGGAGGTGAAAGTTGGGAACAAGCTGGTGCGAGCTCGGCAGTACCCGTGGGGAGTGGTGCAAGGTGAGGGGCTGCAAGCCCACCCCAAACCCCCCCGTGTGTGCTCAGGCAAGCCCTGACACCTCCCCAGCTCTGCCCTCCACCAGCATCTCTGCATGAAGGTGCCCTGTGATAAGTGGTGCAGGCACGTCCCCTGCAGCCTTTTGTGGGTTGGCTGGTCTTTCCTTTGAATTGCCAGTCCTGCCAGCAGGTAGGAAGGTCAACAGGAATCCCTGCGTCCAAGGGGTTGTGTTGTGCCCTGAGCAGGGCAACAGGCTCCTTAGGATGCAGGTATCCAAGTCAGTCCTATGTGCCCTTGTGTTCCCCCACCACACCTGCAGTTTCCTGACTTGTCCCTTCACTTCTCTCAGTGGAGAATGAAAGTCACTGTGACTTTGTGAAGCTGCGGGAAATGCTGATCCGGGTCAACATGGAGGATCTGCGGGAGCAGACCCACACCCGCCACTACGAGCTCTACCGGAGGTGCAAACTGCAGGAAATGGGTTTCAAGGACACAGATCCAGACAACCAGCCCTTCAGGTGAGTGTCCTTCACCTCTAGCATCAATTTAGAGTGAGAGTTTGGTACTGGGAGCTCCCAAAAATGGGAAGTTTGTAGGTGAAAATACCAGCACTGGGTTTGAACTTTGCAGCTGATTGGGATGTTCCCTTCCCTTCCCTGCCTGTTTGTCATTAAACAACATAGACAGACATGCATTTTCCCATCACTAAGTCATCCAGAGAGTCTCTATTTCATTTGCTTTCTTCCCCAGCCTCCAAGAAACATATGAGACCAAAAGGAAAGAGTTCTTGGGTGAGCTCCAGAGGAAAGAGGAAGAAATGAGACAAATGTTTGTTAACAAAGTCAAGGAGACAGAGGCAGAGCTGAAGGAAAAGGAGAGAGAGGTGGGTGTGCTAAAAACTTGCAAACTACTGCCAGCAGGGAATCTGGATCTGGGCAATGCATGAATCTTGGAAAGCACATGCAGCTGTTGAGCAAACATCACCAGTCAAAGCACATCACTGGTTTAGGTGCCTCAGAAACTAGGCTTGCCTGTCTTGTGCTGTGTCTGTTGCTGTCTGGGGAGTGAAAGCCAGTGGTAGGAAGTTTAGGTGAGCGTCCTTGCCAGAGAGCCTTCCCTCTTGTGGCTTACTGGACAGCAGAGAAAAGGGGGCAGCTGAGCTGGGGTCTCCAGCCAAAGTGAGTCTAGTGGAGTGCCCAGTGTGAGGCCTCAGTAGCAGCTGTGACTGGGGAGGAATTAAATGGACCATCCTCAGAACTAGTAAGGAACAAAGGATCCTGCGATGTCCACAGCCCCCATGCAGGGCTGCAGGCTGAGCCAAAATGCCCTGTGCTCATCTTCAGGGCTCATGCTGCCTCTGTTTGCTAATTGGTGTTATGCAGAGCTGAATTTATTGTGTCTTCACTGCTTTTGATGGGCACTGGGTGCTGTATTCTGCCAGCAGATTGGTCCCTGTGGTGGGGATTTGTGTGGGAGATGTGACAGGTCTCCTGGGGCAGGGTTAGCACAGCCCAAAGGAACTGAATGTGATGCTCAGAGGGTCTGTCTTCTACCAGCTGCATGAGAAGTTTGAGCACTTAAAAAGGATACACCAGGAAGAGAAAAGGAAGGTGGAGGAGAAAAGGAGGGAGCTGGAGGAAGAGATGAACGCCTTCAACAGGCGGAAAGTTGCAGTGGAAACCTTGCAGTCCCAATCCTTGCAGGCTACCTCACAGCAGCCACTGAAGAAGGACAAAGACAAGAAAAAGTAAGTGTCTGAAATATAAATGTGTTAGTGCTAAAACCAAAGTGCTCTCTTCTGCAGACTTCTTGACATGCTCTGGGCATGGCCCTCCTCACACACAGAGTCTAAGTGGTTTGTAAAATACTTTGCTGAAAATAGGGTTTAATCTGAATTAGGAGCTGAATCCAAGGGTGTTCTTGGACCCAGGACTGCTTTGGGGAAGGTGAGCACAATGGTAACTTGTACAAGTGATGCTAGCATTATGGATGGACTGTGAACATGGGCCAAGAAATGCTGCAGCTTCCCCTCTGTTCCTTCTGGCTGCAACAAAAAAGGTTTTCCTGGACTTTGCTGGGTTTAGCTCACCTGCAGACGTGAGTCTGTACCCTTCCTGTTTCTGGGTAGTGACAGAAATGAGCTGTGGTCAGAAGCAGGACCAGGAGGCAGCTCGGTGGTGTGCAAAGGTCTGAGGGGCACCCACAGTCTGTGCTCTGCATATTGCCCCTTATGGTGCTGGGGCAGGGGGCTCTAGCTCTGGAGCACAGAGGTACCATCACCAGGATGGTTTTAGATTGGGGTTTTTTGTTGGTTTTTGTTGTTTTTTCTTTTCAAACCTGTGAACTAGCTCAAAATACGGGATTTGGGGATTTTTGCTCAAGTAAAATTTTTAGGAGAGCTAGTTGAACTCTTTATTATCTTCTGGTTCAAGGCCGTGTTCTTAGTAGCTTTAATAAGTAAAAAAATGTGATGGAAGAATTGCAGAAGTTGGGAAAGAGAAATGTTTGTGGTACTGAGCAGGTTGTGCCAGGCTGCTCTCACCTGAAGCCTTCAGCTGCCCCAGCAGTGTGTGTTCACCTCCTTTTTTTGTTTTAACATACTTTGCTACACTTCGCTTTTGTTTGATTTTCATAATTTAATTCATGTTTTTTCTATGTTTTGTTTCTTTCAGTTAATCACACACAGACTTTCAGGCCAAGAGTGGACTTGGTGTTTTCATGTGTTAAGTTGCTTGAGTTTCCCATCCCGTGACCCTTCTCATAACATTGTGTGAGTGGACCAAAGTGAAAGAGAAAATGAGCATCTCCAGTGGTTGCAGTGTTCCGACCCACTGTTTTCTTTTCAGAATTATCAGGATGTTTGCAAGAAGTAACCTTTTATGTACATTTTGTTAAACAAAGCAAACTAATCTCTCAAGTAAGATGTTTTGTTCTAAACCCAGTGATTGAGCAGCCGCGTATGAAGTGACCATAACTGAAGTTGTCTTACCCACCAGCTAAATAATTGCTTTCTATTTTTTTTTTAATTGGCCAAAATGACTGCTGGAGGTTCATTGACCTCCCCTGTACATACACAGTGAGATGAGTGGTCTGAATAATGCCGAAACGTTTGTTTTTCTAACAAAATTCTGAAGTAAATTTTTAGAATGGGTAGAAAAACATAACATTTAGGCATTCTGCAGGAATCTTAGTCAGAGTAACCCTCATTCCAGTAATTCTGTATTTAATCCTGAATTACTCTAAACACTATCTTCATCATTTATAACACATATATAAGGAGAGAGAGTGGTTAATAAAATTAATGGGACAATGTTTTGAATTTTCTTTACAGCTAAAGTAGAACATTTGTAGAAACGTTTTTCATAAGAGTTTGTTTTATAAAGTGGAACTACAGGATTTGTGTAACATTTCAGTTGTCATTTACCAATGTATTTACTGTTGTGGAAACTATTTAAGCCAACTTCTTTACTTTTACTCTTTAACCTTAAACCTAATATGTGCCTAATAAGGAGAATCCCGTGCTCTTGAGCTGTGCATTGTATTTATGCTGACAGGCTCTGTTCCTCTTAGAAGGTGCTTCTTTTGCCAACTCCTCATGCCTAGAAATCACAGTCTTGTTTTCCTGGGCAACTGAGCTTAGAGGAATAATTAGGATCAAAATTAATTTTTTCCACTCAAACTACTTTGTGAATAGGCAGGTCAATAACTGAACAGAGAGTTACTAGCTATGTTGTCATGGAAAAATAGTTGGACCTAATTCCATTCATCCATCAGATCCTAGACTAAATGAAAGGAAATATTTTATATTAACCCCCACATAGTGTCTTTAGAGTTTATAAAAACACTAGCTGGCTCTAAGTGTTAGTTGTGAGTGTGTGCGTTTTTGTTTAGTTATTAATGTTAAAGGATTTTTCTGATATGATTTTGTTAAAGACTTGTCTTTAAGCTATCAGCAAATTCCTGATGTGTCATGCAGAAGGAGATGCAGGGCCTGGGCCTCAGCTGTCACAGGGCTGTTGCAGAGCAGCATTTTGCTGGATTCTGAGGTTCTTTAATTTATATCCCATTAAAGCAGCTTTTTTTTTCCCATTTCTAAATACATGTTCAGGTGTTAAACTGTTTTCCTATGGACATTAGCCTTTTCTGTGGATATACTGACAGTGTTACTTGATCCTCATAGAAAAGAACCTCACAAAGATCTCACTGGTACCTTTTAGAACAGACTTTTGTTGAAAGAATAAAAATTCTCCATCTCTTGGGAGTCTGCTGAAAGCTGGACATTTAATTTTTAAGGCTGTGCCTCCAGGTTAGATGTATTTTAAAGAATAACTATCAAATGTTAGGAGGGTTAGAGTGGTTTTCCCAAACATGTACAAGGAACCCGACCTTCTGTTACATGCAAGAAGACAATTCCACCTCACCTCTGACTACAGACCAATCATGTAGCAAATTATTTTTTATGAATCCTTTGCTAATGAGAGAAACTGTGGTGTACTAGTTGCCTGAGCAAGCAATGCTCTTTGGTTCATTGTTTTGCTTCCCAAGGCCGATGCTGGGATAAAACAGTAGCTGGTGGTACTCATGTGCACCCAGCTGCCTCACCAGTATGTTCCCAATCAATAGTTCTCTCCTGATCTCATGCTGCAGCCAGCAAGATCTATGCAAATGATTTCTCTCTGCCATGCCTCATCAGAGATCAATTCTTTTTTCCTAGAATAAAAGGTAGTTAAGAAAAAATTATTATAACAAAGAGTAAAACCTTCACATCCATGGGCATTGTGGAGAAATGTACAGCATTTTCTGAAGAAGACATTCAGAATGTATGTAACAATATTTTCATTATAATGATTATTATATTACTTTATGTTGTGATGGACAACCCTTGTCCTTGAAGTTGCTTGTTCAACATCATAATCTCCTAAAGGGACTCAGTCATATTTTTTTCCTTTTGGCAGAAACAAGATTTAAATATTGTGGTATATAGGGTAGTTCTGTATCTTATTTTTATTTAACAAATTACAAATACGTTATGATTGTTATCTCACCCAGTCTGAAGACTTAAGATCTTGTAGGCTAGAAAAAGTGAAATACCCTTCAGAAATTATTGAAACCCTGCAGTTACCCTTCTTTCAGCTGTTTTATACATTTATCTGTAGAAGAGAAGTATTAATGAGAAAAACTATCCAGTTTTTATCATTGAGACATTTACCATTCTGTATGTTGTCTGCTTTCTAAATTAAATTGTGTTTTGTGGGTCTCTGACGGGGGGGTTATGCCTGACTGTGGTGGTTGCCCCAGGGGAGGAGATGTGGGGTGGTTTGGAGCAGTGGAGGCACCTTGGGGACCTGCCTAGGGGACACAGCCCTCTGGGATGTGCTGCATCCCTTTGCTTCGTCATTCCCCAGCGTCCTTGGGTTTGTGGTTTGTTTTTTTTACTTTCTTTTCTTTCCACTCACTTTGTACTTTTTTTCTTTTATTAAATCTCACATGTATTTTGAGTTTTTGTGGTGTCGTTTATTTAGTAGTGTATTTTCTGTGCATTCTAGTTATTTTCTGTATTATTTGTCACAATAATAGTGTGCCATGATTGCAAGCTTACCAGTCACAGGCTGTCTTTTGACTATTGGGAACATTCAAGAATATAATTAGCTAATTAATTAACAGCTCGCTAATCACAGAGTATGCAGAAATGTACTTTCTATGTAATCTGGGGAAGTATTCTTAGATATTAACCAAAAGCCATTTGTGTTTGGGCAGAAGGAGCTATGAGGCTTGTTGGTACATCTCTTTTGTGAGATCTGGTGACTGAACAGGGGCATGTACCAGCAACTTTGCTTTTTGGTGCCCAAAGAGATTTTTTAAAAATAGGGTGAAAAGGAGCAGAGCTGGAGAAGTCTCCTGGTGGTGCATCCAAAGCTGTGTGCCTTGTCTGAGAAGGACATTATTCACTTAGGTCAATGCCAACAAAAGAGCACAGCCTTAGTTTGGGGCTCTCCTTTCAGAGAGCTGCTGAAGCTTTACACTCTGATTTGTTCTCAATGTCTGTTCTCTGAGCCATTGCTACTTACCAAGTTCTAGTCACTCAACTTTGGGTCCTTCTGGGGTTTATTTGGTATTGGACTGAGATCAGTGCTGCACTTTAGACACAGCCAATGTGGAGTTTGGCTGATGCAGTGTTTGCTGTAGCAGTGTTTTTGGTGGGAGGCTTTTCTGCAGCCCCAGCTTGAAGAACAAAACCAGGCTGGTGATCCTGGCTACCTCTGAGAGCTTTTTAGGAATATGCAGCTGGAAATCTAGGCATAAACTTTAGTAGGGAATTGCCAGTTGATACCAAGTGGTTTGTATGAAATGTTTACATCCTTTTCCATCCCGATACATTTTAAAGCTAAGTCTAGGAGACCAGAGAAGAGCATGTGCATTCAGGTGCATCAGAATTCAGGGAACCAAAGGTCCTTTTGAAGATGGGCCGTCTGGTGATTCAGATGATGTGCATTGGCAAGTGTCTTTCCAGAGGAGCAGTATAAAGAACATTCATTAATATTCATGCAAAGCTCCTAGAGATGCTTTGAAGAGAAGGAGAAATGCACGGTTTGTTGGAGAGGCAGGTGGTGCCCATGCTTTGCAGTTCCAGAGCTGAAGCCCCGTGGCCAAGGCCCTGGGACATGGTGGAACTTTCCTTTAGGAGACAGCCCAAAGAACCCAACCTTGTCTTTGGCTGTTCCATTGGGAGAACTGTGCAGCTGTGAGGGATGGACTGAGACAAGGACCATGCAAAGCCTGTGCTCCAGCTGCATGTGCTGGTTGGCTGCTCTTGTGGATCTTCATCAGCTGGGATTTTGCGTGTTCCATCAGCAGTCTTTTCCCACTAAAATTTTAAATCAATCCTCTGATTACCAGTTCCAAGCAAGATGTTGCCAGCTGTGAGAGCTACTCCAAGTTGCAATGGGTTAAACTCAAATGTCTGTACAATAGATTGGTGCTTTGACCTTTCATGCTGTCTTTACTTAATGTAAATAACTGAAACTTAAACGCTGATTCTCTTTTGTTTTTTCTGTAGCTTTTTTAGTCTTCCCAGTGCGTACTCCATAACAACAGGAAGATATGTTAATTAGAAGATTTATTAAGACCAAAACATCTCATGCAGAAGAAATTAATTGGTGCTTACACCTTTAAGCTTGCAATATATGGCACAGAAGATAATATGTAGCAAGGACTAGAATTCACTGTGTCTTGTGATGGAGAAAAGTTTGTTTAATCAGGTCTCTTGGTAAAGTTGAAATCCAAGATACTTGCCAAAAGGTAAACTGCTAATTCAGGCTGCTGCTTGGCTGATACTAAATCCAGAATGCTTATTTTGGGGCTCTTACCCCAAGGGAGTTAATGCTGACTGACTCCAGGGAGATGAGGGACAAAGCTGGGGTGGTGTGAGGAGCTTTCAGCTTTGCTGCTCAAGCTGCTGCAGTAGCAGGGTCCTGCAGGTCCTCACCTCGGTCTGGTTTTGGGGTGTAACTGGGAACCTGATGTCCCTAACCTGACATCCCTAATCTTTCAGCTGGATTCTCACCTTTCGTAGCAATAACTCTTCTGTGAGCTTGCTTCTGTATACTTACAGGTTTTATAACCAAAATGCCCCAACCTTCATCTCTTAAGTTTTCTGAGGGCTGCATGCAGTGCCTCATACCATAACCCCTTCCCAAAGCTGCCTGCCCACCTCCCACCTGCTGCTTTGGGACCAGATAACCCTGCCTGGCCAGTCCAGGCTCTGCTCCTCCTGCTGGGATGTGATGGGTGAGAAGGGAACCATATTAAAGCACAACCACATGTTATTTATTAATGGAGGGGAAATGGTTTAAGGCTGGAGACTAAGTGTTCCTGGTGTGAGTTCTGTGTTTGTAACAGACTGACTTCTCCTTACACAAATACTTTTTTTTTTTTAAAAAGGAAAGGAGAAAAACAAAGTATGATGTCTGTGCCCCAGTAACTTCCCACAGGAACACAGAGAGGACCTGGTTTATCTTTGTTTTAAACAACCTTGTAAATGAATCTCAGAAATTACCTGTACCAAAGTTGGGTTTAATAAAAACAAAACTGACTTGTTTAACAAACATCTGTTAAAACAATGGTTTTTATACCAGGTAACACCAGAATAATGTCCTCTGTCCAAATTCACAACTCTCAGTGATCCCAATTTTCCTTCATTAACCCTGTTGCCCTGTGATTAAAGTGTGATGTCCTCTGTGCACCCCTGTGTCTTGGCAGCTGCTGTCCCCAGTCTCCCTCCCTTTTTCCAGACAGCTGCTTTCCTCACTACCCTGAGGCTGTGAGGATAGGAGTGGCCAAAAGCCAGTCTTAGGCAGGAGGTTTGAAGTGAGTCTCACCCTGTGCCCCTAGCTTATGCTGGGTGGTCTGACCACAGTGGGAGAAAGGCTGAGAACAGGGAGTGGGTGTATGTGACAGGAGCCTGCCGAGGCTCCCAGTGAGGACATCGTGTCCCCCCAAGAGATAGAGAGGCTGGTGTAGAGGTGCTGACTGCCCAGGCACTGAGTGCCTGTCCCTAGGTACACGTGTGGTACAGGACAGTCTCTGAACCCTTTAGATGCCCTTAGTCTAGTTCAGAACTGGGAAATAGATTGCAGCTGAAAAGGACTCAAATGGACATGTGGAGAACCTATGGAGACTCCTGCCACTTAAAGATATTAGGGATGAAATCCCATGACAAACATGTTCATCCCATGTTCATCCCTGCCTTGCCCTGCTGCCACAGTAGGCAGGGATGAGGCACCACTTGTGTCAGGGGAAATGGGACCAGGTGGGAAGCTTTTGTGAAGTTAGATTTCCAGTAGGATAGGTGAATTGGGAATAGAAGCTTTTTGTTCTTTTTCCAAATTGCTCAGAAGATTTAAGTTCTGTTTGTCACAACCATAGTTGGGACACCAGTGGGATTCCAGTTGCACATCATTCTGAGGAGGAATGGGAGGGGGCTCTGAGACCTGCCAGACATTAATGCCTCTCTCCATCTCGGTGCACTTTTCTGTCTTCCTAAAGAATTGACCTGTAAGTACTGTTCAAATTTAATTTAACACACTAAAGTCAATTAACAGTAGAAAAAAAAACAACAATTGTATAGATGCCACTCCACAAATAAGGTATAACTATTGTATTACTCTTCCCTTTGCAGTTTTCTTGTCTCTTGGCCAATTCTCTGACCAAAGGAGTTTCTTTATTTGTGCAACTGTGTAAATGAACTTTTCTCTTAGGTCATCACACACCCTCCACAGGTAGTGACACTGAATCAGGTTTGTTGTCAGAAACATCCCAGTGAATGCTGTCTTGAAATGGGGCAGCTCCATCCTCACCTGTAATTGGCTCCTTAATGGCCATATGAGCTATGACATGGTCCCTTTAAATTGGGGGTTATTTTTGGGGGACACTGGTAGATGGGAGGATCTGAAATGCTTTGCTGTTTCTGTAGGTGGTTTATACAGATACAGAAACATAGTTCTGTGGGTGCTTACCATAAGGGATTTCAGGAGTAATTGCAGCTTTGTTTACAAGGTGGTGGTAGCTTCAGGCATCTGGAAATCTGGCCTGAATTGAGACAAGAGAAGAGGAGTCTGGGTTTGAGAGGTTGCCTCACCTGGGCCGAGATCCTCCAAAGGAAGGGGCCTTGCCAGGTCACAGCTCTTTGAAAATACTGTATAAGCATTTTCTGTAGTTTTCCTGGGAGTGAATATTCCCCAAAACAACAGCCCTCACAGAGCTAGCCATAACCACATCAGACCTGTGCCAGCACTTACTAGTGTGTAGCAAATGGGATTTGCAGTGGTGAGTGAAGCTGCAGTTGGAATAAACTTGTGTTGTACACACAGGTGAGATGTCATCCTCTCTGAAACTCACTGGGCAAAATAATTGTTCCTGTCACTGCTGTGTGTGGGGAGTGTTCATCTTGTTACTCATTACTTGTCTAGGCAGGGAGGGGAAAGGTATTAAAGCTTTCAACACTGTTCTGCGAGAAAAAAAAAGAGAATTGATGGTGTTCTCACAATCCAAAAAGCTCTTTCTGTGACAACAGTGGTCCTGTACAAGAGCAGCTCCTTCCTGTACCGGGCAGCTCATTCTTTGGGGTAGGAAGCTCCGTTCTGAGTGATGGCAGGAATGCAAAGGTAAGTGACATTTTTAACCTGTTGAAGCCAAGACTGAAGTATTTATTCCTTCATGGAAACTACAGTGCTGGAATAGGTGCATGGGAGGGAGCTGTGCTGCCAGAGAGAAGCAGCAGTGTGTCCTGGGAGTGCAGGCAGGTTCCAGGTGAACTGTTCCCATCCCAATATGGCATCTTGCACCCTGACTGGGAGCATGGAGCTCTGTTGAGCCTTCCGGAACTGCCTTTATCTTTTAGAATTAACCCCTGTTAATGTATACTTTTGAATGTTGACCATAGACATCTGTAGAGATTTTGGAAAGCAAGCTGTTAGGGGGTTTTAACCCATCATCCAGCTTACAGGCAAGAATTATATACACAGGCTCAAAACTGGGGGGCGTGGGGGGGAATACGAGGTTAGGATTATTGTGGTGTAAAGTTACAGCATGTTAATTACTTTGTTCAGAACTTTTCTGCTACCATTTCCAGAGGTAAATGCAGCTGTAACAGTGCTTGAGATAAGGCAAAGGGATGGGACAGAAGCAGAGCCCATCACACAGCCCAGTTTTCTGCAAGGATCAGTGTGGACATCACCTTTCATCTGGGCTATTTCAGGGCCACAAAGAACAGACAGACCAAGCTTATGTTTTATTAAGGGGAAACTATAAAAGACAACTCACCTCCTTCCAAAAGCCAGGCAGTCAGCTTGTGAGCAAAAATGAAGGTACTGCTCAGAAGGAGGGAAGAGCCCTACCATTAAATGAAAACCTTCCCTGTGGAAGCATAAATAAATATCATGTGCCACGCATGCTGTTGCCTGATGCCTGAGTATGTGGGGACCTCACAAACCTCATGTGGTCTAACCCAGCCTCCTGAGTCCTGCTCCTGCAGCACACCAGGCCTGGGCAGATCCCCCTGCCTCAGCACAGCATACACCGCTTGAGGTAGCTTGGACCTGGCTCTTAGGAATTCTGTGGCTTTCACTGCTGGTTAAAATCATGTTTGCCCACTCAGGTTATTTGCACTAAGTCTCCAATACTTGATGTTACTAGAACACTTAGGCACTTCCTTTGTGGTTTAAAGAGCAGCATGGCTTTCTCCCTGGACACAGAACTTGCTATGTTCTCAGAACTCACTCTGGCAAATTTAACACTTGAGAAATCATGAACAGCAGCTCAGCACATCAGTCCTGCAAGGCTGGCATTCAGGAATTCCTCTCCTTCAAGATAAGACAATGAGGAAGGGGAGAAGGCCAGAAACTTTGTTCTTGCACTGATGAGCTCTGTTGTTACACAGCATAAGGATCACCTTGCTCCTGGTCCCATCTCTGTCTCTATGTTATTTATCCTATGTCATTACATGAGACACCTGGTTAGTATTTAGCCTGTGCCATATGAAAACCCCCTCCAGTTCTGTGATGGGATGGCAGGTATTGTGCTGTTACCTATCCCATACTGGCTGGATTATACCCTCAAGCTAGGGTAACAATCACCTAAAATTTCCTATTGTTTAAAATTCCACTAATGTTAAAAGGATGTGTGAAGCTGGTTTTTAAAAATACAAGACTGATTTAATCTGACCTTTGTGAAACCACTTTGCTATGAAGATTAAGCAATTTGTAAGAAATAACATGGTTGTAGTGGTGGAGAGGAATTATTAAAAGCATTTTATATTGTCAAATCTGGTAAAACAGCATACATTTTAAAAATCCTGACCGGTACATGCTGGTTGGTGAGAGCCCAAGACAATGGTGATTGAAGACAAGAAGTGATTTCCCACATTTCTTTGGAACGGTGATTGAGTCTGTAATGGTTTAACCAGGACAGCACAGATCCCAGACCCCTGGATTACAAAGTTAGGCCTTAAGGAAAACTGGAGGTTTGATTCAAGCTTCACACTGCTGAATCAAAACCTTGGTTCCATCTGAGAACTCCTGCTGAGGCAGCAGTGGGGGCTGCCCATTCCTCGACAGCAGCTCCTATTCAGGCTCCCATGGGCCAAGCCAGATTAGCTCTAATGAGAGAACAATGGTATGAGCTGGATGAAAGGCTCAATCTGTCAAACTTCATCATGGCTATTTTAAAAATAAACGGAGGCGTTTGGTTCTCCATGAAGTTGTAGCTGCCTGCCAACTGGATCTCTGGGTTGAAGGATTGTGACCGCGTCCCTCCTGTCCTCAGCTTTCTGTCTTTACATGATGTTAAAACTGAAGGGTGGCACATACTGCTTAGGAAGGATATAAAAAATAGACTGATAATACCAACTGTCTTTATCCTCTGAGAAGCACAGTGACACTTTTGCCCTGTTGTTTTGGCTATTCTATTTGCTGGGTCCTGCTGGTTCTGCAGGTGCTGCTTCCAAGGCAATAATTCTCCACTAGTCTTTTTTGGGTGGCTGTTCAGGGAGCACAGGGGCAGTTCAGTTGAGGGCATGAGCCTCCTGTGTTCATCCTCCCAGCATTGACTTCCCCGTCCTCACTGGGCAGCTATATGAATCCATCATGGCGTTCTTCAGTCTCAGTGGTTTGATCAGGAATTTGGGCTGTAGTAGGTGTGAAAGGTGCTGAAACAGGCTGGTTTACAGCGACCCTCAAGGTCCCTTGATGGGAACTCTTCCATTCTGAAGGGTGATGGTGGATAGTCTTGCCTTGGGATAGCCCTGCACAGCTTGGTTGATGGGATAGAAAATGTAAACAGCATTGGGTGGCTGCAAGCACATTAGCTTTTGATCCACACGATCTTTGCAGTGGATAAATTCAGTGCTGTTCACCTGTAAAGAAAGATGCAGATTTATTGTAAGTTTTGGATAAATGACTGTTCCTCTTCGTTTGTAATTAGGGGGAGAGCAGGGACAGGCTCCATGCCTCACTAGACACATATCAGCAATGTGCTGTTGATCCTGATGGAAAACACTTATCCAGGAGCTCCTGAGAACTACTCCTGTAACTACTATTACTACTACTCCTTCTACTACACAGAATGTGGGCAAGTGCTTCCTCTTTGCAGGAAACAACAGGCAGCAGGGACAGCAGGAGGCCAGGGTTTTTCAGACCTTAAAACAGGTGGATGGCAAGCTGACAGCCTGAGTCTTTAGCCTTCTAAGTGTGCTCTCTTAAAAGGCATGTGTTTTATGAAACTGGGGAAAAGCTTTTTAAAAGAAAAAAAATCAAAAAATAGAGCTTGTCTTGAATCATTAGAAGTCAAACTGATAATATTTTTAGAGCAATGTGACTGTACTTAAAAGTTTTCTCAGTGTTCAGTGGGAGGCTGAGGAAACTGGGCAGATTTCTAGGTGCTCTCAGACTCTCCCATCATGAGAGAATCTCTTCTGGCTCAGGATGCAGGGGACTATCTGTGTCCAAGAATTTGGAGCCCTCCTTTCCTTGCCGAAGGGATATCCCTCTCCCCAGTCCCACCCCTGAAGTGCACTTTTGTTCTCTTTTGTTATTAGCAGCAAGGTCTGCAGCAAAGACAGAATAAGGACACAAGTCTCAGGAGCTGCTGAAGTGCAATATTGGCTGTAAATACAAATGGCTTTATTTATTTTTCATGTCCTGCCTTCAGGATTTGTGACCAAAGGCCATTTTGCTTCCTACCTGTGCTTTTTTTAGCAGATCAGTAGTAACAGGAAACCAACCAGGAATCTGCCTCTCCAGCTCAAAAGTGATGATCACCAAAACCAACGTGGAGCCCTTAAACTGCACAAGTTGGTGGCAGGCCATACAGTGCTGCAGCTGCTTGGTCAAGAGTGCAACATGGAGGGAAGGATTCCTCTGAGACAGTCTGGGTGGGAGATGGGACCAGCTGGACATCACCATGGCATGGAACTGCAGAGAAGAGAAAGTGTACATATATATATATATATATATATATACACACACATACATATATGAAGAAAAAGCAGAGGTTAGTGAAGTTTATATGTTTTCATGTACTCAGAAGTACAGATGAATTTAATCTCATATCAGGAAGCCTGAAGGCTTACCCCACCTTTTTTTTTATGTTTTGTGTTCGTACTTGCCAATCATTGAACTGGGTTTTTTAGCTGATCATGAATGTATGAGGGCTGTGTTTCCTAACAATTTCTGAGGTTTCTACATTATCCAGATTTCTGTCCTGCAGATTGAATTCAGGACAGCAGCTCCCAATCCAGTAAAATCAGTAATACTGCACTCTGAATTGACCAAGGAAACAAGCACCTACGAAAGGTAGTTTTCACAATCAGCAGCCAAAAATGGCTTAATATTTGCACATAACCTTAAAATAGGGATCCAGGATGTGTTCATATCACATGAACTTTGCCTTACTTGCATATGGTCATTTATTGAAGATAAAGTTGAATTGTTTCTATTAAATGTTTAGTAACTGCAATGTGAACTAAGTGCCAGATCAGGGTAGTCTCATTGCATAAATGAAAAATTAGTTGAATGAAAAGGAAAATGTTTTAAGAAAAAACCTGTGTGTGAAATGTAGCAAAACTCTGACAGCTTTCTATGTACAGTATTAATAGAAGGAAAATAGTTAGAAATATTTTTGCAGGTTGTATTTAAAAAAAAATAAAGAAGGCATATAGTTGCGCATTATAAGAATCTTTTAAATGTCCATTCAGTTGTCCTTTAAAGATGAGAGTAAATTTTTTAGCAAAATAGAAGGTTTTGAATAGTAGAAAATTTTAAAAATAAATTTAAAATATAATTACTGTAATATTCTTTAAAAGACTTGCAGATAGGTAGGAATAGGTAGTTTGCCAGGCATCTTGGGAAGGGGGTGTGTATGTGTGTGTGCGTGCATTGTGTTTTTTATTCTTATTTGATAAGGAGTTGTTTATTTAAAGAAAAAACATTGCAAAATATAGTGCTTACAATCCATGTTTAAGAAATCCATTGGTGTTGCTGTGTAAAGATCCCATTGAAGCTTAGCCAGTATAATTCTTTCCATTCTCAAGATCTCAGAGTGTTTACACCTGCTCTGCACTGCTAGCGTATGCACCGATGGTATTACCTGTAAAAAATTTTTAAAAATTAAAAAAAAAAAATAAAGAAACCTACATCCTATACAGTGCTGTGTGTGCTTCTCTGTATTGTGAAGGGATTTGACAAGTTTAAACAAGTTTATGTTAAGCAGAATGCTCATCCAGGAGATGTCATTCCTAGGTACCTCCCATCCTAAATGAAGGGTGGTTCCTGCTCACCCCAGGGCAGCTGCTGCAGACCTGGCTAACAGCAAGAATGATTCCATGAGCCTCCCCAGTGTGGCATCAGTCATGCACTTTCCCTGCTACCATTAGTTTTGCTCAGAGGAGGCTTCCTGCTGGCCTGTTTTTACAAGGCCTGCCGTTTTCTGAGGTCATTGACTCAATTTCTCCCTTGTAGCTGAGAGGAAAAGAGCAATAACCTCAGTGTAACACCACCTAAGAAAGGCTGTGAAGAGCATTTCACTATAGCAGTGGCTGTTTGAAGGGATATGTATGTCTGACTCCAGATTCTGCCTTTCCTCTTCTTTTGCAAAGCAGAAGGAAGAAAAGAGGAATGCAATCTGAAATGCTTTTAACTAATGCTTGTAAATGCCTGCAAAACTCTATCACTGCATTTCTGCTATGAGAGATATCCTGTGTAATTTCTCACTGGCTGCTGACTTTACTTGAGGCGCAGACCTGAGTCAGTTCTTCACCATGTTCAGAAAACATTTTTGGCTCTAAGCAAACTCACCTATTTAAAGCTTCCTCTGAAAAACCTCTGCTTTGTCACACCTGCTGTGCCCTCCCAGGAGCTATAGCATGGTAATTACAGCCCTCTGATGTGCATTTTGATTGACCCCCCCAGATTAAGCTCTAGTGTGAGCCATGGATTCAGAAAGGAGGAGAGAGGTTTGGGGGCAGGAGAGAAACACATCCGTGACATAAACAAAAATGAGACCTTAATCTAAAGGTCACAATTCTTCAGAGAGCAACAATGAAACAGGACAGAAAATGCTACTCTCTCCTCTAAGACTGCTTAGGGTAAGCAAATTAACACTCTTTCGTTATGTCCAAGTTGTTGAAAGACCTGGAAATATTAACTTTAAGTGTGCTTAAAATTAAACATACAGACCCCATCTTCATTGGTTTTTGCTGCAAGGACAAGGCAGGAAATTGCACTGCACTGCAGATATTTTAATTGGGCCTGAAGGGAGAAGAAGAAAACACTGAATAAAGAAGGTAAGAGTCTTGGGGAAAATAACTGCCATTCTATGATACATACACAAGTTTCAAACTTGCAGTTAATTTATAGTTGCTGCTGAGTTAGTTTAGCTACAGATGCTAAATAGAACGAGGAAATTCAAAATGAAGCAGAATAAATCCTCTTACAGGTATCATTTTTATTCAAGTCTCTCACAATTTTTAGACTATGCAATGCCACAGTATTGACACTGCAATGTTGCTCCTCACTTTCAGATATTGGTTCAGGTTGGACTTCAGGAAGAATTTCTTCATAGAAGGTGTTATTAAACATTGGAATAGGTTACCCAGGGAGGTGGGAGAGTCAGCATCCCTGGAGGAGTTCAAGAAATGACTAGATGTGGCATTTAGTAGTATGCTTTAGTTAATAGGGTGGTGATCAGTCGAAGATTGGACTCAATGATCTTAGAGGTCTTTTCCAACGTTAATGATTCTGTGATTCTATATGTCAGTATCGACCTAAATAGAATTGGGAGCTGCAAGGCTCAGCTCAACTCCTACCTTTGCTGTAGCTTCAGTGGCAAAAAAGGTCTGCCCCACAGTTTAATTAAAAATAGTAGTCTAAAAATTAGAATATTAAAAGTGATAAAGTAGCTAATTTCTTTTTAGCAGAGAAAATCAGATGAGTTCTTTGACTTACCACAGCAACTGGACTAAGTTCACACAAACAATTCTAATGAGGTCAGTGGAGCCTCATCAAACACTCAAGTTCATACTTGTGTGTGTGTATTTATATTTGCTTAATGGCCTTCCCCAGCAACGACCCTGACTGCTCCCTAAATCTGCTGCCAAACATAGTCCCTGCTTTATGTATAAACTGATTACATGCTCCTTACATTCCCAGTCAGTAATCTATCCAGAGAAAAGCTGATAGAGATCTTTACCTTTACTGATGCCAACAGCCTGTTGAAGATGCTATTGGATAAGGTGAATGTTTCTGGGTAAAACTGGAACTGGAAGCCGATTTCTGCAATGCAGAGAACTGCTTTTTTTGTAACTGAACAGAGAGATACCTGTGCCCTGAGGGGAAGGAAAAGTTAGAAGGAAAATACAGTTAGTGCTTTGATGATTTTGTTAACATATCTCCAAAGGAATACTCAAATCTTTTTAAGTGCTCTAATTAGCATTTCAGATGGCTGGAGGCTTGAAATGAAGGAAGTTGTTGGCTGTGTCCACAGATGGAGGGCAAGGGCACATTTTGGAGCAGTTTAAAACACTCATGTTGCCCACCCCATCTGGCTTTAGCTGTGCTTACGCAGGCCTGGGAATTGGTTGTACTGGAGCACTGAGTGGGGAAGCACCTAGCCCTCCCAAACTGAGTACTTATAAACAAGGTCCTGAGTGCTCATTATTCCTGCCCTGGGAAAGCTGAAGCCTTGGTGCAGCACATGTTCCGCTCAGCCAGCCTCAACAGAGAAACTGGAGTCAGGAGTAGGTTTTAATTTACTGTGCCCTTGGATTTGCTGAGTGCTGGAACCAGAGCCAGGCTTGCAACTCGACTCCCAAAGGTACAAGGCAAAATGCACTGAGTTTTTTCTTTCTTATGTCTTATTTGAAACGGCATTCAGGTGACAGGGAGGACCTTGACTGCCATGACAATGGCACCCAGGAGCCATGGAATGCACCTGAACATTGTTGTAGGATAAGTGAAAAGGCCAAGCAGCTAGACAGAACAGACAAGGCTAAATACCAACTTGTTTGATATTACTCATCACATTATATGTTTCACTATTTTGCTTAATTTGGTAGTAAAAATACTTGGTAAAAAGCAGCATTTCTAGACTACTGCAAAAAAGAGACAAGGTTGCTAAGTCACTTCTGTGCATTCGCTCATGGTTCTGATGCACTTACAGAAGCAGCTAAGCAAAACTGTTTGCATTGTACACAGAGACCATGGAGTCTGGTAGCTTCCTAAGGTAACTTGGAATGGGGCTCAGTTTCTGCTCGGCCTCAGTGAATTCCCTCTTCCCTCACCTTAACAAATGGAATTCCCAGTGCTGACCACAGTTAATGTGCCAAATGCATGATTTTATCATTGACTGGCTGCTCTTACCTGCTCTACAATATTATCCCAAACTATTTCACATTTCCCAAAACTACTACTGTTCTGACTGAGCCAGAACAAAATGCAAAGCCCCTGGTTTATACAAGGTATCAATAAAATGTAAAATGGGACAAATACAGGCCCTTCTCCCCCTCCATTCCTTAAGCCTAGTCCATGAGCGAATACTTTTGCATTCAGGTGAGTCAGAGGTCATGGCATTTTTGCAGAGTCCTTTAGGGAATTCCAGAGGTGACAGGGGAGGATACTTTCATGGTGAAATTCTGGAAAACTGGCATTTTGCAAATCCTAGCCTCTCTGGCTAAGGCATTTTCCAGGAAAAAAAAAAAAAAGGCAAGTCGTGAGCTCTGTATGTCCAGGACACTTCATGGCAGCTGTTTGAGCCAGTTTCCTGATGGGAGCAACAGACAAAGACAAACAAACAAAATTATGAAACAACATCCCAGCTCCATGTACTAAGTATGATTTCCTCTTTTGATGTCTTTCTAGCACTGACAACTGAGGACCAGCCACAGGACTGGTTTGTTTGCAAAGGAGCAATCCTGATATGCATTTTCCCTGGAAGTTCCTGATGAAAGAAAACATGTCAGATGGCTGAACAACACCACAGTCCAGCTTACTCCCTCCTGGCTGTTTAATGGTTTGATAAACCTTGGGTTGAGCAATCCAGATTACTCCATTTATCCTGTTTCACATGCTTGGCTCTCCATTTGCAGAGCAACTTGTTATCATCTGATTTCAAGTTTCTGGCAAAGAGAGGCTTATGGTTCCCTTACAAAAGATGACTGTTCTAAGGAGGTTTATGAATTCCCAATTAAAGTTTTCCTCAGAGCAGTTTAATCTTTGGAGACACCACTTTGGAAATCCCACTCTCCAGACTAAGGGGAGTATTTACAGGAAATAAACATCTCTGAATCATATCAGTACTGGACAAGAACACCCAGCCTGAAATTATTTCAAGGCTAACATTTTGGTGTCTTTAACAACAGAAAAAAAAAAAAAAAAGATGTTACTAGATATAAAATTCCTGCTTTTCTTTCCAAAGAGTGGTGAATGTGGGCTTCCTCACCGTTTTTTTTCTGGAAGCTCACACCATTATCTCTGCAGTTCCATTAAAAAAGGACAAAGTGACATGAATCCTCTGAAAACCGCTCTACATTTCTAAAGCTGGAGCCCTGTGATGTTTCCCTGAAAGCAGGAACCACATACGATTTAACTTCGGCTGCCACTGGATGTCAGAGCATCCAAAGCCGTGCCGTTTCAGCAGAGGGAGAGCTGGCAATGATTTATCTGACCAGTTTGATGCACTGAGAAGTTTACTCTTGTGTAGCTGGGGGAGAAATCATAATTAAAATCTCGCCCTCTGGCTAGTTTCGCCTGTCCCTGAGAATGACATCGAGCAACTCTCAGCCCTCAGACAGCCCTTCCAGCCCTGCAGAGCGCCCGGGGGCGATGGGGACCCCCGTCCCGTCCCGTCCCATCCCAACTCCGTCCTTACCCGTCTCTCCGGGGCAGCGGGCGGCGCTCGGGGCGGCTCCGGCGGGGCCGGGAGGGC
>JAHLSL010000025.1:10912753-10967150 GCA_025920805.1 Petroica traversi | reverse complement strand
CGGGCCGAGCGGGGCGGGGGTGATGAGGGGTTGCGGGCGGGGCGAGGCCCCGCTGAGGCGGTGGCACCTTGGCAGCGGTGGGTAGAGATCCGGCCGCCCCGGAGGGTCTCATCCCGTATCCCGGGTGGCTCGTGGAGACGCTCGCATCCCGCTCCTGATTTTGGCTAGCGCCTCGTGTGCCGTCCTTCTCCCGCCCAGGTGGGGCTGAGCCGCTCTCTGCGTTCAGCAGGGCGGCAGAAGCCGCTGCTGAGGCCTGACAGAAATCGGGGTAGGTGGCAGCTGGAGGGAAAGGCGCTTGGAAACAGGGTTAGTTTCGGCTTGACATCCAATATAGCTGCTCTAGGAGTAGTTAAAAGCTTAGCTGCAGCACCTCTAGTCCAGGGGAGCACCTCTAGTCACAGGCAATTCATCAGCAATGCTTCAAGATTTGTTTTGATAACTACATGAAAGAAAATGATTATGAAAGAAAATGATTATGAGGTTTTATATTACAACGTTCAGGTTTTGTAAAGGATTAATTTTAAGCATATACACTGAGGGTTGTAATTGAATTGATTCCCTTCAGCCAGCACTCCCTGGTTTCTGTTTGTGTACTCTGTGAGGTTTGAAAGTGTGTAGTCAGTGTTACTGAAAAAGAATGTCATGGCTGCACTGAATTCCTGCACACTTGCTGCAGATTGCAAGGTGAAATTGTTTCTTGGAAAAAATCTTAGATTATGTTGAATGTGAAACGCTTAAGGTTTACTCATTCACTTTCCATGTTGGCAAACAGAAGATCCCATTGCCTGAATAAGTGTGTTATTCTCTCAGCTTTAATTATAAACCAGTCCTGGTTTTAAGTCCCAAGTTCATGATTCTGTGGAGATGTAGCTGCTCAAGCTGATTCAACAGTGTCTCTGTGCTTAAACACACAATGGCTTTATAGTGAGAGACGACAGGGCTAGATTAGATATTAGGAAGAAATTCTTCCTGTGAGGGTAGTGAGGCCCTGACAAGTTGCCCAGAGCAGCTCTGGTTGTCTCATCCCTGGAAGTGACCAAGGCCAGGCTGGAGCAACATGCTCCAGTGGGAGTGTTTAAGCCCATGGCAGGGGTTGGAACTGGGTTTCTTGCACCCCAAACCTTTCTGTCATTCTATGTTAACACTAGTGTTACAGCCTCTGGGTTTTTTTTTGGTTTGTGGGTTTTTTGTTTGTTTGTTGTTTTTTTTTTTATAATTATAGATTAACAAGCCTGAGAAGCTGGACAAGCCAGAAAGCTGTGACAATGTCAAGGTGGTTGTTCGCTGCCGGCCTCTCAATGACCGGGAGAAAGCTACGGGCTACAAAATGGCAGTGAATGTGGATGAGATGAGAGGAACTATAACTGTTCATAAAACAGACTCATCCAATGAGCCTCCTAAGACATTCACATTTGATACAGTGTTTGGACCAGAGAGTAAACAGCTGGATGTCTATAATTTAACAGCAAGACCAATTATAGATTCTGTCCTAGAGGGATACAATGGTAAGTCCCTTGTTGAAGGGAAGGATTCTGTCCTGTCTCCTGTTCTTTGTTTTGATGAAGTTCCTACTGACCTTGTTTAAGGGAGTTTCACCTTCTGAGGGCTGTAGCCCCAAATAGTTTCTGTTGTGGCCTTTAATTTAAAATAGCCTGAAGGTACTTGCTGTTTTCAGTGCTCAGTGGTTGTACCCACTACTATCATTAACAGGGGGAGATGGGTGATGGAGACTCCACTGAGGTAAGTTAGCTGCGTGTTTTTATCCTTTATCTTCTCTTTGCAAAAGATATGCACTTATCTCGTTTTGAATTCTCAGCGGCTCCTCGCTGTACAGTTTCAGTACCCAGGAGCTGCCATGCTGGGCAATCACTAGGTATGCATACCAGACCTCTGCACAGAGCTGCTGCATTTTTTCCTCTAAATTTTGCTATTGTCAACTGAGATGACTGCTTAAACACATCTGCCCTTCCCCACAGATAGTTGCTTTCTGCAGCTGGGAAGAGCATGGCCATGATTTGTGTGTGTTATGCATGGAAATGCATTATATAAAGGAAAGCTGATTACTGCTTTCCATAACAGTATGCCACAAACAACAACAGTTTACAAAGTTTTTCAAGGTTTGTAAAATGCCTAATAAACTCTTGTGCTAACAGACACTCGTTTCAGCTGATTAAAATTCATGGTTTGAAAATTGATTTAAAGGTGTGTCTAGTGAGGCTTAGATTGGACATTTCTTCACTGAGACACTGAAACAGACTTTCTAGAGAGGTGATCGATGCCCCCCCAAGTCAGAATTTAAGAGGCATTTGGACAATGCCCTTAACATTCTTTACTTTTTGGTCAGCTTTGAATTGCTTGGGCAGTTGGATTAGATGATCATTGTAGGTCCCTTCTAGCTGAAATATTCTATTCAGTTTTTCCAATCTGTAATGTCAGTGGCTTGATAACAAAAACTTGAGTTTTCAGCAATGCTAGGCTAACTCTAAGAACTGGAGTATTTCTGGAGTTCTGGAGTCTGGGATCTGAGTAAAATTTCTGGATGTCTTTCTGTGCAGGCTGATTCTTTAGTCTTAATTGTAGCTGCATCTGCAGGTTCAGAGCTGAGGTTTTGCTGTGGCTCTGCTGTAGAAGCCTCACACCATTTCTGCTGTGGCTTAATAATTAGGAGTAGTTTGGTTTGCTGTTGGTGTATAATCATGTTCTGCTAACTGGCCGTGTTACTAATTGGGCTTGCCTGCATTGCTTGTATGTGTAACTGAAGTGTACTAGCATTCCATGGTTTAGTCACTGCGCTTTACAAACAAACTGACTTTTTATTAGACATCTTGCAGGCTGGATTAAGCAGCAGCTAAGTCCTGTTTGCTGTGTTTGCCCAGCATTTCTGTTGCTTTAGCCTTGTACTCAAGTAGCTACTGGAGTGGGTGGAACATTTTAACTCCATAACAATAAAGGTGTTTAGTGCTATGAGGCTAAGAAGAGATGAAGTAAAATTACAGTTAGAGTTTGGAGAAGACTCAACTTCTTACAGTTTGTTTTACTTCTTAGTTTGTTCTTTTATCATATCCTTCAGGTACTATTTTTGCATATGGGCAGACTGGAACAGGCAAAACCTTCACCATGGAAGGGGTCCGAGCAGTTCCTGAGCTCAGAGGCATCATTCCCAATTCCTTTGCCCATATATTTGGTCACATTGCCAAGGCAGAAGGGGATACAAGGTAAATACCTTTTCTTGACTGCTTCTGTACTTTCTTTTTTTTAATGTGAGTCTATGTGTAGCAGGAGCCTGACTTTGAGAGTGACAACAGAAATGGTACTTCTCTCAAGAAGAAATGCTCCTACTTAGGCAGTTTTGAGGAGTAGTGGGACTGTGTTGGTATTTCACTGTTTCCTTTGCATTCTGTGACTGTGTATGGGACTTGAGCAAATGTTTTGCTAAGTGAACTACCCAGCTGTTCATCTGCAGGTTTTTAGTTCGTGTCTCTTACCTGGAAATTTACAATGAGGAAGTGCGGGACCTTCTGGGAAAGGACCAAACACAGAGGTTAGAGGTAAGCCTCCTCTTCTGAATGTGGTGTTTGTTTTGAATCACAGCAATATTCTGTTTTAAAGATCAGAGAAGCACTTGCATGGAAGTAGGAGGTTGGGCTCCTCAGCAGTCCTCTTTCCTTTGCAGTGCAATAGCTGGATGTCACTGCTGGCTTCTCTGAATCTCTTCCACTTGGTCAGTTGCACAAACTGGCTATTCCACCTGAGGCAGTTTTGTATGTGCAGTTCCACCCCGAAGGCCCCTCAGCAGTCCTGGGAATTGGAGACTAGGATTTAAAACCACATGTTTCCCCCAGATGAAAACAGTAGCATATTGTCATACATGAATCTTTATTCCTTATCTTCTTTGATTCCAAGTGAAGTGTTTCATGTGCAAACCAGAAAATGGAGGAGTAAACCACTGTACTTTTACAGTATCACTAGAATTGCTGTTGAGGGTGTCCTAGGGATGCTCAGTCTGAACTGTTTCTCTCTTAGGTGAAAGAGAGACCTGATGTGGGAGTTTATATCAAAGACCTTTCAGCTTATGTTGTAAACAATGCAGATGATATGGACAGAATCATGACTCTGGGCCACAAGAACCGTACGTAGCCTTGCTGTGGGCAGGTTTATCGCTCAGACAGAGTAAAGGTCTGGTTGCCAGACCACAGTAGGAGATCCTAGTCCTGTTGCCTGGGAAGAGTGGCTAAATAAAAAATGGCATCTCCTCCCAAACCCCTTTTGTGCAGGGGCAAGTAAAGAAGGTTTTGCTTTCCACATTGGCCAGTGCCAGTGGGGATCAGCAAAGGGAGGATGCAGTGAGGGCAGTCAGTGTTGTCAGAACTGCTTGTGTGTCTCTTGGTCCTTTTTCCACTTCAGTTCTGATCAGGGTGAACGTTAGGACTGTGCTGCAAGTGGGAGGTAGTTTGTGTTCTGGAAGACTTCTTAGTTAAACTCAGATTATTTAATGACTTAAAGTTCTGCCTTCTGTTGCCCTTGGCAAGGATTACTGTGTTCTTATTTCACAAATACAGCTGTTTTCAGGGATCAGTTGTGAACACCTTAAGCTACTAATCTTTAAACAGATGAGGACAATTGCTGGTCTTGGGAGTGTGTGGTTGGCTTAGAGCTGTAGCAAGCTGCAGGACCTTCTGCAACTTGAGTGCCCAAAAATACACTTTGCTGCTGAGTGTGAACATCCCTCTGTCATTCTCTGGAATACAGGGTTGGGTAAAGGTGGGGATGAGTGTCGTCTGAGAGCAGGAAGAGTTATAGGAAGATGTGATTAATTCTGAAGACATCACTGCTTTTTTCTCTGTTAAAAGGTTCTGTTGGTGCCACAAACATGAACGAGCACAGCTCTCGCTCACATGCCATCTTCACCATCACCATTGAGTGCAGTGAGAAGGGGGTCGATGGGAACATGCACGTGCGCATGGGCAAGCTGCACCTCGTTGACCTTGCTGTGAGTAGGACCAGCCAGGTCTTTGGCAAGACATTTAGTTTGGGTTGTTGAGATTTTCCAGAGGGTTGTGACCATGTTGTTCATCACTTGCAGGTTCCTTCCCACAGTGTCATATTTTGAACCAATGTAATTGTGCTGGTAAAACATGGCTTTAACCCAAGATTTACACTGAGGTACCTTTCTTTGGGGCAGATGTAGAAAAAGTGAGACTAAAGGCATTCAACTTATTTACATGCATTTTAACTTTTTTATGTGATGTGTGTATAGGATGCTCTATGAAACTCTTTAAAATAATTGCAGTGTTGCTGTTTATTCGTGTTCTGCTGGTAGGTAGGGCTGTAGATGGTGGATGGCAGCTCCAGCTGGGGTGCATTTTAACTGCTGACTGACTTCCTATAACATTTTTGTTCATGGGGATGAAATTCTCCATTTTCCTTCATTGCTTTGAGCAGTCCAGAATTTGCTGGCACTGAAAGCTTCTGTTTAAGATCTGTTTGACTTGTCTCTTTAACAATGTCTGGGATACTTAGCCAGGTTCTCTAATAATGGATGAAGTGGTGGCTGCTAGCAAGATTTCATGTGTAGTTGATTCTGTTTGGAGGGAGATGTATTAGAGGATCTATTTTAACTCCTGCTTCATGTTCCATTTGCAGGGCTCTGAAAGACAGACAAAAACTGGAGCCACAGGGCAGAGACTGAAGGAAGCCACTAAGATCAACCTCTCTCTCTCCACACTGGGCAACGTCATCTCTGCACTGGTGGATGGCAAGAGCACCCATGTGCCCTACCGTAACTCCAAACTCACACGACTGCTGCAGGACTCCCTGGGGGGCAATTCAAAAACCATGATGGTAAGCTAAGAGAATTGGGCTGCATTTTTGCAGGGATAGCGTAGTAACTTGAACAGCCTGGAATTTACCTCTCTAATCCTGAGCTGTTTGCAGCTTAGACTACCTTTTATGTGTGTCTCTTTCTGTCTTTTCTCTTTGTCTTTGTGTAGATGAGGTTCTACATGTGTGAGATCAAACAGAACCTGTGCTTGGGTAGTTGGGAGTGGCTTCAGTGTAGCAGCAGCAGGAATCCTTGGGAAAGAGTAGCAATGTGAAACTGTCAGAACTGGGGTTGGGTTCTTGCAGTGTCTTGTGCTGGGCTCTGACACTGTCCTTCAGTAACTTACTCTCCACATGTCACAGTGTGCAAACATTGGACCAGCAGACTACAACTATGATGAGACCATTAGCACTCTCAGGTATGCAAACAGAGCCAAGAATATAAAGAACAAGGCCAGGATTAATGAGGATCCCAAGGATGCTATGCTCCGCCAGTTCCAAAAAGAAATTGAAGAGCTGAAGAAAAAACTGGAAGAAGGTGAGACTCTCCTTCCCTCTTGTGCTCCTCTCTGCATGATGCTTGTTCTGTTTGAATGGGAACATTCTTTGCTACTTGAATATGTGTCACATGAGGTTGGCCACAGGTGCAGGTTGGTGTCCTGGTTTTGTTTGCTGTGTTGGATGCCAGGAGAGGTGTCTAAGGCTGCTTGTGGGGGCCTAGATTTCCCACTAGGTGGCACTTGGCACTAGGGTGAGTGGTGGCCTCTGGGCTGGGATCAGTGTGCCTGGGTTTCCCTAGCAAGCATTGTGGCTCTGGACACAATTGACATGATATAGGGAATTAAATTGGACTGTAACACCAGGTCACAATTCTTCTCTGGTTGGGGAGGAGGGATGCATTTATCAGCAGGAAAAAATAACCGAATTTGTGGAGCAGAACTGGGTTTCTAAACATTGTAGAGCAACAAGAAGCTACTTTAAGCCATGTATCTTCATAGGCTTTTGTTACTTATTAGTCCTTCAGTGATGAGTGACCCTGCTGGAGGGGTGCTTGCTAAACAGTGACCTGATGTCACAACATCTCTCTCCAGAGATACTCACAGCACAGAGCAACTGTAGCAGTAACTTCAGCATGGCTTGCTGTTTGTTGTCTGCCCCATTAGGAGAAGCAGGAAATGGTCAGTAATACTTCTTTCTTGTTCTTTCATCTGAGATTAGAAGTGTGAGGTGGAAGAGAAGATATGGTAAAACCCTGCTAGGAAAGCTCTGTAGCTTCAGCTACAGTGCAAAGATGCTCTATTTTCCATAAAACGCAGCCTCTTGAGCTTTAATAGATACACACTGACATCACAGCGTGCAGTTGCTTATCTTGATTGTCCTCAGGTTTCTTGAGCCATGGCAAGCTGTCTGCTTGCTCAACAGTAAGGATTTCTGCAGGTACTCGTAAGCTGATGTCAGGCACTGTTGTGTTTGGACAAGTGTTGCTGCCACAGTAGCAAGCTGATGCGAGGTGAAGAAAAGCTCTTGATAAAAGCACGCTCTTCTCTTCTAGGGGAAGAGATATCTGGTTCTGAAACCAGTGATTCTGAAGAAGAGGATGAAGATGGGGAGATTGGAGAGGAGAAGCGGAAGAAAAGGCGGGGTAAGGCAGTAAAGATTCCTGTCAGTACCACCAGTCTCCTCTTACCCACAAGCTGGTGTAGGAAGTGTAGCCAGAGCCAGCCAGGGCCAAGAGGAGTTGTAGAGCTGCCTTATGCCGCTGCAATTATCATGCCTCTCCTAGAAATGAACCCCTTTGGTGCCATCTCCAGCTTCAAACCTGTGTAGTACTTGCTTCCACTTGGGTGGCTGTGCTTGTGTTGACATCATCCATTGTGGGGGCTCCCTGGGTGCCGCAAGGTGGCTGCGTTTGGCTCGTGACTGGTGGTGTGGAAGTTCCCTTGCTCACAGAGGTGGGAGGAAGAAGACGCCAAAGATAATTTGTAGGCAGATGTGGTTTTTATAGCCATGGGTATGATTGGAGGGGAATTTTGGCTGTGGTTTAGGCAAGGGATTCATCTCTCTTACGGATCTTCAGTAACTGACTCTTCTGGTGTCCTATTTTATATTGATAGAGGGAAAACTTGACCTTTGGGTGTCTTTGTGCCAGCTGAAAAGCTTAATGAGAGCTGCACATACTTTTTTTGGGCGCAGTCTGCAAATCCCAAGGTGAAGTTTCCTTCGTCCCACATCAGTGTTAAACTGCTGTGTGTTGTCTAAACTCTAGGCAATGTTGCTGATCCTGGAACTGTGTACCATGGGATGCTGTGGCTTCTTGTAAGCTTGCTGTTCTCCTAGAACCTGCTGGTACTTCCTTGTGAATAGTAAAGAAATCAAGCCCAGTGCTGCATCCCAACTTCCGGCTTCTCTAGTAGACTTATTTTGTGATTAAAACTGCCTTCCTATCCTGAAGCACCCACATCTGTTGAAAAAAAAATTCCTATTGAAAGCACTCCTGCTTTTAGGTGTATTCTCTTCATTTTGATGTCTATCCAAGTAGTTGAAAATTACTTTTGCAATGTCTTTGGTGACAGTTGTAACAACTTCATTTTTCACCTTTTGGTTATTTCTAGATGTGGAAAGCTTGACCACTGTCTCTAAATGTCCTGCCCAAATCTCCTCTCAAAGAGGAGGATACTGCCTTCAAAGTGTTTGTTGGAAGGAGTAGAGGGCGAATAACTGACTTATTCAACTCCCAAACAAGCTACTCTAGTTAAGTTCCCTAAGGGAGCTGCTTCACAGGAGTACACACTGACTGTCCCTGTGTAAGCTAGTTCTGCCTTCCAGAGTGGGAAGTGCACATTACCATATGCATAAGACTGAAAGGATTCATGGTCACTCTGCTATGGCAGACATGCACAGCCTTCTCCTCTATGATCTGGTATTCTCTGCTCTTGTTGCTTGAAATGGAAGCTGCCTTGGCGTGTTGTTTTAAGGTGTAGTCTGGTTAAGATGGATTATAACTGAAATGTCTTTCTGAGCATGCAGTTTTGTGCTGGGAAATGGTGGCTTTGCCAGTTGAGTCTGGAAGGGATCCTAGCAAATGCTTCCTAATGCGAACTTTTGCTTTTTTGAACTAGGTTGCTGGCTCTTTTGGGTTTCTTTCCTTTAGAATTAACTTCCCATCTGCATGTTTCTTCCTCTCTGGGTTTTTCTGTGGGATGCATTTCTGTTTTCCAGGCAGTAGCAGCAGCAGTAGTTCAGACTCCACATGCTCTGTCATAGAGAAACCTCTGGATAAGTCCTTCACTAGTGAGTGGGAGCTCTTAAGTCCTTTAAGCTGTGACCTTTCCATAATCTGCACACTCCATTTCGCAATGTTGCACTCTTCCCTGCTTTGTCTGTTGGAAAGATAAACCTCAAGCTAAAGCATGCCTTTCCTTTGCTGCTTCCATGCTTGAAACAGTTATTCTATGTGCACATGGTTAGCCAGCTATGTGAGAGAATAGGAAACAATGTAGTAGGCTGCTTGAGCAAGACTTAAAGATAACTGAGAAATAATAGGCTTAAAAAATCCAGTTTGCAACTTGTGTTAAATGCACCTTTTAAAATACAAGGAAAAAAACTGAGATGACTTTTTAATGGGAATTACTACAATATGAGTTCATGAAAAGGACGTATTCTGTATTATGTTGGATTCTGCCTTCTCAAAATTAGTTTTGGAGAAAACAGTCAAACAGCATTAGGTTTATACTTGAAAAGGAAATGTGGCAATGCTTGGTTGATTTGCTTTAGTTTTTGCAGATACTTAAAAAAATATCCTTAGTGATTTGGGTTTAAATGTCCCATAATACTAAGTTCTTGATCTCTGTGGGACTTAGTTCAGAGGAACAGGAGATCCAGATTTTGATCTAGTAGTGAGGAAAGTCTGGACTGCTCCTGGTCAGAGAGATCACTGTGCCTGTAAAAGCTCTATAATCGACGAGTATGGAGGAAACAAATCACATCTTGGGACTTGGCTTGTGATGATTTCACCCATTGTTCTTATCGTGGATAGAAGCACTTCAGTCTTCTCCTTGGGTGGAGAGACCTTGGAAAGTATTGCTGTATGGTTCACTCCCATTCACACTAGTGATGTTAGTGGAAAGCCTCAGCTCAGAGAAGGGTAGTAGCAGGATTAAAAGGAACACAACCCAGGGGAGACCTTTGGTGGGTCATATGACTGTAGCCTGGGAATTTGATTGCTTCAATCCTGCTCCTTTAAAGCTTGCTTGGATTCTGAGTGTTTTATGTGGATGAGGACAGTTAATAGCAAACTGCTGATGTGTCAGCAGGTGGATGAGTCCATCTCCTGCAGGTTTGGAGAATGTTGGGGAAGTTGTGCTGGGCTTTTGGCAATTGAGATGAGTGTAGCTTTTTGTGGTTTGGGATATTAACTGTCCTCTAGAGTGACCCTTCTGCATGTGGTGTCTTTCATTATCCCTTTCTTGTCCTGCTTTTTTGTTGCACTTGCTTGAATAACCAAAAGTGGCTCTATACCTCTATGGAAGCACCAGTTACTGCAAATAAACCTACTAATCCCCTGTGTAATTAAATGGAGATATCTTGTGTTGAGACTCCCTGTGTGCACTGTCATGTATCTTGCAAAGAATTGGCTTGGAAATCTTGGTTGAAACTTAGAACATGTATTCTGGATGCTAATATTTTACAGGTAATATAACAGAATTGGCTCTCTTGAGTGTGGGGAGCATTAAGTTTGTTAATTGAAAGAGAAATCCACCCCCTTTAAGTGATTCTTAGGGCATGATCCTTGCGGCAGGCTCCTAATGTTGTGTTTAGATCCAGCATTGCATTGAATGGGCAGATGAATGCAAGAGTGAGCTGAAGATTATTCTGGATTTGCAAAGCATTTTGAACTACAGGCACATTCTCTGCTGTAGCATAACATGATGCATTAGTGTTTGCTCTAATGGAGTTGTTTTTAGTTATGATTATCTCTTCTTTTCTACCCTAGAAACATGAATACAAAATTTGATGTTTGTTCTGATACTGATGATCTTTGTCCAAAATGATCAAAGCAATAACATTTTCTCTCCTCCTCTTTTTATGTATTTGCTGCCTCTCTGCGATTTGCTTTCTACTTCCTCTTAATGCAAGATCAAGCAGGTTGGTGTAATTGATTTTCACTCCTTACAATTGCAAAGCTTGTGAAAGGATCTTACGACTTGCTTCACTTCACCTTTTTCTCCTAAACTGAGAATATACAGGGCTATGTCCTAATAGTAAGAAACCTTTGTCTGGCTTATCTCATGATGAGCTCTGTGTAGCACTTCCAGAAAGCTTCTTACTCAAAGACTAATTAGTGAGAGATTTTTGCACCACAAGCTCAGAAAGAAGTGCTCATTATCTGATTCTGAAGTTTAGCAGATGGCAATGAATATGTTGTTTGCTGTAGTGGTGAAGTCCTTGCCTTGCAACAAAACTAATTAGAGGTCTTGTGCACATAAAGAAATAATATGCAGATGTAAAAATATGTGCATGCTTGTCACATGTGTATATATATATAAATGAAGCTGAATACCTTGAAGACTGGAGGAGGAGGAGCCCTTTACTGAACAGCTTCCTTGAGCATGTTCTGACCATGTGCATTCTGTCACTGTGGAAAGCAGTCAGGTGGCAGTCAGTGACTCCTGTTAGTTTCAACTTCAGCGGGATTCTACAGGGTAGGGTATTTTCATGTCTGCAGAAAAGCAAAGCCAGAAAACTAATGGATTCACTTGTGAATAAATGGATATTTAGGATTCGTGGATTTGAGGAGATGCATTCTCACTCCACATAATTCCCCGGGGCCTCTATGTTCAACTGCCTTGAACACTCCTGGGACTGCAGTGAAAGCTGGCTCAAGACTTGCGGAGTGGCTTTCAAGAGCAGCAGCCTCACACTTAGTTTCAAATTTGGGTTGTTTGGGATCAGCCCTTGATGTCAGGAGGTTCAGTGCGTTGCTCTGGCGACTCCCTTTGTAGCCCTCCAAGACATGGACCTGGTGTGCTGCTGTGGTAGTTCTGTTGTAAAGACACAATTGATTAAGCCGGAGCCAACCTTGGTACTTTTAAATCTGTGGGTAGTCTCTGTTACATAGACCAAATATCATCAAGAAGTTTCTTTAGCTGTCTGGTTTTCATAGGGCTGCTCTGAATTTCTCAATCTTCTTAGAAGTGTGTTCGTAAAGATTTGGAACAAGTAAGCCTGTAAGAAGGGCAGTGAATGAGGGAAATAGTAGAGATGCTAATCTGAAATTTGAATATATAACTCTTAGTAGCTGAGCTCTTGTAGTTGTTGATCAAGGCAGTCTTCTGTTTTCCCTCCTCTGGCCTGATCTGCATTGTCAGAACAACAAAGTTTCCAGATGGGGCTTCTCTTTAAGCAGTGTTCCTTCTCCAAGAGTTCTTTGTATGTTTTGTATTTTGTGGGCATTAGGTTCCAGTGTTAGTTACACAGCATTGCTGCTCTGTAGGAGCTGGTAACTACTGGCCAATGTTAAAATGGGATTTGAAGGACTGAGTTTTGCCCATTTTGAAGCTGATACCAAATTAAATTTTTGTTAAATGCAAGTATTGAACTTGAACTTGGAAAAAATGCATGATACAGAGGTTGTTTTACTTTTCAGTGAACTAGTTTGTTTTCCCCGTGTCTTTCAAAGGCAAAAAGAAAGTTTCCCCTGATAAGATGGTAGAGATGCAAGCAAAGATTGAAGAGGAGAGAAAAGCTCTTGAAACTAAGCTTGATATGGAAGAAGAAGAAAGAAATAAAGCCAGAGCAGAACTGGAAAAGAGAGAAAAAGACTTGCTCAAAGCTCAGTGAGTACCATGATCTGAGCAGTTTGTGTGGTCATCTGGGTTGTTCCTTCCTTAATCGTATGACTATTTGGAGGGGCATGGTTAGGGTGCCTGTCAAACCTTGTAGAAAGTGAACATCATCCCTTGCTATTATCAAGGTGAAAGAGGAGTTTATTCTGCTTTGAAAGCTTAGAGTATACGGGAAAGACAAATTTTTATCCTTTTGCCACTTAGTGTCTTAACTTTACTTAATTGTGCAAGGTAGTCCAGAAACATAAGTTAATCTCCCAAGTCCTGTGAGGAGCAACAGTACTGTTCTGTAACAGGCCTGGTTTCCTACAGCACAGTCACAAGCATGTCATTTTGGGTGAGGGGTGCTCTATTCTGAAGCCAAAAAGCTGCTAAGGTCACACTACCCTGTGCAAGTAGACTGCTCCAGCAGCAGCCAACGTTCCTGGTTTTCACTCTGCTCTGCCTTGATCTCTGTTCACTCCCCTCTATCTCAGCAGCTGCCTCTGGACATTGCCGTGTTGGCAAGGGCCATTTTGGGCAGGGGTGCCTTGAGTAGCCTGGTGATGTCATGGGTGACCTGGTTTTGCTTGAGAGAAAGTGATGGGAGCTGGAGGTTGGGGAGCTCGCTGCTTTCACTTGTGCTGCTCACCCCCACCTAAACCCTCAGCAGTAAGACAAGTTTTTCCAGTGCTGTGAGTGCTGTCTGGGCTATAAAAGCAAGCTGGACCTGATGCCTGCTGAGCACAGTAGGATAGGAAGTCTCACACCTACCTGTCTTGTCTAGGCAAGAGCACCAGTCCCTGTTGGAGAAACTGTCTGCATTAGAGAAAAAGGTCATTGTGGGAGGAGTGGACTTGCTGGCAAAAGCAGAGGAGCAAGAGAAGCTTCTAGAAGAATCAAACATGGAACTGGAAGAACGAAGGAAGAGAGCAGAGCAGCTTCGCAAGGAGCTTGAGGAGAAGGAGGTGAGGTTATCTGCTGTGGCTGTCTGCAAACAGCAATGGCAGGACACACCAGGATGTGTTACACAGGTGTGGCTCTGCTTTGGAAACACTGCAGAAGCCACCTTTCCACAGGTCACTGACTGACTGTGCAACCCCTGCAGGTCTGAGCCAGCCTGACAGGCTCTGTGCTCTTGGCAAATGCTTTGTTTGTTCAAGTAGTTTTTTCTCTTGTTCATAGTGTTGCGGAGAGTTTCTGTGATTGTTAATGTGTGTGTGCCTGTGCTAAATGTTGTCCACAGCAAGAACGCTTGGACATCGAGGAGAAGTACACCAACCTCCAGGAGGAAGCACAGGGGAAAACCAAAAAACTGAAGAAAGTTTGGACCATGCTAATGGCTGCAAAGTCAGAGGTTAGTATCTAAAGTCCTCAGCCGGTATCCTGGGAGACACTTGAGCTGGGAAGGGTAAGCCATCAGCTTTGTATCGCTGGAAAAAGTGCCATAAGTTTAGAAATGTCTTTCTGTGCTGTCCATTTGGCTCACATAATTAAAAAGTGCTAAGTCTGGAGTTGGAGCTTATGAACAGCATGTTGTAGAGCTTTTCCCCAGGCCAGGCTGAGAAGAGTTATATGTGAGACCCTGAGATATGCAGAACTTCAAGTAAAACCACTGGTTATTTCTGAAATAAAATGCAAGTTGCTTGCTGGCAGCACCATGTCCTGCTTTGCTGCAGCCCAAAGCTCTGCTCTGAGCTGCCTGTCCTTTTTTGACTGAGCCCTTGTTACCTTACTCTCAGTTGCTGGATCAATGTGTCCTTTGGTTGGTAGCTTGAGTTCCTGTTTAATAAAAAATGCATTTGGTCTTTGGGATTTTCCTTGAAGCCTTGCCAGGGATACAACTTGTCTCATGCTCTTCATCTAGTCATAGCTGAAGCAGCTTGGATTGGCAGGCCAGTTTTGGTTTTATGAAACAGAGAACTTAATGCTGTTTTCAGCCATCTCTGAACTGAAATATTTCAGAGGGTTTATTGTTCAGAGATAAATATTCTGGTACTAATAACCAGAGTTTGCTTTTGTTTTCCAAAAAATTCATACAGGCAAAAGACTGTTCTCTTTAGGTTGTTACCATGTCTTAAGATAAGACTGATGTCTCTCAAAAGCCTGGTTTGTTTTCAGATGGCAGATCTTCAACAAGAGCATCAGAGAGAGATTGAAGGGTTGCTGGAAAACATTCGGCAGCTGAGCAGGGAGCTTCGTCTTCAGATTCTTATCATAGACAACTTCATCCCTCAGGACTACCAGGTGAAGGCAAGGCACCTGAGCCTGAGGCAGGGGTTGTACTGTGCCTATCTCAGTTCTCTTGCAGCATATTTTCCTAAAGGCTTATAAAAATAAGAAAAACACATTTATCACATTGTTAACTAGTATATTCACTGTGTGCCCATGCAGTGGGTCTGTTCAAAATCTTTTTTTTTTCCACTTGCTTGAAGTTGTGCTTCCTAATGTCTGATATTAACACAAAGACTGGATTATTAGATCTTTGACATTCTTTGTGTCTCCAGTATACAGAGAATCCATGATGAGCTTAAATATAATGCACACTATTTAGTGAGAAAAGTAAGGGAAATTCTTTTTATAGTTTTAATTTTTTTTCCATATTACAGTGTTTGTTTACTGCTGTCCTGATGGTGTTGGCATAATGGAAACCCCATGCTTTAGGGGGCTCTCCAGTACATACAATTTGGGAGTGGTATTTTTCTCTTCTGTAATCTTCAGAGTATAAATAGGGGTTGTTTTGCACAGGATATAGCTGTCCTGATAGGAACAGCTTGGAAGGGGTCACAGCTGTTCTTAAGCAGTTTGTCCAGGCCTTAGGATATATGTTCTGGAGCGTGCAAATCTAACACTTACTGTCCTGACTTCTTTGTAGGAAATGATTGAGAACTACGTTCACTGGAATGAAGATATAGGAGAGTGGCAGCTGGTAAGAATGTCTGCCTGGCTTAGTACAAGCTAGTGCTAGTATGAGCTCCTGAGGGGTTTAATTTGGCCCTGGAAGAAATGGGTGGAGCTGTAGCCAGATTTACAGTGCACATTAGACTTTACTAAACCTTTCTTTCTGCTTACAGAAATGTGTTGCATATACAGGAAACAATATGCGGAAACAGACGCCTGTCCTGGATAAAAAAGAGAAAGATGTGAGTGACTATTGAATTAATATATTGAACTGTGCAGGCCCAAGTCCTGCCTGAAACTGCCACTCCACACAGAGCCAAACTGTCCAATTTCCATTTTCTTTTCTTTTGAATAAATGAATCTTTGTGTTGTGAAAGCACAGTTGATCAGTGTATAAAATTATTCTGATTATTTTTTTCTGGTGTTTTTATAGCCCTTTGAAGTGGACCTCTCCCATGTTTACTTAGCTTACACTGAAGAAAGCTTGAGGCAGTCTCTGATGAAGCTGGAGAGGCCGAGGACTTCAAAAGCAAGATCCAGGCCCAAGACGGGTAGAAGGTGAAGAACTCTGGGGTATCTATGTGCAATGAGGGATTTACCCAAGGGAAGGCTTAAGTTTGTGTATGCAAACTTATCACAAGTCTTTAAACATTTGCTTAATGAGAAGGCAAAGGACAAAAATTTTGCATGGTGTAGTTCAGTGTTGCAAGGTGTAACAGAACCAAGTTGAGATCTCTTTACTAAATCGTGTCAGAAAGACTTGTCTGGGGATTTTTTTTGATCTTTTTCTGCTGCAATCTCCTCTTCCAGCTCCTTGCTTTATTTTGCTGTGTTTTGTGGTTTAAGTTGCCAGTGCAAACACTGGTACTGATAGAGAGGAGACTGCTGTTGGGGGAGATTTCAGCATATGCTTTCTTTGTGCTTTTTGTTTGCTTGGTTTTTCTCATGGAGAAGTCATGTCATATAGTTTTGGCTTGAAATGTGGCTGGTCCCTGTCTTTCCTCAACAGCCTAATGATGTGTGTGTGGTGTTGTTTTTCCCTTTCCTTTCTGCTCTCCAAACAGAAAACGTTCTGCCAAGCCAGGAGCTGTCATTGATTCCCTGCTGCAGTAGTGTGACCTGGTCAGAATTCCTGTAAAAATCAGTGAGTGTATAAGGTTTGGCCAGAGTATGGAATTCAAGAGATGGCACAACTTGACATGGCTATAATTTTTTATTTTAAAAAGGTATTTTTCCTCAGTTGCTTGTGTATTGTATGTTATATTAACATAATATTAAACTGGTATATATGATTGATGGTTGTGAAATTCCATGTATCAAATGTGTTGTGCAGGGAAACTTGTAATCTTTGTTGAAATTTAGAGAAAGTAAGGGTTTTAGATTGTGTTTAAGTGTTGGATGTGTTAGTTTGAAACAGTTAATGAAATACTGAAATTAAGGCTGGTAAAACTGACTTATGCTCTGCTTTGCACATAACTGGCAGCTTTCACTGTTGTCCTCTGTTGCACTGATCTGTGTTTGAATGTGGTTGCTGCAAACCTTTAAGAGCATCAAATCTTTTTATTTAATATTCCTCACTGTGGCTGTTAACCTAATTGTGTTGTGTGTTGAATACACTGTCCTTTTCCTTTTCTGCTGTCTTGCTGTACAGAGAAAGTAGCTGGGTAGGAAAAGCATGAACCACAAAAGTCTTGAGATTTCTGAAAAGGGACCATGCTCGGTTTAAGTGCAGCAGAAATCAAGGGTATCTAATAGTCTTTTTATTTTTATCAGTTTGTTTGTGATCTACTGGCACTGTGGAGAATGAGACCTTGGATATTAAGGCAAAATAGAGGGTTTTTCCCTTCTTTTAAGGCTGTGTTACTTTGGCAGCTTTTTATGCTTCTTGGCTGGAATTTGTGTGTGAGTAGCTTTGTAATCTGAACAGCTGAGATGATTTAAGGAGGATACTGTAACACCAGGACTTGGTGTCAGCCATGGCGCTGTGAGCACTATGGCTCGATTGCCTCATCCCTGGCTACAAGGCACTGGGCCTCTTCTCTACACTAAGGATGAATTTTACTCTCCTTTAGTAAGACAGAACAAATTGCCCAATTTTCCCAGAACAATATCCCTTGATATAGGTGTTACTGTCTGTATTATTGTGTATACTGTGTGCATCTCTGGCTATGCTCTGATGAGAGGAAAAAATTTTTGGTCTCTGACAATATACATTTATTTGTGATGGCTGCTCTTTTTGTATGATATTTATGCTGCTAATGGACATGTATCACTTTAATATGGTTTTTTGTGTCACAGAGAGAATACATTTCCTTCAGACTGAGTGTGTTTTATGACTCATATCAGCTGGGGGTATCTCAGCAGCTCCTGTGCCGGGGTGGAGGGATGAGTTGTGACCTTGTTTAAGTGTTACCTGGAGGATTAAAAGCTGTGATTACTGACAGGAGAAATAGAGTCCTTCAGTGTGACAGAAACAATACGGCTCCTCAGGTGTGCCTAGTCCTTGCTAGTAGCCACATTTGCTTTTACCAGAATGTTCCTGAGAAGTACATAAAGAGGCCCTTTCCTCCGATCATGATGGTTATCTGGACATACCTTGGGGTCTGTAACATGTCTGTGACAGGATCTGTAATAGTTAAAACTGTCTTGTAAGGACATATTTTGCTCTGAAAGATATATTCAGTGCTATTCTAAACAAGTTGTAAGTTTTTTCCTGGTATTTTTAATGGGTTTTTTTTCAGGATTATGAGCTAGAAGAACATGCTGCCCTCTCTGTTGGGGGGAGTGTCACCTAAATTCATACAACATGCAAACACTGGCATTTGTTTCTTCTAGCCTAGCATTTAGAGGCAAATGCTTAGTTTCTTTTGCGTGTGAAGATCTGACCTTATTTTGAATGTGCTTGAATAGAGTTGGATTATCTCTTATTACATACTTCTCATCAAAAAATCCAGACTGAAAATGGCTTAAATGCTGCTTAAAGTCTTTCAGTTCTGAGTCCAAGCAGAGAGATGTACAGTGTGGCCTGTACTATTTCTCAGAACCAGGGATAACTTGTTTCCTTTTTGTGTTGCATCTTGTGCTAACACTTATTGGATGATCTGGTGTTATGGGAGTTAAACAAGAACTATGCTTTCAAAAAAACCACTGAAAGTCCTTTTACCTGACAGGTATCAGTCACTTCAAGATACTGCTGCGAAACATGACACTCCATTTAAAATATTTAAAATGTAAAGGCATATCCTTTACTATTAACATAACAGTCCTGCTGCTGAAACCTTAGTACTCTGCATGTTTAAGTGAGCCTTGGAGCAGGGGAAAACAAAAAGTAATTGCTTGCCCACCTTTAATTGGCAGATTGGAGAAACTGTTTATCTCCTGTTGCAGAGGCTTGGAGAACAAATTATTTGGTCTGTAAAAGGACTTTATTTAAAGTGGAACACTCTAATGGTCATGTGCCCTATCAGTTTGGCTCACCTGTTAAGTGGTTTATTTTCCTGAAGTTTTGGGAAGTTTCTTGTAAAACCAGGAAGTTTGGCTTGTATATTTACCACATGGGCCCTCTCTATAGCCCTGCCAATCTGAATGTCTAATGGGCCCATAATGTGTTTTAATAAGGAAAGAATTTGATTTAAATGGACTTTTAAGAGCTTACTACAGCCTTTCTTGTTGCAGGTCAGTATGTGCTCTATAGTATTTATCAAAACTCATGTTACCTAACATACAACTGTGTGTGCTCATCTTTGCATCCTGCTACCAGAAGATTCTCCTCATTAGAGAACATCGACCTTAATAAGATTTTTCCTTAATGTTGTGTAAATGAATTATTTCATATTTAACTCGTTTCTAATCCTTTAAGAGGAGGGGAAATAGTCCTTAGTGCCTTTCACTGACTACACTGTCTACATATGTCCAGCTTTCACCTTTCTCCACAGTTCTGCTTAGCCAGGCCTGTTTAGAGGGAAAAACTGCTAGTCTGTGTGTATAATTTGTCTTTCTGTTTATTGGTTTTTTAAACTCTGTTTACTATTCCTTGTTTTATTAGAGTTAATTCATTATACTGTATATATCAATATTGTGTCCATGGAGCATGTTCATACCATGGAATAAAATTCTTGATTCCTAATTCCACCCTGTGTGCCTGTTTTCCAAATAACATTATACATAGAGTATCTTTTTAACTCAATTGTGTCAGGAGCAGGGTGAGGAAAGGTGGGTGAGATGCCTCTGTACCTCTGAGCTGCGAAGCACTCTGGAGAAGTTCTTGCAGGTTGTGTGGGGTGTGTGGGAACCTTGTAGCCAAGCCCCAGGGCAATGGGCAGCTAGACCTTGTGGAGGAGGTAGACAGGGCAGAACAAGAGGATTCTTTACAAGACTACAGAGAAAATGAGTGGAATGAGACTGCAGCTCCCCAGAGTTCTGTGATTCAGCTGATGCATGAACCAAACCCTGCACAGTCCTGGGCCGCATAGGACTGTGCCATATATATGTGTGTGTGTGTGTATATATATATATATATAAAGTTATAATACAGGTTGTAGGTAAAGAGAGGAGAAAACTTGCTTAGCTCCAGACCTGGCTTCTCCCTTTGCAGACTGAGCATGTACTTTTGAGTTCCTAGCTTTCAGGAGCAGGCCCCATTTGTGGCCTGGCTTCTTCCCTCTGCCTTCTCTTGGGCTTTTCTGTCTTCTTAGACCGTGTTCCTTGTGTTAGCATGAGCTTAATTCCAGGGCAAGACAGATCATTTGGCAGTTCCTAGTCACACTACCCTTCTTCCCATAAACTTGAACTCTCTAAACTGTTGCCTTGTGTAACATCCTATGCAATGCCAGCACATTTAGTCCAAAAATACATTTATTTAAAGAATTATTATAAATTATCTTTGAAAAGTAGAGTCATAGTTTAAAAACTAAAGAAAAGTTTTTTACTTCTGAGTCTTATACTCTTCTTGGAGGACTTGATGTAATTCCTTGAGGAAATTCTTCAGTGAGGTGGTGCTGCCTGCCACCACAGGACATGGCTTCTGGAATGGGAAAAAGGGGTTGTTAGGAAGCTTGCTAAGGCAGGATTGGGTTCTGCAGTTTGGGTTGGGCTGCTGATAATGGTGGGAGAGTAAAACAAAAATGGTGACTGAGGGAGAAGCTTGAGGACTGTGGGCAGTACAAGGAGACTTGTGCCTCACCTGGTGCCCTGGGCTGCTCCTCCAGACCAGGCTCAGCAAGTTGTGGTAAATGTCCTCGAGGTACCTGTGGCAGCTCTGGCTCTCCTGAGCAATTGTGGCAGCTTTGCATAAGATCTCCATATTGTTACCTCTCTGGGAAAAGACATGTCTTTTTAAAAAATTCTTTCATATATTCATGGCTTATTAGCAGCAGATTAAAACACTACAAAAATATATTTCTATTCTAAAGGATAGGTGAAAGTTGTGGTTTGAGGTGCCAAAGTCTACCTGAAGCTTCCCAGCTCTATCTGTGCATACCTGCCTCTACTCCCATCCCTGGTGAGGAAGAATCAACCCCTGGCAGAAGCTGTGGCAGTGTGCACAGCAGCAAGCACCCCAGTGATGGGGCATCATGCTCCTGTGGCAGGTGTGGATGTGGACCCTGTGATACTGGCTCTGTGCAGGTTCCCTGGGAGTGAAGCTGGTTTGAGCAGGCTTTGGGGTGCTACAGGAACAACAAAAGTAGCTGGGAAGAGTTTGCCTTCATTAGGGACTTTGAGAAGTCCTATAGCAGAGATAGGTGGAAGATGAGGATTTAATATGTCAAGTGCTGGGTGGCTATAAAGAACTATTTGACTTTCTTCCCCGGGGGCTGTTCCCAGTGCTTTCTGCTCTATCTCAGCTTTCACCAGAATGGGTATCTTCAAACAGGTGATCAGTCTGTCCGTGGGCGTATGGGCAGCTGCGAGTGTGGGGCTGTGCAGCATCTCAGGCATCTTTTCTCATTACCAGGGCTGCTCCCTGTGGCAGAAGGGCTGTGGGGATCCCCTGAGGGCTGCTGAGCCCCAGCTGCCCAGCAAAGGCCACTGTACTCCTCAGGTGCCACCAGGTGTATCATGAGGTGAGGGCATGGGCTTTCTGTGAAAACAGCCACTCAGGCTGGTGAGCTTGGCTTAGGCAGCAGATTTCAGAGCAGATTGAGGCCTTATTATCTGCGGTTAAATCTTGTACTACTGCTGAGCCATTCCCCAAAGAAGGGGCTGAAGAGGGATACTGCAGCTACCCAGCACTCAAGATGCTGTGCTGTAGGTGTGTGTAGGTGTCTGAGCTGGTGACAGCACTCCAAGGCAAAGGGCAATGTTCCTCTCTTCCTTTCTAAAAAGCTGGAAACTATTTGCTGTCCAAGCACAGGTGCCCATCCCTGCCCATCCTCTGGCCTCTCCCTGTCCCCAGGGTGTTCAAAAGCCACCAATGCTGCTTTGGTTGGAGGTGGAGATGGGTGTAGGAAGGTGAGGGCACCTGTGCAGAGCACTGGGAGTGGTGAGAATCAGTTGGGCAGCTCAACGTTTGTGCTGGGGCCTCACACTGGGGTCCCTGCTCCTCCACAGCACCACACCAGGACAGGCAGGGTCCTGGGCTTCCCGCCTGCCTCCCGCTGTCCTGTGCTCTCCTCTGGCCCTCAGCATCCTCACAGTACCCATCAGGGCTACATGGTTGAGTTTTTTTCTTACCTTATCATCTGCAAAAATGTTTGTCACATTCATCTTGTTACAGGAAACCTTTGCCTAGACACAAAGGAGAGGAGCAATCAGGCTCCAGACAACACACATCCATCCTGACATGCACACACAGATACATCCATCCACCCGCCAGGCCCCAGGAGCATTGTGAACCCCATGCTCATCACCTTCCTCTGACTCAGCATTGGTCCCTCCAAGCCTGGTGAAACAGTCTGTCCCTCCCGTCAGCTGGAAAAGCACCAGCCAGCCCTACCTTTGTCTGCTGGAGATGGTCCAGCAGCCTGATGCTCTCCTTCAGTATGTTGGTCTGTAGTATCTGTGTCCATGGAGAGACCACATCACCCAGGCAGGCTGACAGCGCCAGGAAGGTGAGCAGGACCTGGACCAGGATGCTCATGCCTTGCTTTGACCAGACCCCTTCAGGTCTTAGTCTCTGGATTGTTGGTGTGCACATTTCTAGAGGAAGCACCTCAATTTATTACTGTAAAATTGCTGAACCAGAAGGAAAAACTTATTTTTCCCTTATAGGCACTTTCCAAAGTTGCTCCTGATTAGGAGCGCAGCAGCTCTTTTTTGTGTAAGTCAAAATTTTCTTCTGATTTTGCATTATGAAATTTCCACTGTAAGATGACAGTGGCAGGAGTCAGGTCACATACTGTATGTAAGCTGCCTGGTTTAGGGATTCTCCATTTCTCCATATCTCAAGGCTTTCTCTACACCATGAATTGGAAGTGGTTAAACTGGATAGCCCACTGCTCCAGCACACTCCAATAACAACACTTTTCTTTTGATTTTCTTTTGAGTATCCTGCAACTTCTTCTATTGACTTTCATTTAAATCTCTCCAGATCATGTAAAGCATCATTCATCTGCACACTGATTTCCATCCCTGAGTTTCTTAACCTGGGGAGGAACAGAAAGTATGGCAGAGCCATATGGGGGCAAACCTGGGCAGGAGCAGGGCATCACCCTGGGGGGTTTGTGGATAGCTGGGGGCCCTCCTAACCAAACAGGATCTCCAAACGAGTGTGGCATCATGCAGGGTTGTGTGCAGGCAGCTGGTGAGGGTAGTCCTGCTGTGTCGATGCTGGGAAACCGGAGGTTTGTGGCCCTATTCCTGCATTTCAGGGAGTTGGAGTGTGCCCTGTCCATCCTGCTCTTCTTGGGAAACAACAGCCTGAGTTTTCAGAAAATGGGCTCTGCAGCCCCACCGCTACTGCCACAGGAAATGGCACTGAGAAATGCTGAGCTGGGAAACTTTGGAGTTTTGTAATAACTAATAGGGATTTTTCTAACTCAAACAGCAACTTGCCACCAGATAACAACTTGTGAGCACTTCATAAATCCGGGAGTAGCCAGACAGAGTAATTCTGTTTGTCTGTTTCTGAGATGCCCCAAATGAAGTTAGGAGAAGTCACTGACTCAGAAAGACCTTTGTGAGGGATTTGCCAGTGGAGAGCTGTGCTGTTTCCTACCTTGCTGTTATGAAGAGAGCTAAGGGGGTATGCTCTGACTGTGTGACTGCATCCATGACCTCCAGGGATGGTGGGTCCTCACGAGCATGTCCAGAGCTGACCAATGGGTCTGGGATGAGTGGTGTTAGGATCCCTGCCTAAAAGTGATGCTGGTGAAGGGGTTAGAGGCAGTAGCCCCATCCTGCAGATACAGGGATTTTCCCAGTGATCATGGTGGAAAGCTCTAACACTGGAATCAGTGAAGAGAAAATGCTCACATCACAGAAAAATTTAACCTGTTCTCTACTCAGGAATCATGGTGGAAAACTGCATGACTGTGTGATGAGAAAGTCACTAGTTGTGTTGGGTTTGCATGGCAAGGTTTTGATAGTGAGGAGCTACAAGGTTGGATTCTGTGAGAAGCTGCTGGAAGATTTCCCAGTGCCTGATAGAGTCAACACCAGTTGCTCCAGGAGAGACCTGCTGCTGGACAAGGGTCAAGCCCATTGGCAAGGGCAGTGCCCTGGGGAAAACCCTGCACGATTGCAGCTGGAAGAGAAAGGAGAGAAAATCAGGAGCGAAGTTAAGTCTGGGAGGAGGGGTGGGTGGGATTAAGGCGATATAAGATTTAGTTTTAATTTCTCATTATTCTACTCTGATTTGATTGACAATAAATTGAATAATTAAATAATTAAATTAATTTCCCCCCAAGTTGAATCTGTTTTGCCTATAACCATAATTGCTGAGGGTTTTTTCCTTGTCCTTACTCTGACTCTCAAGCCTTTTGTTATGTTTTCTCCACATTGCCCAGCTGTGCTGTGGTGGGACATCCATCCAGGGTCAATAATCCAACACAACAGTGAATGTAAAGATTCCCATGTCCTTTCCCAAGGGTGGAACGGAGCTGATGGCAGTGATGACCCCACTGCTCACTGCAGAGACAGCTACAGTCCCAGTGGGGACTGTTTCTGGAGCCTTGGCTGTGCCTTCATCCCAGTACCATCCAGGGATGAACCTGCCCTGTTTCCCTACCAAAGAAAGGTTCTTGCATCAGACATATGTCCTCAGTTTTACTTCTCTTGGAGCCCCTTGAGCTCTGTGATTTGGAGTATCTCCCATCCCACAAGAATCCTGCCCAGGCTCTCAAGGACCAACATCCCTATCACCACTGAACCTGGGCTCTGCCAAAAGTCACAGCCACCAGCTCATCTCTCCCCTCTTTGCCCCAAAATAGAGAGATTTCAGGACTGCCGCTGAGACAGGGCCATGAGGGTTTGCCCAGCTGTCACACCCTGCCTGTGGTGACTGGCAGCTGATGGCAGCAGGGATCATGGAATCACAGAATAAGCTGGGTTGGAAGGGACCTACAGGGTCATCAAGTCCAGCTCCTGGCCATGTACAGCACCATCCCATGTGCCCGAGGGTGTTGTCCATGTTCTACTCTCATGCATTTCTGTTGCTACCATGCATGGTGCTAATAGTGCTGGTGTTTATCCAGGGCAAATCCCAAGGCTGCAGTCGAGCCCCTGTTGCATGCATTTAGAGCATGTGTAACAATTTTCAGCAGTTATTTTGTGTATTTATTTCCTACATGTGTGCTGTTGGCACTAAGCAGGCTTTTGTCCATAAGCCAGCCCCATCCCTTCCCTCTCCCATCAGACATGCCTTATGCTGCCTGCAGTTCCACTTTGGCTCCTGCTGGCTCCCCTTCCAGCCCCCACTGCCCCCAGACAGCAGCCTGCACCCCAAAACTCCCCTCCACCATGGCCCCATGCACAAGGCCCTCTTCCCAAACAAAGTTTCTCATCCTTCCTCCTCCGGCCCATCCTTTCACCAATTCCCTAAGCCATGAGCCAGGTGGGTTCTTTGGTGCCTTTTCCTTTCTCAAGGCCTTACCCCCAGTGGCAGAGGGGTGCATTAACTGTACATTGCCCCAAAAATGCCAGCATTCCTGATTAAGAAGGCAGCTCCCCCAGTGCTCCTCATTAACTGCTGAAGAAGGTAAGAGGGAATTGACAGCATAAGCCATGGGCATCAAGAGTTCTTAACTCAGTTGTTTATTGCATAAGTCCTGAGAACTTCAATAGCATCAGTGCACAATTGACATGAACAAAATAATAAAATGAAGACATTCAAATACATGATAATTCGGATATATTAACTCTTGTAATACAAATATTTAAAATACAGAGAAGAACAATAAGTTACAAATATGCACATATTTATTAATTATTGTGCAAAGGCAATCAGAGAGTAAGAGTTCCCTAAAATGAGGTAGCAGTATTTTAAATAATTCCAGAGAACTACTGTGTAATTTCAAAATAAACTCTGCATACTGGCTTTTCCTTTTAATTTTGGATTCCAAGAAAAAAAAAAAAAGCTTTCAACAGCCAGGACTTTTTGGTCTTGAGTCTTTAGATTGCACACTATAAAAATAAGTTATCTAAATAACATACCATAATAAATAAACTTTGGAAGTATGAGGCCACTGAGCAGGCATTAGTTACAAACTTCTAGACACTGTCCTGTCTTCAGTATTAATAACTTAAAAGCCACTTACAATAGAAAAGACCCATTTAAGCTGCAATTACAGTTCCAGCCCCTCCAACCTGTTTCCCCCCCCAGCTTTTGTTCTCGAATGCTGCACTTCCCCAGCTCTGCTCCCAAAAATCAGCCTCCCCCTCACCTACTGTAGTAACACATCAGTGAGAAATACATCATTTCAGCTTAGATTTTGATCTCTTTAGGAAGAGATGATTGTGAAGAAATCTCCCGTCACTAAGTGGAACAGGAAACAGATAATCTGGTTTTGGTTTTGGTAGGTGCTGTAGGAGCAGATGAATGAGTTAAGAGCTCAGGTCCTCGGCAGCTGGTCCAGGATGCTCTGCTCCTCCCGGCTCGGCAAACCCTCCTGCATCCTCCTCCCGGGATGGGGGAGTTGTCACATCCCAGCTGGAGGAGCTGCAGGGAAGAGTTAAGGGCAGCGTTGTCTAAACGAGACCTGTCCTGCTAAGGCTGAGTAACATCTAGCACACGGCACTTGGACAGAAAATTCGGGAGATGTCAGGTGCTTGCCTCGCAGTGGACGTTTCTAATCCCAGGTGAGGACCCCGGGTGCCCGGCGTATCCTCTGGGACGAATCCTCTGGCTGCGAGGATGTTTGGTTTAGGAGGGCTGGAGCAGGGCTGAGGAAATGCACGAAAAGAGGAGCAAAAAGAAAAACAAAACAGAACAAAACAAATCAGCTTTACAGCACGTATTCTAGGGCTACCAGCAGTGAGATCCTGGGACTACGGGCTGGCAGCGGTGCCCGTCTCACTGTGTAGCTGACGAGCCCCTGCGCCTGTACATCCCCTGGGTGAAGTTCCCCAGCGCTGGCAAGAAGTGGCGCAGATAGATCTCATTTTCATCCCTCAGAAAGCAGTTCTGGGAAAAGAAAAGTGTAAATACAGCAGAGCTGGCAGCACGATTTAGCGGGGGCCCCCCCCCCCCGGGGGTTGGGAGTAGCAAGGCTTCCAGCCCAGAAAGATGCTTTGTTTGCCTCTCGTTGTCTCAAAATAATTCAGCAAATAACTCAGAGTGGTGAGGATGCTGGCCTGGGAACTCAGGATATTTGTCCTTTGCTCAGAACAAGCATCTGGCCCCTGTGCCCAGCAGTGTGTCTCCCATGACCACTGGTCTGGTAACTGAGGGAACTATCACCCTCTTCCCATAGAGGCAGATTAACCTGAAGCACTGGCAGGTTTGCAATGCCCAACTCCGGCCACATTCAAGAGAAGAAATTCTGATCAGCCCTGTGGTTCCCTCAGTGTGGGGACACAGGCATCATGGAGCCAGAGCTGCAGAGCCCAGCACAGGCTTACCTCCTGGCCATGCAGCTGCTTCAGGTTGGTGATGAGAAGCTCGTAGTCTTCCTTGCACCTGGTGACTTTAGTGAGTGCTATGTCTGCCTGGCACAGCAGCTCCTGGTCTGGCAGCTGTGGAATACAGAGGGGAATGATTAAAATCATGTAGCTGAATTAAGTTGAAGCTGCATAGTCAGGACTGGCAGGAGGTTTCACAGTGACTCCCTTCTTCCCGCTTTCATCCTACAGCAGTGACCTGGAGCTGGGGGGAACTGGCAGGGAGAGATCTGGGTGCTCAGACATCAAGCCATGCGCTCACCCCAGTGACTGGCACTGAGCAGTCCCTCAGTGACTATTAAAGGTACCTCAGTTTCAGGTGCTGTGCCCCATGGGCAGGAGGGCTATGTCTGGGTTTATGATAAATGCATTTTCTACCTATCTCTTCATAGGTGTTTACCTTTCGATCCTTGAAGGCAACCTGTGCCACTCGGGTGTCATTGCAGGGGACCTAGAGAGGCAATACAAACGAGAGTCATGGTTATGAGACTGTCATTATGGTCTCATTATCATTATGAGACCATCTTTAAGGAGTCACCAGCTGTGCACTCTCCAATGTCTCCATCCCTCTCCAGCAGGCCATGGCATGGATGCACCTTTGGTGTTGCCAGCACTGAGATCCATCTTTCAGCAAATTGTTTCCAAACAGGCTCCTGGACACAGGACCTGGGTTTGCATATAGGGTTTCCTTATTAGGGAAGGCACAGGAGAATCCCTGTGTGCTCCATGGGAGCAGAGCAGGGACTCCCTGGTAGTTCACACTGCCCAGACCACCATGTCCATGTCCCCAAGCTGCCTCTGCCACCATGACACAGTTTTCTTGTTCCTCAGTGCTTTTTTCTGCAAAGTACCTAATGTCAGGTGGAAAATTTTGTCTGACACGACCCCAGGAGCTGCTTGTACTGATTCACACAAAGTCTAGGCTGAAATGGGCCAGGATGCCCCAGAGTAGGTGGGATGGGGTGGATTGAGCCAGTGGGAAGGCTTCTGCCACCCAGGCAGACACCAGTCCCTGTGGTGGTAGTGCCCAGTACCTGGCCTTGGACACTGAAGAACATTATCATCATTACCCTGGGCTGCCCTAAACCAGGACAATCATCATCATCATCATCATCATCAATCATCAATAACTAGGTCAGTAAGCAAAGCAGAGTAGCATTTACCTGCACTCCTGAGTTGAGTTTCTGGATCAGGAGGATGACTTCCTTCAGTATTTGCTGGGGAGATGGAGTCACAGCTCTGGAAGAGATGAGCTGGAGCAGGGAGAGTAGAGTGAAAGCTGTCTTCAGTGAGGGGAGCATTCTATCACCACTTTCTGAGCACGTCCTCTGCTGGCTGGGCTGGATAGTCAGGGCCTCTCTACCTCTCTGCTCGAGACAGCACCACTTATATGTTGTGAAGGACTCCATGAAACTGCCAAATATGTTCAAATCGGAAGATTGATTAGATCCCCACATTACAGCATAATGTAAGATTTGCTCTCTATAAAGAAACTTAGCAGATCCTAATCAACAAACTGATGACAAGGAGATATTGGATGAAATGAGAATTTATCTTTGATCTTCGGAAATCTATTTACTGTCAAGTAATGATCTTAAGTACAGAGAAATATCCATTGATGCTTTCCTAGTCTCCACGATGGAAAAGACAAACAATTATGCAGAAGGATCAGTTCTATAGAGTGCATGGCCAGATGCCTGCCAGGCTGCTGCCCTGGGTGGGGGATGACAGGGCACCAGTAGGTACCAGGCCATGCTGGGACTGTGATGTCCTGTGCTGCAACTCAGCCATCACCAGCACAGAGGGGAATCATGGGCATTGGCAGAGCTTCAAAGGGAAGGGCCTGGGACATGGATGCTCTTGGAGAGAAAGAGCTGAACTCTGTGCCAGAAAAAAATTCATGTCCTTTGGCCATAATAGAACCCCAGCATGTGGATATTTGGTTTCAACCAGGACTTACTCAACCCTGCAGCACAAATCCCATTGTGTGAGGATGGCTCCTGTAGTGCCCAGCTTGGCATCCCACACCATCCCATGTTGTCCCACGTTGTTCCATGGCATCCCATGCCATGCCACATTGTCCCTCTCACAGCATCCAAGGGGTCATCAGAAAACCAGCTGTAGTTCTGGGGTTCAAACCAGCGTATTCTTGATCAGGAGAACTGAGAAAAACCCATTGTTATTTCCCACCATGGCTGGTCTTGTCAGCAGAAATTTTGTGAGGAAAAAGGTTGACTTGACAAAAAGGCTCATTTCTTCTCCAAATTCTTGGATTACTTTTGCTGCTTCCCTGCTGCATGCGCAGGTGAAGCTGCACCTTGTGGGTCTGCTGGAACCAGCTCTCCATGATCCCACAGTGCTGCTGCCCCAGCTGGGGCAAACCCTGTCAGGGAAGCCCGACTTCAGCTGGTACCTGCTTAGAGATGCAAATTGTTACACTAATTTAGAAAACGTAGAAACATTTAAGTTGAAACCTTTCTTTTTTTTTTTTTTTTTTTTCAAATTTCCAGTGAAGTCACAGAGCCTGAGGGAGCCTGAAGAAGCATGAACTTCATATTTTAACCAAACTCCTTCTCACTTCACTTCACTCCTTCTCTATGGGATGACCACTGACTTAAGGTTGCAGTGGCAGGACCGGACAGTTGAAGAATACAGAGAGGTCTGTGCCCACCCTGGACTGTGACCCCATGCTCTTCATGCTTGATTTAAACTACCCAAGTAGGTCCTAATCAATTGAGAGAAATTATCCAAATGATTATTTTAGGTACATCATGCTTCTCCTCTTGCCCTCATGTGGAGGAGAGCCCATGGGGGGATGGTGCTCATCGGGCCAGCATTGGTTGGGCCTTTCCACAGCTGCATCTCTGATGATGACACCAGAAAACAGAAAAGTCATTTGAAGAGACCCTCAGTGCAACCAAACCCAGAACTTTTGCTTTGTTCTGTACCTAAAGCCATGGCTTTTTCCTTTGTTTGTTTTTGGGGTTTTTTTGGTTTGTCTTTGGTTTTGTTCATTTGTTTGTTTGTTTTTTGAAGGTTTTTTCCCAGAAGAAAAGCCAAGGTTGGATGCCACAATCATCACACACAAAGGAAGAGAAGAGGGGTTGGCTGGAGTCATGGCCACAACCAGCGTGGCATGGCATTGGTGGACATGGATGGAATTAATAGAAATTAGTGGAAAGAAACAGGTATGACCAATGGCTGTCAGATTTACAGGGGCTAGAGCTCCCTATGGCAGTGTCCCCTTCTCTACCCTGGCTCTGTAGGAAGTGGGGGAATGGAGGTCTACAATTTTAGCTGAATTTGTGCCTCCCCAGTTAAACAGGCAGTAACTTCACCTTGGTACTGGGACATCCCAGTGGCAATTAGCCAGCAGGAGGAGTGGGAATATTACCACCCAGCTACTTTGGCCATGCCTGGCTCAGGATGGGAAGAGGACCCCAGCACAGCAGGAAAGGAGGGCACCTTTCCTTTCCCCACAGTCTCCTCATGCTCAGCTCCCTCTCCCTGGCAGTTTGCTTTAGCAGCCAAATTCATCCCTGTGGCGGGTGGAAGTTTTGTGGAGGGACAGGATGGGATCATGACATTAAGAAACAGTGTCAGAACTCAGGAGGTCCACCAGATGCTTTAATTGAGGTAGTATAAATAACTTCAGTTTGTCCTTGAGGGCCTGATTTTGGATGACCCTAATAACCATTTTCTCATTTCCAGCACTATTCCAGGGTTGATTTCTATGAAATCCTCATGGAGAAGCCAACATATGTCTTCCAGGCCATTCTCTCATGTGCTGTTCCCTACTTAGCCGAGCAATTAAATAAAACATTTTATAAGCTGAAAAAAAAATTAGGTCACAGCAAAATGTATAACATCCGCACGTCTAGTATATCTCTTGAATCAGTGGTTGGGTTATTTGCTTTAAAACAGTGAGTTCTCTCTTGTGCAGGGCTAGCAATGCTGGATGGAACCTTCCCTTCAGCTCTGCAGCTGCAGGAAGGGCGCTTTCAGCTCCAGTTATTTACTTGTCCTGCATAGAACAAATTACACAAATAGGATGGAGCCAGATGAAGGAGAATTTGCAAATTGCTTAGCATTCCCCAAAGATGTAATCTTGCAGTAGGCAGAGAGCTAACACTGGCTCCTGGCACATTGCCTGGGGGTGTAGAAAGCTCCATCATACTGAAATAGATGAGAAGATACTTTGTGTGACATTTAAACACAAAGTTGCAGGGAGAGAGAAAATTATTATTAAGCTTTTGAAAGCATCACCTATATTTATTGCTTTGGTTTGTGATGTTTATTTGTAGTAATCTCATCTGCTTGTCTTTTTAATGTAATTTCTAGGCCATGTAAAATCTCTTTGCCAAAACGTGGCATGTAGGAGGAAGCTGCATGGAGTAGTGAGTTAAGTAAGTCAGTTTTTTACTTCAGGCAGGTCATAAAACAGTTTTTGTTAAAAAAATTTAAAAAATCACCTTCTCTGAAGTTTACAAATTCAAAGTACTTCAGGACAGGTGTTATGCCTCAGACTGTAAACAGGCAGGAGAGTCGTACTGCAGAATTAATACTGAAGGAAGCATCAGAAAATCAAAGTATTGGTTTTCTACTGCTAACGTAAATTCCACTTAGAAAAAAAATGTTCGGACAGGAGTCTCTTGGAGGCCTCTGGGTTTTCTTCCTAGGGGAATTAGTTGGCATCTTGCTGACTAAGTGCAGATAAAGCAAAAGTAAGTCATGGTACTGAAGAAATAGATGCTTCGGCACAGAGGTGGAAGGAAAGTCTCTCACCTGAGTGGCTCATTTCTACCGCCTGTAGATCCCTGGCTACAAAAGCATTTGCCAGGGTAAGGCTGTAGACATGCTAGATTACTTAGAAGGGATTTGCACTCAACCAACCCTTCCAGACCAACAAGCACGGTAGGTGTTTTGTACTCTAAGACAAGTGACTTTGCAATTACCATCTCAGGCAACTGCCAAAATCTCAGCTCAATTCCCTACAGCAATTCCGCTGACTTGATACTTTTGTTATTGTGCAGCTGTTACTTTTGGCTCTCAATCATGGTGTATTCTGAGTGGGTGCACGTTCCTTCGAGGTGAATGCATGGATTGCTGGCTGGAGGTTGGATTTGCTGTGGTCTCCCTGCTGGAAATCCACCCCCAGTCCCACCAAAATAGGAATTGGACAGAAACTTTCTTCACCACTTTGCCACCTTCTCAGTGAGATACAGCAATACATCTGTACCTTGTTTGCCATAAAATGTCTCTGTTTCATTAAGCACTTTGAGTATCATCACGTAGGGGCAAGAATCCCTCTCCTGGGATGTTCTGCTCCTGTGCCACCCTACCCTCCGACCCTCCTGGCGTGGGTGGTGGCCATCTCTGGGTGACAAGGCAGGAAGACATGGCAGAACAGGAATCCTCTTGACATGGGGCAGCCGATGATGCCCATCTGCTGCTGCTTCCTCTGGGAGAGGTAGCAGCACCACCATAGCCAGAGCAGTCAGACCCATTCCTGCCCTCACTTTCCCAAGGTGCCCATGAACAGCAGAATGTCATGGAAGTGCTTGAAGTTTCTCCTAAGCTTAATTCACATAAACACATTTTTTATTTTCTAGACCACATGAAAACCACGGGGCTGGCAGAACCTCCTTTCCATGCTGTTGTCTGTCAAAGAGCTATGGATTATTCAAATTATTCAGTGAATTATTTTTTATCATTTTAATTGATTTGATATAGGAGAGGTTGGTTTCCCACTACATTTCCTGTTTTCTCTATCTGGAAAAATGTTTAATGTCAAAGTAGGTGTGAGGATAAACTTGGGACAGGCTGATTAGGCAAAAATGCACCCAAAGTACTTCACAGAGGAACTGTGAGGCATAGCCTTAACCTGGGAAAAATAGGACAGAATTTACAAAGGTTTGGGAATCATTTTTGGTGACAGTGCAGAGCTGAGGTGTACACATGCTAAAATAAACAGGTTGTACAACAGGCAAATTTGAAAAGACAAACCTTTTTTCTTTTTCTGTTGATTGTATCTCTAAGAAAATTTCCGTTCAGTTAGTAGTATTAGTGTCAGTGAAGCTTCTTATTTAAAACTGGAAATGTGATGCAGGTTAGTAGCATTTTCCTATTCCTACTCTCCCCGCTGCCTCCCCAGCTGTGTGTTCCTTGCTTTTTGGGGAATTGGTGAAAGCACAATTGTTAGAAAGTCCCATTAATTTTATCTTTGAGCGGTTTCCCAATGACTGGGATCACCCTGACACTCGTGGCTTGCAGTTTCAGAAAATTTAGGTGGAAATAATGCTTAGCTGAAGGTCTTGGTTTCTGCCATTACTCTTTAAGACACCTACTGCCATTCTCTCTGGCAGAGGCTGAGGCCTATAGAGCCTTTCCCATTGAGGAGAAGCAAAGCGGGGGGATATTTGGCTCTGTCCTTTTCTGTACAGTCATGCAGATCTCTCAACAGACCTCCATAGCAGCCAGGAGGTGTTGGAGGTGTGTGATGTAACGCGAGGGGCTCAGCTGCACCATGTCCAGGGGCCCTGGTCCATTATGCTCAGCCAGTCCCAGGCGCTGTCCACATAAGCCAGGTCTGCTTGCACCCCTCCCTTGTCAACTGCTCCTTATCCCTGCAAAATAAAGGAATTCCTGCACCCTAGAAGAGGAGGAAGACAACATGCAATGTTCTTTAGTTCATTTAAGCACTTGCCAAAGAGAAATGTCCTGATGTTACAGAAATTAACTTTCTTTCATAGTGGTTTAAAGACTCTTCCTCTGAAATCGTGCTTTTATTGTACACCGCTTGCTGAGGAAGGCCAGCCTATCATTGCTGATTGCAAGGATTTAAAGAATTACAAGTTCAGCTTCTGCTTGTGGACTCCTACCAAGAATTCAAGGTACCCCTTGACTTGCTTACAAAGAAAACAGGGACCCAGGAATCCCTTCCCTCAGGGTTTGCATGGCTTCAGAAGCAGCAAGGCATGATTTGTGCAACCTCAGGATTGGTGATGATCTGGCCTTTGCATTTTGCAGCAGGCCACCCCCACGGCTTTCCACTGTCACTCCCAGGGAGAAGCAGGCTCCCTGGGGCTGCCAAGCTGCAGGGCCCCTGGCTGCTGTCACACCAAGGAAAAGAGCTTCAGGAATAAATCAGAGTAGGGCAGGTGAAGCTCAGCATTCACACTAAACTTATGAGACACGTTCCATCTTCCCAGTTGCAGACACTGCCATGAAGAATCAGAACATGACAGAGAATTCACTCATTCATCTGGTTAGGGATGGGCCTTTGCTTTATTCAAGCAAAAATTACTTGGGGAAGATTCTGTCTTTGAACAGCCAGAGTTCGGTTACCATGTAGAGAAAGTAGTAAAAGTCCTCTTTGAAGCTGGTCAGTTTTGGGTAATTAGGTGGGTAGCCATGAATACACCTTCAACCAAAGTGATACCCATCAGTGCTCACCTTCCCAGAGATGGAGAGCAAGCCGTATTCCCCTGGCAAAGCTGCAGCTATTCCAGAGAATCTGCAACTGGATCTCCCCCCCCAGGACATGTACAAAGAACATCATAACTTTATTTTCACTTTTAAAGCATAAAATACATCAAAATTCAACTGTGTGGTGTTTATTTAAATTCTTTCAAATTATGGTGATTCCTAAGACCAGGCACAGAAATATGAAGAAAAGTCTCACGGTTTTAGACTATGGCTAAAATTGTTACAAATCTTCACCAGAATATGATATGAAGGAACTACACTTTCAGACACCTACACTGAGCTCTATCAAGTCAGACAGCATATGTATCAGGTTAGTCTAACTGTAAAACATAACTACTTGGCATTCTAATGGACATAGGAGCCTAGGGAGCTGACACTGCATTTCATGATCTCAGAGCACTGGTCAATGTTCTTCTTTATCCTGTAGAAAGTTTCCACATACTCGGAACGGCCCAGAAGCTCAACAAAATCTTCATCGTGAGTAATCACCAGAAGCTGAAAGTTGCGCTGGTGCAAGCGACTCTTTATTATCCTACAAAGAGATATTGAGTGTGCATTTATCTAAATCACATGCTGTAGAGAACCTACAAATACATAGCACAAAAAAAATTCATTATTGATAATTAATGACATGAACCATCGAGTAATCTAATGCTGATTAGCCACTCTTTTTACCCACATTAAAAAACCCCTCAAATTATGTGAGAAATATTTTTTTCCTTTTCCGGATAGAGAGGGAATCTACAACTACTCACAACAAAGATGTGTCAGCTAAAAATATAATTCACTACAGTCAAATGGGTATTGAAAAATACCCATTGTTAAGCACCACAAGGAGAGCTCACTTACTCTACCAGGGCATGTGCCAGGGACTCGATGTTTTCTCGGTCAAGGTTTGTTGTAGGCTCATCCAGGGCCAGAATGCCACAGTTGAGACAGAATGTTTCTGCTAGAGCAAGGCGTATGATGAGAGAAGCAAGCACCTGAGGGAAAGGGAAGAACACAAATGTCTCAAGCTTCAAACTGTTTAAAGAGGATCTACACAGTTCCACAGAAACAATCAGTTTTTAATGCCATTACAAACTGTGACTGAAGTTTACAGAACAATGTGCTGACAGCTTACAAAATTACAGTAACTAATTAATTACTGAAAAACTACACTGAAACTTCAAATTTTAATTCAAGATTGACTTTATGAAGAAGTACTCAAAATTCAGAAGACACTGGAAGTAAAGATTCTAATCTGAGGTAAAGAAGCTATAAAGTAAAGAAGACACTGACATTTGCATTACCCCTACACTCTGCTCAAGCCCACCCCACTGCAGCAGGTAGAAATTTATCCGCATATTACTAAGTTTGAGTTACTGAACTCCTGACTTCTTACTAATGGAAGACAGTAGGATTTACCACCTTCTATGTTAGTTTTGCATCAACATGCTTAATCTTACTTACAAGATCTTCTGAACTACTAAAAACTACAGAACACTCAATGGAAACTGTGCTGTCAAAAATATTTTCCAATTATCATGACTGCTGGCATCACATTTCATGATCAAAGAAGAATTCTCAGAATTTCAGCTAAGAAACTTGTTCAAGTTTCACTCTCATTTACATAGGACTCTAACGCAACATCCTAAACTACTCTAGGAGAGGACACATTTAATAGAAAGACAGGTGGAAACAACCCTCAACATGGGTGGGTGTGGTTCACTGTGATGAACCTCTGACCACAGGTATTGTCACAGCTGATGTGTCATCAGGCCATTCAAACAGTGTGTGTTATTGAAGCTGAATGGGCAGACCACAGAGCTGCAAGATGACAGCCCAGGAGGAAATCCAATACCTGGAAGTATGGTTGGTGTGATATTGGTGACATGAACTGAAAGATTATAGTCAGCAGCAGGTGAAAGCAGCGTAACTCGGAGCAAGAGAAAATCAACTTAGAAGTAGATGCAGTTTGCAAAAAGAAGACCCAGGGCTCAGAAAAAAAAAACCCAGGGAGCAAAACCATAAACCTGAAGCTGAGGTAACCTCAGTGGTAACTAGGAAGAGACAAAATGGGAGGACTTGAACTTGAGGAGACAGGGAAGTCAAACCCTTCACTCCTGAGGGGCATCAGCCTAGTGCCCATCCGAAACAATGGATTTTGGCAGCCCAAAAGCAGGGTTAAGATGTTCAGTCATCTATTGTGTAACATCCAGACACAGTGAAGGGAAGTTGTAGACAATAATAAATTGGAGTTGGAGCTGCCTGTGCTTCAGGCACTTGACTCCTCTGCATTCACCTGAGTCAGTTTTCAGAATCCCTGTTCCTGTGTACTGAAATAAAGAGCCATTACCTTTTGCCCAGCACTACATCTTCCTCGCATATCCAGCGCTGTATCTCCCTTCACCATCACTACCCTGTAATTGTAACTTCTTCTTTTGTCAGTGGCTGAGACATTCTCATCTGCATCAGAGCGAATTTCTATATATTCAATATCTGAAAATGGGAAGAAGACAATTTTCACATTATCAAAAATCTTGAAAAATACCATAGGATTAATGGCAGATGAGAGGTATAATATGTAGAAACAACAAAAATTCAGTTCAGAACTCCCATTGATAGAACCATCTTTGAAATTAATTTTTCCAAAACGTAAGGAATGAATTCATGCACTTCCCTTGTCTCAAAGAAACCTAACCTTTGAAAAACACAGAAGAGCAAAAATTAACTCCATCCTGCAAGTTACTATATAATGTGCAATAAAAAGATTATAGTGGTGAAGAACAGATACAGCCTTCAGTATGGAACCAGCTATTTCCCATCTTGTGAACACTCTTCCATACGCAGTGCTCAATTTTAAATGATTATATATGGGTAAAACTTAAAAAAAAATTATTACATACCTTGTCCTCTGTAAATGCTTCGCCACAGGTCCCGAATTATTTTGTTAATTTCTTCCATTTTCATGCTATGAAATGTCATTATTGCTCTAAAAAAACAACAGGAAAAATGTAAATTGTTAGAGATGTAACCATGGACTGCTATGGACTGCTACAGGCTTTAAGACTGGTGGCAGCCCCTTTCTGTTCCCTTCATACTTCTACTAAAAATATAGAAAATACTAGTCTATTTTGGATGGAGAAGTACTTGAACAAGCTATTGCATATTTCTATGCTCACAAACAGCTCAGTTTCAAGATGTAGGAAAGTAATGACAACAAATACATTTGCAGTCACTCAATGGATAATGACTTTACCTGACTTTTTAAAAGAGATTTATGATTTATATGTGAGGTTTATTTTCTGACACCAAGAAGATGAATGCGATATTAAGCTTTCCAGGAAAGGAGTGTTAGTCTCTGGCACAGTCAGCCAACAGGGCAAACAGCAGCAGGAAAGGAGAACCTGAAGTCTCCTCAAAGCAGAGAATTCCTACTAAGAATACAGTTTGTAATTACCAAAACAGGCATTATGACAAGAACTACTTTACTCTTCAGCAGCAAGAATAACACAGGATATCATTAATAATTTTTAATTTAATTTCTCTGCAGCATGACTTTATTAACAAATGAAATCTTACAAAACACTCAGAAAAGGACAGGACACTGCATTTCTAACTTGGCTTTTTACAGAAAAGGTATTCTGTAATGAAAAAAGTGCTCACTCACTTTATAATAATGTCTTCCTTCAAAACATGTGGTGGAAATAAAATATCCTTCTGAAGTAGACTTTTACATATGCTTTTTCTACCTTTGCTCTTCTACCTGTTCTGGGGAATACTGAGGTATCAACTCTAAGAGGTTTTTTTAAGTAAAAATGCAGTGTTTCCAACTATTCATTTAATCCCAAGAATGCATTCCTCCCCAATATTTATCATAAATCTCTAAATAAAGTCAATAAAGATCATCTGATAGCATGAAACACCCAAAATGTTGGTTTTTCCAGCCACAGATAGAGCTTTGGCTATTAGAGTTAGCATTTTGTTTCTGATTTTTCAGATGATTACCGCTAAGTGATGCTCATCTATTTTTCTTGAAATTACAAGACTGTTTTCCTGTTTAGCCTTAAATAGAAACAATAGATTATTTGATACCATACCAAAAAATTCTAAAAAGGAAATTCTTGGAGTGCATTTCCATTACAACTGAAAAGGAAGACTTATACATGCTCTGAATGCAATAAATTCACACAATAAATTTTGGATTAGCTTACATTCTAATATTATGCTTATTTAATGTTATTATCAAACCAGGTTAGAACAGGGCTCCTCGAGAATGTCCTTTTAACTTGGAAACTTCTCATTTGTTTTATTTCTCTTCTTGACCATTATGTTGCATCCTCAACCACATAATTACTCTTCTGTGCTCTTTTTCCAGCACTACTAAACCCTTCTAAATAGAAGGCTAAAATTCCATGCTTTATTCAAGACATGAGTATACTGAGAATTCCAACAGTGGGCACGATGTTTCTTTCTTCGTTTCTCTTTTTTTCATTCCCAATATTTAATTTATCTTTCTGTCACTGAGCACCAATTTTCTATTTCCTGAAATGTCTCCACTGATTCCAAAATCCTTTCTCACTGTCCATCAAGTTGTTTACTGCTATTCCATCATTATAATCAAACAAACAGGGTTTTTAGGGACCCACATGTTTTGTTTTGCATATGGTTACAAATTTTGAGATGCTTTTTTTGGCCAGTCAGTCCAAGACTAGCAAACAAGCTTCCAGAGGAAACAGAAACAAGCAAAATTTGCTACACTTTCCATCAAATGTCGGACATGTTTTTTATGATCTCACTTTCTTTAGTATAAGCACAAAACCACCCACGCTGGAAAAGGGCAAAAAACCCCCTCTACACTGTTATATTCTTTAAAACACAATTATTGACCTGAAAAAAATGTCATGGGAAACAAGAATCTAGCTGGCATATTAAGATACTTATTCGTATTAAGATACTGATGCTTTTTCCTGGTGTTAGGAAAATGAAGCTAAACATTAGAGGGTTGGGGGTTGTTACCTCAGTATTTTAATTAGGATCCTGTTTGATGCATCCACTTCACCCAGGTGACGCGTGGCAAAATGCACCCCCAGCGTCAATCACACGCACAAATTACAGACTTTACACATCAGCAGATCTAACAAGGGGCCCAGTAATGGGGCTGGGGTGGGCTAAGCTCTTGTTTACAGAATCTGTCCTGCTAGGGGACCTTGGCTTCTTAAGATAGTAGGATGTTTGGTCTCCCTGGCTCTGCAGTGCTGGGGTGTTCAGTCTCAGGGCCTGCAGAACACTTTCAGAACACTAAGCACTAGGCTAAGTGAGGGGTTACAAGTATGCATGCTAATGCTTGTGGATACAGAGAACTGTGTAAAAGGTATACAAAATAAAAGGAAAAAATCATTCCAGCATCAATAAGACCAAAAGATGCTAAAATACATTGCTACAGAAATGGAAGTAGAAGGGCTCAGGTTAAAAATGAAGGATTTGAACATCAATTTCACCTTTCCTTATCTCTCTCCTATTGCTGTACTGCAAATGAAAGTCCTAACAGGTACAACCAAAACTCCAAATATGTCTTACAGAGAATTTGGAATACAAATATCAGACTTATCTATTTAAAACATCAGACTGTATTAAATTCCAATTATTACCATCAGTGCATTTCATTATAGACATTAACCTACAGATTTCCTACATCATACCAATCCTGTGCATTTTCCAATATAGTTTCACAAATTTACTTAGGAAGTTACACCTTGTTATGTTTTCTTAATATTTAAATGCCAGAATTTATAAAGAGAAATTATATATCTCAAGGAGTCATATCAATTTACTCTAGGATACCCTGGAAACCTGAAATTGAACCTTCTGCATCAAGGTTATCAATATTAATAAAGATGAAAACTTTTAAGAATCACCTTCATTTGAAAATACTTACTTATCAAGAGCCTTGTAATAAAGATCCAGATCTTTATTCACCAGCTCTGTTGTTCTCATGACAATCATCATGTCTCTGTATTTTTCCTCTGCATTTTTGAACTGTGGCTCTCTGAGCTCCTTTCTAAAGCGAACAATCTCCTCCTCAAACCCACGCTGGCGGCCGAGTGCAACGTGATGGTTCCTTTTCAGAGATTCTATTTTCTCCTCCAGATGTTTTCGTTCACTGTGCAACCATAATTGATACACAAGTATTTTGTATTTAGTGTTTCAATTTTTAATCAGTGTTCTAATTTTGAATATGTAAGACAACGCTCATTGTATCATATCTAGAACGTCTGTAACAGTTAAATTTATAGTAGTAATGCCACTGAAATGAAGACACTATTAAAATAAAAATAGTTCTAAATTAGTTAAGAACATATTCTAATCACTATTCTGAATGAGAGTAGCAAGTTGTCAAGTTCAAATGCCGAAGTGCTAAATGCAGAAACAAAAAAACCTAATTTTATAGATGGATACTGAGCAAAATAAAATAAATTATTGGGTAAGCTCTAGCATGCTAAATAAATATTTCACAAGCAAGAACCAGCAAAGGGGTAACCACTTCTCAAAAGTGTTTATTATTTAAGCAATTATTACTAAACTACTAAAGCAAACATAAAATTTGCTGCTGGGAACTAAGTGAGCAGACCGAAAATGAAAACTAAATACTCCCATCCAGAAGCACGAATTATTTAAATGTGGATTTCTCAGTAAGCATCATGAAAAGGACTGTATTGGAACAGGTATGAGCAGATATCTCTGTTTCTAACCAGAAGTACTGTATAACTTCACTGAGTCATTTACACTGTCATCATGGGGATATGAAACCAACACAGGTATGAATGAGGAAGTGGTCTGCATGAATGGGGCAAAAAGATGACCAGGACACACTAAACCACAGTGACTTCAACATTCAGATATTCAATGAATTATTGTGCAAAGCACACCATTGTTTTGAAGGTGCTTACTTTTTCATCTGAGGGACTTTCATTTCTCCCATCTCCTTCATAAGTTCTTTTATATTGTCTTCAACTTCTTTCAGCTCTTCATTCCGCTTCCTCAAAGTGAGATTATCCTCCAGCCACCTTTCCTGTATCTAGCACCAAAGAAAGCAAGAAATTGTATAATGTTTCAGTATGTTGGTTATCAATTATATCACTTCTGCACAATTCTAAAACATGCTGCAAGCAAAAAATAATTGACAACAAAAATTATCACAGTGAGAGCTTACCTTGTCCTAGAAATACAGTATAATGGAAAGTGTTATTTTATCTTTCAAACTGGAATAACACTTAGCAGTGTTTACTGACACAAGTGAACATAAGAATGATTCTTTTTGGGAATATTAATCCATGTTTCAACCAAGACAAGTAGTTTAGAATGAGATTTAACCAAGTCCTGTATCTCAGCTCTACAACAGCAGACAATAAGTGAAGGTGTAGAATGTGGAAAGACATATTTTCTATAAAAAATGTAAACAGTATTTGAAACATATACACAAGAATTTAAAATACATGATAAGTCTGGATTAGCAAGCAACTTTTGGTACCTACAGTTTGTATTTCATTAATAAAGGCAGGTAACCTCCACATAAAGATACTCCTGAAAATGCTGACTACAATCCCACCAGACTTAACTCTTAGAAATACCATAAGATGATAGTTAGAGATAAATGGTTTTTAATTTAGTACAAAAATCTCAAGACTATTTTCAGCCTAATGCATGTACAGCAGTTTTCCTGACTAACAACTGATAAAATAAATCAAGAGGAAACTAATTTCACACTAAAAACATAGGCAGACAAACCAAAACTAGGAATTATTTCAACTATGCCAATAAACAATAAATCTACCTTTTGAGTGTCAATATCTTGTCGAGTCATTTCCATCTCTTTACTTATCTTTTCCTTCTGTTTCTCACAGGTAGCCAAATGAGAATTTACTTCATCAAGTTCAGACTCCTTTAGCTAAAGAAATATTAAGAAAATGGTATATGATTTAAAAACAAAAGTACTTTTGATGCTAACTTTTTATCGACTGTTTTTTAGATTACCTTTTTATAGTCATCTTTTCCTTGTTGAATATAGTTTTCTATTTCTTTCACGTACTTGTTTACATCTTTAACTTTCTCATTTATGCCATTCATCTGCAGAAAAAATATTTCAAATGAGAAATGTCTTATGTCCAAGAATAGATATGCTCTGTATCAAAGATACTGGATAACACCACTGCCAAAGTACAATTCCTTATTGTAACTCCCTTTAGTTTTCAAACAAAGTCTTCAGCTTCTAAAATCCCAGTACTTCTTATAAGCATGAAAATGCTTCCTAAAACAAATGAGGGGCATTTAACCTGAGAAGATCCAGTGTGTCTCTTGGCAAGGATGGGTGATGGTCATCCTTGCTGTTCCTCTTTGGTCTTTTAGGAAGGGCTTTTGAATGCCATCAGTCACTAAATATTGCCAAATGTCCCAAGAAGTCTTTTGTCAAGACTGCCAAAGGCTAATTACAATTGCATTCACGTCCTGACTGACATGTTTCTTTTCTTCCCTAAAAGCTCTATCAATCTAAAGCATCTACTGGAGTCACTGATGCTTCCTAAAAGCAAACTTAGTACCACAGCTTCCATCCATGGCTGATAAACAATACCTAATCCTATCTCATGCTATGCCAAGAGCAAACAAACCTTCTCTTGCATTTCTTTATTACTCGCAGTCCTTTTATTCACTAGTTCCTCCTTCTCCTGCTGCAATTTGTCTAATGATGCATCCAAAGGAAGTACCTGTTCTTTTGCTTCCTGAAAAGTAGTTGAAAAAAGTGGATTTTATTTTCACATTCTGGTAGAGATCAATAATTTTTCAAGCAGTAAAAAAGTAATGTGGTTACTTACTTCTTTTTTGAGTGTATTAAGAAAAGGAAATGTGAAAATATGTATTAAGAAAGTTCTGGAAATTCCCAAAGGTACACAATAGCAGCACAGGACAAACATTTAAAAATCCATCCCATTTTCTAGGACTAGAGACAATATTAAATATGACAAGCTTATTATTTTTATTTCAAGGCCAGCAAAGCTAAGGGTAACACAATTAAGAGTATTTCTCACCTTGATCTCTCTGCATAAGGACTGAACCTCAGTGGTTAACTCCACAGTCTGTTCCTCCAGCTGCCGCCGCCGCTGCATGCTGCTGACAATCTGCAGCTTCTCTGCTTTGAGTTCATTAACTGCACTCTTCAGCTGCTGAATCTGGCTTTGCTGGTCCTGCTTGAGTTTTTGATTTAACTCAATTTTACCCGTAACTGCAGATGAAAACAAACAGAGTCTGTCTGTTATTAAAATCATTATTGCAAACCTTATGAAAATTCAGCTCTCAATGAAGATGGCATGACTCCAAAAACCAGTAACAACAAACTAGGAGAACGTAGTTATTCGAGAATGTAAAATAAGAAAAGCAAAATTTTAATGGCAAGAATTATGGAACATTACTTTCCTGTATAAAAATGAAGTAAGTTTGTAAGACCTACCTGTATCCCACAAGTGTTTTTTCTCTTGTTTTTCTTGGCTTACTTGAAGCACAGTTCTATTTAAATCGACCCCTAGCAGCTTAGCCTCCTGCTGAGCAATTTTTCGTTCAACATCCCTAATATCAGTCTGAAAGTATGAGGAAAATACCATTACTACTGTATTGGTGCTTAACAATGTATTTTTTCGCCTTTGGCACATAAGAACAAGCTTAGGGTCTTGAGGCACTCAAGACCTTCAAATGTACCTTCTCCTGTAGAGCAATGTCACATTACTAGCAGTAGGGTTATGCCAGCTGCTAGGAATGGAAATCCAAATTGTGTATGGAATTGGTCAATAAGGACAAACAGGCCTTTAACATCCTCAGCCCACTTCAGGACAGTTCCATGTGCAATCTGTCCCTGCAACACTGGAATTGCTGAAGCCTCAGGAGAGCTGCTGACATCTCCCCCTTGTGAAATGCTCTCAATCCTTTGCCCGGCCCCAGGTCCTCTAATTGCTCCTCTGAAGGCTCTCAGTCAAGCAAAGATTTTGTTGGTAATAAAGGCATGAAGGCTGCTTAAAACGGTCTCCTACACTAGGATAATAAAAAGTGCAGGATTTCCCTTTCCCTTTCCCATATATTCAGATGGCACAGAACCAGGAAACACATGTGAGACGCTGGGAATACAGTGACCTATAATGACTATGAGGACTGAAAACACTTCGGTGTACTTGTGGTTGTGCTCAGTTCTGGATTACACCTCTTTTTTCAGTTCATATAGCACAGAATAGAATCTGAACTCAAGGGTCTCTGTGGTACTCAAAAAAAGTTTTGTAAAATGAAGTTCTATTAGTGCAAGACCACCTATGTAACACTGTCTTTGGAAGTACTTTAAAATAAGGACCTCAAAATTTTGCCGTATTACTCAATAACTGCATATTTAAATGCAAGTGTATATAATTTCATGTATTAAAAAAAAGTTATCAAAGCATACCTGGTACCTTTCCATCAGTGTTATATCCTGTAAACATGCTTTAGCACCTTCTTCCTCTGACAAAGCTGTCTGGAGGAGTGATTCCTGTTCTTCAATCTCACCCTTCAGGCCTGTTAAATCTCTGTTTGCATTCTGGATCTTGTTCCTCAAGTCTGGAATTTCCTTTTCTTGGAGTTCAACTACAGTTTGCCTTAAATAAAATACAAATACCTAAAATTTCCTTGGTAAGAAACAGCAGCATAAATTGAAGACATTCAACATCACAAAACCCGTGGTATGATTTAGTAGTGGAAGACTAAATTTAGCTAAAATTGTATCCCCTTGCCCATATTTAACTAAGCTTATGTTACGTATCCAGCTAAGGAAATATATCCCTCATTTTAGGTGAGATTATACAAACAAGCAAACAAAATCTCTAGGTTTTTAACTTCATTACAGCAAGTGCTCAGGAGAAGGTACAAAGCACTGAACAAGACTGCCCTCTTGTGAAGGAAAGCTCTATCCTCATATACTCCCATATCTCAAAATATTTATCCCAACAATGACATTTTAAAATTAATTAACCAGCCTAGAGTAAAGTCTCCTTGATGACTGCATCGTTTCTAATAATCAAAACCCAAGCATTTGAAAGAAAACAGCCTGTAACAATCTGGCTTCCTTAGTACATTACCGCAGTGGTTTAAGGCCCATCATTTCATCACGTTTTTTCTCTTTTCTTTTAAGCTCAGACTCTGTTGACTTCAGTTTGTCTGGGGCAAGGCGCAGTTTAGACTGCAGATCACTAATGACATCTTGTAGTTCCATCTCTGTCTGAAAAACTCTTTGGCAAACTGGACAACAAGACTGGTTCTCCTCTGTCAGTTGTGTAATGAACTGTGAATAAACTGCAGTGGCTCCAGCAAGCACAGCTGGGTAAAAAACAAACAGAGGATTTATGTAAAATAAACAGTGCATAACGAGCTAAATTAGTGTTTCAGGTAAAAAAGCACAGCCATACATGAACTTACCTCGCTGTTTGGAACTTTTTTCAATTTCATCTTGAAGTTTGTTCAAGTCACTGTCAAAATCCTGACTTCCACAAACATCAAAAAGTTTTGCTTCATGATGGGACAATTGGGCTTCTTTTTTTTTTAGCTCATTGCTGGCGTAAGTTTTATCATATTCTACTGATGCTAGTCGCTTGCTGAAATATTAATGCAGAAACTCTTTTGTTACACAAACCCAAAGATTTAAACTGTTTAAGCAAAACAAAAAACCATGGGAAGGTAATACGTAATTGGAATTACAGAACTATTAATCAGTTCTTCTTCATTGATTTTTCAGGCAATTCCAGCATCAATCCATGTACAGCGTGTTTAGTTTTAAATACCTTTTGTTTTCCAGATGATTACTGATGAGAAACTTTGTTTTATATAATCAAATGAAATCATGAACAGGTAATAACAAATGAATTTGTGATATAGTCACTAACTACTCTGTGACTTAAAAGAAAATCAGATGACCAGCAATTCCCATCCCTAGGCACAATCTTTCAGCTAGAATTAGTACAAACAACTAAAGATGTTCCAGATCACAATTTTGCTATGTGCTTTTAGTGCTGCCTTTGACACATTACAAACATTGTGATTTTATTAACTAGCACAAACTGTATCAGCTCTGTATCACAGGAATGCTGCAGGATGTTTTCTCTGATTTTGCAGATATCTAAATAAACATTAACGAATTAAAATAAGAAGTATTTTGAACACACTAAACTTTTCAATATTTAAATTCATAATGATATAAATACTTGTGGAGAAATAATCTATTAAATTAATACCTACTTAAGTTTAGCAAGACTATCCCTTGTCTGATTGATCTTTTTATTTTTATCATGAAGCCAGTCTTCAAGTTGTTTTTTATTGGGAAAGTATCCCAGCAGTGACGTTAGTTCCTCAGAATGTCTTGACTTTACTTTTCTAATCTGGTCTTCTTTCTCTGCCTGGGGAAATGAAGCATTTTAAATGAAATTTTCTATCTTCAGATTTATAATAGTCAGTGCATTTATTAAGTTAATAGCTTCTATGAATTCAGGCAGAAACTCTGCATTTGATTGTTGATAAACACCTGAAAATACAAAAATGTTGGAGGGACTGTACCAATTTCATTCCCTCTCTTATGAGATAATGATAAAAACATTACTTTATCTTTCTTCAGCATCTCCACTTGGGTAATTGTTGTGGTGTGTAGATTCAACTGCTCCATCTCTTGATCCAACTTCCTAAGAGCTTTGTCCAGGTTTATTTTCTCATTTTGCAGAGTCTGTACTTCCTGTTCCAGTGTTTCTACATTGCTGTTCCTCTCCGCTTTCTCCAGCTCATGTTCCTACACAAAAAATAAAAGCCCAGAAGACAAAAATAATTACAAAAATCAATAAAGTTCTAGCTAAAGGAAACAGAAGAAACCTCTTCAGCGGCCTGGCAGCAGCATCAGAAGCTGTTACAGGAATGGCATAAGATTTGTAAAGAATACACGCAAAAGGACAAAGGCTGTGACATTGGTGTGGGGTAAGGAAAGCCCCAAGCAGAGACTGAATGCAGTCCTGGAATGCAATGCTGCCCCAACTTGCTCATGCTTTTACCAGAAGCTCACTCATATTTAGTTTGATCTTCTGTATTTTAGTATCTACAGTATATTAAATTTGGAATTACCCTAGTGAGGAGACTAGAAAAATCACTGCCAAGCAGAATTCATATACTGCTAACAAACAAAATACATTTTTGGCTATAAAGGCATAACCAGCTGTTCAGCTGGAACATAAAATGCTTGTAACCTTACTTCATCAGATAAAAACACTTACAACCAACCAGTCTTATGTCACAGGCAAGTTATCTCCAAAAATGTAGGTAGTATGGAACTTTCAATTCAAAGTTTCTGGCCCCATAATTTAATAGTAATCAGTCTCCTAACTGCCAGCTGTGCTATTACCCTGTTTACAACTCACCAAGTGAAGCAGCATATTCTACACGTGTACTGGACAAAAACAAGGTAGTGAACAGATCCTGCCCCAAAGGGTGCACTATCTGAGCAGACAAAGCATACAGGGCATTAAAAGGGCAGAAACACATCTGAAAGACCAAACATCAAGGGGGAGGGTAGGGGGTTGGTATATTTTTTTAATTATAAAGCCAAAAAGTTTTTACTTTAAGCTTCTATAATTTTTTCAACTGCACACTCACTTACCATCTTGCCAATCTCCTCATCCAATTCACTAATCCTGTCTGAAAACCCCTCCAACTGCTGCAATTCACATTTTACATTTTTCAGCTCTGCTTGTTTCTTATTTTGAATGTCTGATTTCAGGTCAATGGTTCTTTCTAATCCAGTTTTCTTGTCTCTTATTTCATCTATCTGTTTTTGTTTCATTGCTTCTTTCTGTGCGAATTCTCTCTGAAAGAAGATCAGCAATAATATTTCCATTATTTTTTCACAGGAAAATACTTTTAAATACTTTTTCACACTAGTGTGCCAATATTCACCATAATAAAACATTGAAATACTAAGAAAACTACAACTTGCCCAAAATTATCTGCTGAAACATTTTTAATAGGAAAATGCAGATGCATCATACCAGTATGACGCAACTCCATTTTGAATATGACTTCAACAAAAAGTTGTTTATTTTTAAACTAGCTGCCCACTGTAATTCTTCCATCATGTTTTTGAGCTTATCTTCTGCATAAGGACTCCTAGAAGGACCTCTCTGACGAACTGCCTGTTCAATAGCCTTGATGCCCACTCCTAATTCCAAAACTAATTTTCATGGAAAGATGCAGATGACACATAAGCAAGAATTCTAGAAAAAACCTAGCGTCAGTTCCCCCCACCAACACTTTCTCCCAGCACCATAAAGATCCATATGGACCAACAAAACACCAATGGCCAAAACAAATTACTTAAACAACAAAATTCTTACCATCATACAATTTGCAGCTTCTGTCTCTCTCGCCTGTCTCTCATTCACCAACCTGCAAAAACTGGCAATGTGCCTTTCAGTGAAAGGCGCTCGCTCAAACCCATCTAACTCCAACTGTGCTGCCAGAGACTGAATTAAGGAATCCCTGGTCAGAATGCTCTCTTGGTGACGATCTGCCTGCAGTTGAAGACGACCTTCACAAAGAGAAAAAGTGACATATATGTTCAAAAACTGAGGCATAAGACATGCTTACAAAGTCCGTTGTGACTATTAAAGCCTTTGAAACCTTGAAGTATTTTTGAACACCACAAAAAGCTACAGAATAAAAACAAGCTGTAGGTAGAGATTGATATTTCAGGTAACTAAGTATTTATTAATTAAATAAATCAGTAATTCAAAAGCAAGCCCCTAGAGTCACTAGAAATATTATTCTGATTTTTAAAAAAAGTCTGAATATATTTTATGTAAGCATATATTCTGTGACTCAATTACTACAGCTTTGCTGAAATTCCCATAATCCATCAAAAAATGGATACACAAGTGAAAGAATATTACCTTAAAGCCCTATGACTTGATCCCAGTCCCCACGTGAGACATGGAGAATGCTGGGTATTCAGCTTTCACATTTTTTCTCTGTTATTTGACAAAATGTACTACATGTTGTAATTATAGCTCAGAAAAAATGCACATTAGAAACTCCAGGAGAAAAACACCAAAACTTGTACACCAGCAAAACTCTCACACCCCACTGTGCAGCTGGATCTAAAATACAGATTTTAGGAGTTTTGTCCAGTTCAGATCACTTCAGTTATCAGTAGTTGCATTTCAGATCTTCATTACATTAAAAAACATATAAGACTATAAATGAAGTCTAAAATACCTCGTTCAATAAGCAGCTCTGATTTCTCACTGTTAAATCTCTGGCACTCTTTAGTGGCTCTATCTAAGTCACGCTTACAGTCCAACAATCTCTTCTCCTTCTCCTTCACTATTCTCTGGTGGTTCTGGTATCTATCCCTTAGTTGTTCATCTGTTCCTTGAAATACCTGTGGACCACACACAAATTTGTAAGTCTATTATTGATGTTTTACAAATGTATAATTTTTACCACAACAGAATTAAAGAAATAAGAGATAAACACCTCAAATGCAAAATTTCTATAATAAGACATACAGGGTGAAAATCTGCAGCAAGCAAAACTGGGAAACTGTTCTTCTTAGACTGGTATAAAATAAAACAATCTAAGTTTTTTTCATAAAGGCAACCTTTTCCATCTTCTGTTGCAAATCTTGATTATCTTTTTCCATCTGCTGCTTCCTGCTCTCAAGGGCCTTCACGTCATTGTCCAACCTCATTACTTTTGTGAGATTCTGTTCAACTGCTGCCAGAGAGCTCTGCAAAAGAATGTGCTGAGTAAAATGTCTCATCGTTTATGAACCCCGTAATCAATTCTTTTAAGTGCAAAACCATCCGTTTTATTAAATATGTTTTTAAAATAGGGAACACTAAGTTTTAGTTTGGTTTTTGTTTAAGTTACAGCTTAAAATGGTTTTAGATACCAGTTAAATTTGAGAGATTTTAAATTGACAAAACCCAACCTTGCTACAAGAATTCTGTTCTTAACCCTTCAATGATTGTTTACAGATTAGAGCAGCATCTGCCAGGTGAACTGAAGTATGCTTGATTCTGTTGCAGGGAAAAGGATTAGATACAGAAGTGCAAGATTTTAATTAAGAAATTCATTCAGCCTTCACTTACATTATTGTATTAAAGTATTAACATAACCCTCACAGAAATTACCTTTAGAGGCTCAAGCTGGCTCTCAATTGATTTTACATTCTCCTTAGAAGCAGCCAGTTGAGCTTCTCTGTTGCTGAGATGATCCTGGATTTCCTGCGCTTTCTCTTTATTCTGTTTCAGATATTTCAGTTCTGTCTGACACTCTTTTACTTTCAAGCTTTGTTTCAGTCGTACCTGACGCAGAGCTTCGAGTGCTTTGATATACCTTTAAAAAAAGCAAAATTTCAGCTGCTTTGACAATACTGCAATACTGATGTATGAAATAGTGTCTTAGATATTTTTATTAACATTTACATTAAGAGAAGACTTTTTACTTAGTTTTTATTTTAGTACAATGAAGGAAAAAACCTTGTTGCTGAAAAGATCTCATCAAATTTTTGTTTCAGGGCCTTCCCTTCACTCAATGGCCAGTTGGAATCTTCTTGGTGACAGAAAATGACATTGTTAAGCACAGATTTGGAAACACCAAGGGCGCTGATCATCTCCCGATCTATTTCAGCACACTTGGAACTCAGACTGACCTTCTCGCCGTGCCTATGGAGATAAAAAAAATCCCTAAAGAAGTACTGGCAAGTTCTTCAAAAAGTGAACTGCATTTTTAACAGTATAACCTCATTTTAACATACCCATTCAAAAATTTAACAATTTTTAAGCACATATTATAATGCTCAAAGGCATTTAACACTGTCAATTTTTGAAGTCAGACTGTTTCACTAGAACTCTGAGGAACCACTAGAGGAGGCAGGAAAGGTCTTGATTTAAAGGAATATACTTAAACAGTTGAGATGGGAGCTAAACACGGGCCAAAAACTATCTGAAACTGAAAATGGCACTAAAGAAAGTAAAGCCTACATGATACTTTCAAACTGTATCCTACAAACACAGAATCACGGAATGATTTGGGTTGGAAACATCCGTACTGCCCATCTCATTCCCTCTGCTGTGAGCAGGGATGCTACTCATAGAACCAGTTTGCTCCAAGCCCCATCCACCCTGGCCTTGAACACTTGCAGAAATGGGGCAGCTAAAGCCTCTCTGGGCAATCTGTGCCACTGCCTCACCACTCTTACTATTAATACAGTTTTCAAATAAATGCAACCCAACAGATGCAAGTATTTCTTAATGCTGCACGTATCAGATGTAGGATTTTTCAATCACCTAACATATTAAGTAATGAAACTTCATCTCTTTATAATATAAAAGCACTAGCAGCTATGTCAAGGAATAAATTAAGTAATTTTCTCTTATCTGATGCATTAAAATATACCAAATCCAAACCTATCTTCACGTCAAAGTAAGAAAAAACACTAGAAAACTTACTTTGTTCTAGTAATGACAGATTCCAGTGTTTTAAATTCTGGAGTCTTGCCTTTCTGGGTACAGACCATGGAGCGCTGGACAGCTATGAGCTCCCCATTGACATCTCGAAACTGTAACCGAATCTGAGCTCTAACATCAGTTTCATTGGCAACCTTTGGTAGAAGCAAAAAAAAAAAAAAAAACCAGAACAAGGGAAATTCTTCTTAAGGTTCAAAGGAATATGTGCCTCTCCAGCTTTGGGGTATGTTCTAATTACTCCCAACTCTCTGCTTTTCCTCATTTCAGCTCAAGGCTGGCTACAACTTGAGCATCCCTATTTTATTCACAATCTGAGTGCAGTGGAGTATTTTATATTACATTAGTCACTATGACTTACCTTTGGATCATGAACAAATGTTTTTCCTTTGGTGCCAGGAGGAAAATCACCAGTGCATATGTATTTAAGACATTCAATGATAGTCTGAGGAAATAGAAATAAGTATATAGTTATAAAGACAAATTTAGAGTAACCAAGATGGACTACAGGCAAATCCACAGTAACAGCCCAAACATTTATAACTTAGTTAGCTATGTAAAGAGAGAGAAATAACACTTTAATTTTTGAGTATCATGAAAATACGATACTTTGCAAAAGCAATTTTAATCAGGATCTGGATCAATTTCCTATGAAAAAATATCAAGCAGTGCTCTGCAAATTCCAGGCATGAAAGCAGATTTCTAATAATGCTAAACAACACAGTACTTTTAGCAAACAGCACGACTTTTGCAATATGAGCACCCTTCTTTAGGAATTATTATTCACATGTTAAGGCCTTCCAGACATATTTACAGCTGAAATCCAAACACACAGTGAGCCTTACCGTTTTTCCTGCACCATTTGGTCCCACCAAAATAGTTAATGGATTAAAGAAAGTTATTATTTGTTTGTCTTTATCCTCTACCCCAAAACTCCTCACTCCGAGGATACTCATTTTTTCAATCCTCGACATTTCTGCTGAAAAACTTCTTTTCCAAAGTCAGAGGTGTAAACACTGTAAATCCTGTAAAACAAAGCTTTGTGAAAATCCAGTAGTAGGCACAAATCATATCAGATTACTGAAAGTTGACTAAACACCTATACAAGCTCACCATATGATGAATATATTTAAAACCACAGCTAAGGTGCTTCAGTTACTGCTCAAGGTACAAAATATATGAAGGCAAAACCTTATTTATTTCAAACTGAAAAATTAATTAACTCCAAGCTAAGTGCCATATTATGTATCATGGAATCAAACACGGTGGCCGCAAATAACCCTTTATACCACTTCACAAACACTATGCATATGCTTTCAGAATGCCCCAAACATAAGAGAAGCTCCAATATTTTTTCACTTTGATAACCCACTCCTGTACTGCAACACCAAACAGTGTGCAAGCTTTGCCAATGCCTGTTTCTCACAGGCATATCCAGCATCACTTTGTCCTAATTCCTGCTGGGAAGAGGAAGACTCGAGCCTTCCGAGGCCACGGGGTGGGCACAGAACACTGAGCTGTGCACGACCCGGAGCTGCCCCGGGCACTGGAGACGCCTAGGGGAGGCAACTCCGACTCCAATGCCCGTCACCGACCCACTGCAAACACGCCACGGGGCCGGTGGCTCGGGCTCGGCCCTCCCGGGGCTCCTCCGGGGGTGCCCGGTGGGGCTGTGCCCGGGGAAGGGCATTTCCTACCGGGGAAGAGGTGGCAGCGGGGCTTTCCCACCCAGAGGTTCACGCGGCGCCGGGGGCGGACGTTTTCCAGGGACAGGCCCTG
>JAHLSL010000025.1:10891738-10912353 GCA_025920805.1 Petroica traversi | reverse complement strand
CACAGCGGCCTCGGGGCGCCTGGAGCGCCTCCGAGCGGCCGAGTCCTCAAGAGCTCGGAAACGAGTGATGGAGTTTTGAGGCGGTGTCGTGGTTTAAGTCCAGCTGGAACTCACAGATTCACAGAATAAGCTGAGTTGGAAGGGACCCACAAGGGTCATCGAGTCCAACTCGATGCACAACACCACTGCTGTGAATCACACCATCCCCCTGAGAGCCTTGTCCAAACGCCTTTTCAGCGCTCTCAGGCTTGATGCTGTGACCGCTTCCCTGGGAAGCCTGTTCAGTGTCCAGCCACCCTCTGGGTTAAGAGCCTTTTCCTGATATCCAGCTTAAACCTCCCCTCACACAGCTTCAGGCCGTTCCCTCAAGTCCTACCACTGGTCACCACAGAGATGAATATCTGCTGCTCTACCCTACTGCAAGATCTCCCCTCAGTCTCGTCCAGGCTGAACAGACCAAGTATCTTCAGCCACTTCTCCTACGGCTTCTTCTCCAGACCTCTGCCCATCCTCATTGTCCTCCCTTTAACACTCTCCAATAGCTTTAATATCTGTCTTATATTGAGGTGATGAAGCACCACACAGCCCCTGGCTCAATCTCCCCTCCCCCCAAACCTTAGTGGAATGAGGAGAAGAATCAACTCTAAAACTTGTAGGTTGAGATAAGAGCAGTTTAATACAAGAAAACAAAGTAAAATACATCAATAATGGCAAATAATAATGAAAATAAATAGGGGAAAACCCCAAATAACTAATGCCCAATAAACTTTCTCACCACTTGCTGGCCAATGCCACACCCTTCCCAGATAACTCCCCCCTTTTATCTACTGGGCATAATGTTCCATGGTATGGAATATCCCTTTGGCCAGTTTGGGTCACCTTGCTGTGCTCCTTCACTGTTTCTTTTCTGTACCTCCTCACTGGCAGACCACAAGACATAAAAAAAAATAAAAAATCCTTGACTTAGGATACAACAACTTAGAAAAAACTAAAACAACAGTATACTATCAAGATTATTCTCATTCTGAATCCAAAACACAACACTATTCAAAATACTGAGGAGACATTAATGCCACCTCAGCTGAAACCAAGACAGTCAGTTTTAGGGACTGCAGGAAAGTTCCAGATGATCAGGGATAGGAAAGGGGATCACTCCCTTTGGCTGGTCAGGTTCATTTCTCTCTAGGGCCAAAGAGCTCCTTTCCCCCTTTTAGCAGTCTTCTCACACATCTTCTTCCTTTTTGCTCCCTATCCCCTATTCATCATTCAGATGGAAAAAAGTCCAAGTCAGAGGACTGCCCTGTCTGCCTGCTTCTCTGGAGCTTTGTTATCCTACTCCTGAGGTACAGGAGTCCCTCCAGAACCAAATATAGGGTCAGGCTGCACGTGCCATGCACACCCTTACTGTGACCCAGCAGCCCTTGGCTAGCTGGGAGCCATCTCAGTTCACTGTACAAGCCAACAGCATTGGGAATCTAATTTATCTACACTCAGCCAACTCCAAAATTGGTTATTTTAGTGCTGACTAAGGGAAACAACACAAGTAGTTCTTGTGTCAGATCAAGTTCCTGGTTAGATAAAAAAGGCAAACTTTGGAAAACAGCAGTTTGTGCTCAGTCTCAGCATCATCTGTAATTAAAATGAGTAACAGAGATGAGAGGTGAAGTAAGTTTGGACCTTATCAGAAGCAGGTGGTTTTGTAGCTGACAAGTCAGGCTTTCTCTACGGGTGTACTCTGGTGATAATCCTACCTTTTATGAGTGCAAAAAAGGCTCATAAAATGTGAGCTATGGCCACTTCAGATTCTGAGACAAGAAATTAGTGTCCATATTGGCTGAACAGCCTGTAAAAATATTGCCAAAGTTCACACCCATCATTGATAAGCCAGTACAACTCCTCTGGAGAGATGACACCAGATTACTCCATTTCTGTGTTGCCTCCTGACCTGTAGCTGCCTCAGTATGACTCAGTTGTTCAGGAACACAATGCTTTCTCTATAGCAACACTTTTCCACACTGCTTTTAGATGATGCACGGATCATTGCCTGATTGTGTAGCCAGTCTGACCTCTGGAATATTCTCCCAAAGTTGATGATTAGGAGACAGTTATTGGCAGTGTTTCTGGTAAGAGTTTTCTGTTTCACACACACCATTTTCCCACCAATATGAAATCTATTCTCTAAATTGTATGTGTGTTTATTCTGCTGTGGGATGGTTTGGTGGGAATTATTTCTTTGCTTGTGATTGTTCCCCTTTGACCAGCACAGTTATCAGCTTTTCAGAATCTATAAATCTATGAATATGAGTGTGAACATGAAAGGCTGATGAGCAGAATGGACAGCCTCTTTCCTGCAACGTTTATTGACATGTCGTCCCTTCTAGAAATCTGTATTCAATCTGTTTGGAACTTAGGTAGAAGAACAAAAGCAGTTACATGCTTTTCTCTTTCCAGACTAAACTACTATAAGAACAGCCAAATGCTGATTTCTGCAGAGGAATGGAAGTATATCTTGTATTATTTCTACATGCTCTTCTAGAAGCCAAACATTTTCATCATGGGACCTCTTGTGCTTCTTTGGCTTGGCCTGACAATAGAATGTTTCATAAGTTTGGTGTTAAAAGCATTATTAGGAGTTTCTTCCATTAGGATAAAAAGATCTCTTCAAGATGGCTTCTTTAACTCATAGTTATGCTTTTCTTGCGGAACTTTAGGACAAGAATTTTAAAACTGTATTGAAAAACTTAGGTAAATAGTATTTTCAACAAACTTAAACGTATCTGCCAGTGAAATTATGTGTTGAGAAACTGATAATTCGATGTGCACAAGGTCTTCTGCTTCTGGGCCTCTTAAGCAGGTAGCTATGGAAAATCAGATGACTCTTCTCACATTGTTGAATGATTTGTCCAATTTTGCTGGAAAATTGTAACCTTTTAATGAATGAGTGTTACCCTCTCACAAGCCCTTGCCTGTCATCTGAAAGTAGGTTTCAGCCATTTATAAGCACTTTGGGTTTTTTAGATAAAATTTTTCCACTTATGTTAAGGGACAAAGTTTTCACCTGATGCCAGGACAGCTAATTCCAGCCATTAATACCTGCCATGCTTTCACTGCTGGGTGTCATTTAAATCTATGCCTTTGCCAGCCACGTATTCTATACTGAATTTCCCCAATCAGTGAGGGAGAAGGAGGAAGGGTAAAGAATCCAAACTGGTTAAGTAGCATTAGGGTCTGTGTATGTCTAAGAAGTTACTGGTATTTTTTACTCAGCCTCAAACTGCAGTTCATGTTAGAAAATCCCATTGAACAAAGGATGGCATATTGCTGAGTGGGATGTAAAAACTACATCATTTTCAGATCTCCATCTCTCTGATTATGTGATGCAAAAGTAAGAATAGAACGACATAAAGATCTCTGTTACAGAAGGAATGCTCCTATTTCCTGTGATGAGTTTTTGATAGCCTGTAAAAAAAATGACCTCTTATCCACAAAGGTATTTTCCCCTTACTTGATGTCAGAAGGAAGGAAACCCCCAACCAGTCCCCAGTGAGGCATCCCACAGTGCCCATGATAACTCACACTATGGTCTTGTGCCTTTTCCTATATGAGAAAACTTTCCCTTTCATCTAATATTCAAGGTATATATAGGCAGCATATGGTGCATAAATCAAACACAGCTTTCCTTGAACCCAAAATGTTGTTGCTCTGTATCTTCTTGGTGGATTGCTGCTTACCTGGCTCAATGGGAGGTGCAGTAGAAGAATTTCAAGCAAACCTGAAGGCACTAGTGGCTCTAGCAAACAAAGAGGTGGGTTGTTATCTCTTTTTCTTCACTTCCTTTTGATGGAAATATAAAATGAAGTCTGGGCTAGTTTCAGCTCTAGTTTGCATGTCATGTGTTTTGTTTGTTAAAGTTGAGATGCTCAAGGAAATACGTGTCAAGCTTTCCTCAGAAGCTGGCACTGTAATTGTTTCTCCAAAGGAAGTTCAGAAATAGAAAACCTGATGAAGATGATACGTAGTTCAAGAGGTTTAACAATGTGGCAGTCACTTAGAGGAGAAATACCTTCTAACAATATTATTTTTAAAAATTTTAGATCTTTCTTCCAGTACCCAACGGGAAATTTCAGGTAAGACTTTCAAACCTCTTTATTTGGCTTTTGTTAATTATTTGAAAAATTATGATGCTTTGTAGCAGATCTTGAGGGGAAAAGAGTTAAGCTACAAAAGAAGACCGAGTCTCACTAAAAGGGAATACATATGCTAATTGTTGAAAGGCAGTTTTGTCAAATTCAGTGAATTTCTTGTAATGAAAGCTATGGAAATAAATAGCCAGTTCTGTGACCATGGTCTCTGAGACTTGGTTGTACTCCTGCTGAAGGCAATCTCAGGAGTTCTTGCAGAGAGATTACTACTGAGGCTGTTCTCAACATCACTGAGTTGCAGAACCTGAACATCACCTGCTGTCATTTAGAACCACAGGTGGTGAATAGGGTTAGTACTTGAAGAACTAAAATGTTCTTACCTCTTGGAAAACAAACAAGTTGAGTGTTACAAAGCACCATAAAGTTTGTGTCTGAGGGAAGCAAATTGTTGGCACAAGAAGTTATTGCCCACAACCCTGTTCATCAGTGGTTTCAGTTTCTGGTCTGCAGATTTTTCAAGTTCTGTGAATTGAAAAAAGGTTAATGTAAATTAATTAAGAACAGCCAGCCTGCTGTTTTAGAGGAGAAAAAGTTTAGAGCTTGCAGCTTTAAAGAAGGGTAAGATATAGACAAAGTGCTTCTGTCCTGCGTGGGAGATGTAGACTGAGAGGGAGTTGGCAGATCTAACATCCTCGGGCTGCTCAGTGCGGTTTTGATAAAGCTGCAACCCCAGTGGATTTTAGTCTGCTTTTACAATTCTTTTCTCTATTTTCCTTTATAACAATTTTTAAAATGTGTTTCTTTTCTCTCCTGCTGTAGATTTTTTATCAACCCCCCAAAAACATAGGAAAGTACCTCTTTCTGTATTTATACAGAAATAGAGTAGTCAATAGGTGATTTCTGTTTCTGCTATGCATGCAAATAGTTATTGATTTTACTGAAAGATAGAAGTTAACTCCTGTCCTCGTTTGACAGACAGGTGTCTGCTAGGGAAGGCAGGAACCTCCCTTGGAATGTAAAATGTAAACCCTTTCCCTCCGAATTGTTATAAATTTGAAATCAAGGGTGGGCTCTCAGGCAGACATATGAGGATAGGAATAAAAATTCTTTACTAACACGTAAAACAAAGCTAACAAATAAAAAAAAAACTATGGCACAAACCACAAACAGAAGCAGACACCCAGTACCAGCCTGCTCGGCCCCAGGCACTTTTCCCTTTCGTGCAGTTCCAGTCAGAGCCAGCAGGGGCGCTGGTGGCTCCCTGTGGGCAGGGCGGGTGCGATGATTCCCCCGCGGCTGCAGGGGGCGCTCCGGAGCGAGCCCAGGTGACACGAGGTGATGGCGGCTGCGCTCAGGGCAGGGAGGGGTGGAGGAAAGGCTTTTCTTCGCAGGCTCTCGGGGCAGCGATGTCGGTACCATGGCAGGATCCCCGGGAACTGCAAGATGGGACAGCAGGAGGTCCCGGCAGGCAGGGGCTTGAGGCTACAACGTAGCAAAGTCTCACAGCAGAGGGAGTAGGGCAGGATAAGCGGGAAGGATCCGGCAGCTTCTTGGCAGGGCAGGGGGAGGGAGAAAACTCACAGCAGAGAGGCGAGCAGGTCGGTGCTGGTGGTGTGGGTGGTGCGTCCCTTTAGCAAGAGGCAGCTCTGACCGTACTGCTCTGAGATCCCCCAGAGAGCAAGAGAGACAACAGCTGTCTCGTCTTGCCTTTTTACCAGCCCAAATCTCACCTTATCTCTGGTCCCTGAGAAGAAGCTTGCCTCTCTGTGGCTTGGCTACCTTCTTTTGTTTTCTTAAATACCCAACCATTAGTTCCTTAGAAAAATATGGGACAAAAAATTCCTTAGAAAAACAAAGGGAAGAAATCCATCTCAAACAACTCCTTTGGCAAAATATAATTTTGCTGTTATTTGATTTTTTTTTTAGTGCAGTCATGTTCCCTGTCAACTTGAAAGAACCATAGAAGGACTGAAAGTTTCCTTTAGCAATAATCCAGCAAGAACCCATATTTCTCTGATGGAGAAAAACATGGATCACATAACATCAACTTTAAAGAAAACACATACAGTAAGTTTCTCATTAATTTTTTATAGTAATAGAATCATGGTATGGTTTGGGTTGGAAGGGACCTTAAAGCTCATCTAGTTCCAACTCCCCTGGCTGGATTAGGGACACCCTAGGTAAAAATAAGTAATTATGTGAATGTACCACTCACTTGTTTTGAAAACATGAAATTAATCATCTTAACATCCTGGCCGACTAAAGTCAACAGCAAAATTTTGATGCCATCTCTGCATACCCTTAGTTTCACAGTGTTGAGCATTATGGCTGCTGCTCAGCAGCGGTTTTACAGAAACTACCTGAATTCATAGAGCCTGGATGGAAGTTAGAGTTTCCTAAAAGATGCATCTCCTGTAGACAAATCCTGGGACTTGTCATTAGCCAGGACACTAATAAGAAAAGGCCCTAAGCCACATCTCAGTAAGTAAAGCCAGTCAGGAAGAAATATTCCCGATACTCAAATGTCTTCTCTCTGTTCATTCATGCAGATCTGTCTTTCCTTCTCATTAAACATCCCTTGAACAACCACCAACAGCTTTCTATCAATATGTTCTTCTTATTTCCTCCATTATTTTGACTGTTGCCTGTTGCTATTATCATTATTGTAGCAACCCAAGAACACCACATCCTGTCGGATGAGAGACCTGCCCCGACAGACAGCCCTGAAACACTTCTCAAGATACATCCAGAAGGTGCATGAGAAATGCTGGGAGACCTGAGGACAGGTGTTGGCACCCCAAATACTTGGAGCCAACTCTTACACACTAGAGCTGGTTCTGATGGAAGACAGAGCACCCAAAGAAACACCACAATGTTAGCATGAATGTTTCATATAGGAATTATCAGATATTTATGTCTTATTGCAATTATTAATGTATTTATTTAATTTATAGAGAGCTTTTATATTTGTACAGAGTCTTAATGTTCAAATTGATCATGAACAAAAGAACTTAAAATATTATATATATAAAAATATATAAAATATATAAAGTGTATATATAATATATAAATATAATAATAGAATAAATAATAATAGAATCTATAAAAAATATATAATATTGTGGAGGTCGTGCTCTTTAATAACTAGAGTATAAGTCAAGGCTATATGAGTGAAATCAAAAAACATACAGATTAAGAGTCAGATCCATTGATATGCTCTTCTGCATATGCTCAACTTATAAAATTGTCAAGTACTTATCATCTGAAGGCAGGAATAAAAAGTAGAGAAGGCTGTCTTTTAAATATATGCATAATTAAGTTTGAGAATGATGTGTTTCCCTGTAATTCTACAATATTATTACACTGCACTATATGTGCATGATACACATTCTTTATTTATTATATTTGGTGTACGAGCAGATCATATTTCTTTTAATATTACTCCAAATTTATTTTCAACCTATGGTATCTTCAAATTTTGTAGTAGAGATAGGAATTAGTGTTGTTGGCTCAGTGACATGCCAAAACAAAACCCTGAGCAGGTCTCCGCATTATTGATACAGAAATATAGTGATAATTATCAAATAGATACAGTGGTGGTGGCAAAGGTGGTCTAATTTAGGCTGGATTTGTTTGGTTGGTTTTTGTTCTCAGGATAGCATAAAGCTGTATTTTTTTACGAAGTGAAGAATGTGTTTACAAGTCACTTTTCCTAAATAAAAATAAGACATTTTTCTAGAACCTGAAGTGTCAGAGGAAAACAAGATTTTTGCTAGTGTGTGGAAACATTCCCTGAATTTCAGATGAAATGCAGTGGATTCACTTAGCTGGGTTTTGGGGTATGAAGCAGTTTGAAGACCTGCCCAGCTAGACATTGTGTAACTTTTAAGTGAAAAATACTTGGCATAGATGTATTTTTGGGAAGTCATAGCCCATCTCTACTGAAATAAACAATAGGATTAAGTAATCAAGCATAGTTTTGTCCAAGGAATCATCCAGTTTGTGATGATTGTAGCATATAGACAAGATTTTACATGAAATGAAAGGGTGCACATTGAAGACATTCCCATCTTGGTGACTGAGAAAAGCCAGGATGAATCCAGACATTGGTGTTAGCAGTGTGACAGTGGCGAATCCAGTCAGTCTTGAAATGAATAAATCTTCTCCAGAGCAAGCAAGGAGAGCGGTAAAGAGGAAACCTGGAGAACGCTGTCCCACAAGACCATGCCCATGCCATTAGTCACTGCCAGAGATTTAGCAAGAGCAGACAAAAGCAAAACAATGAACTCTGAATGAGCAAAGATGAGAAGGTACCTCTCTAAACAGGGCCCTTCTGACACAGCTCCCAAGGAATCAAAAGTGCATCAGAGAAACACAGGAAGCCTGGAAACGTGTCTCACATAGAGGAGATATTTAAGTACTTCAACATCAGCTCTCACAAGTAACTGTAAATGATGTACAGCTGCTAAAATTTAGACAAGGCTGGAAAGCATCACTTTTTTCTAGTATTTTATGTTTCACTCCAGCATTCTGCATAAAACTGAAAAGTAGGAGCAAAGGCAGCACTTTACCGCAAAGTTTGCAGAAACTCTGTAATCTTAATCAAAACAAACCCTTTTCAACCAACCATTGCTGAGTGATTGTAATATTAACATACATCATGCTAAGAACTCATCTTTCCTTCTAAAACATGCTAAAACCTGCTTTAAGTGTGAGCTGTAATGTGCTGTACCTCCACTAGGGACAATACTGCTCACCCACACCAAGCTAAACCTCACAAGACAAACACAGAGAAATAATACTAAGTACTTAAATGACCAGACTGGAGTTTAATTAACTAATTAAGCAGAAGACATCTCTAATTACAATTAAGCAACTTTGCATAAGCTCAGCTCATACTTTCAAGTGTATTCTTTCACTGTTCCGTCTCATTGCCTTGCAGTGGGTCCATCCACAGAGCAGAATCTCTTTTCTTTCCATTTTGTTCTTCTGGAAGTGTTTTATTTCCTGCATTAGCACAGGTTCTTTTATGCTCTATGCTCTTCAGGAATAACAGTGCCAGGATTATAAAGCAATTTAGAATCCTTAGAAGTATTCTAAAATAGCCTGAATGGAAGAAATGGATTTTTTGTGTGCTGCTAACATGGTGTATTATCCATTTACCATGCTGTCAACCTACTGAAAAGTAATTTCAAAAGAGAAAAGAAAGGTGGTCTTTCAAACCAGAGTCATCCAGGCACATGTAAAAGGGTTTTAGTAACCCTGGCAGAGAAAGAGCAGAGAAAGTTGCAAGATTGGCCGCACAAGCTTTAAAATTCATTTGCTGTTTACCCTGTGACTGAAGAGGAAAAGCCTTTTAAGACTTTCATTTTCAGGATGTATAAGCAAAAAACCTACCCAAACAAGGCAGAGCCTGCTCTCAGGAAGGTCTTGCTGAGTGCAGAGGGCACCCAGCGCAGAGGCAGGCTCCTGCTGCAGGGTGTGATTCTGTGGGAGCTGAAACCCAGTGCATCACTGCCACCATAAAAATCAGAAAACAAAGAAACAAAACATTTAGGGACAAATATACGGAGTAGTTTGGCTGAAAAAATCATAATCACAGGTTTCTGAATTCCTACAAGTTTCATTTTCTGGTGAGGGAAGCCAAAGGATTTTAGAAAACAGAAGAGATGCTTAAGCTGCCAGAAGGAAATCCTGAGATGTGAAGCTATAAGCATCCTACCACTGTTCTTCTGCCTTTGGCACTTCAGGGAGACACATGACAATGGATTAGGATTTTTTAAAAACATTTCACTATTCTGGCTACCATTCCACTAGCATTTCCCATGGTGCTTAAAAGCTGTGATACAGTCTGGGACCAGCCAGCAGTTGTGCTTTTGCTCCAGCCCAGGGCAGAGAGCAAGCAGCAGATGACATCCACATTTTGTCTGATTTTTGAGCAACAGTTCCCTCCTTTGTCTTTTCTCTTCTGCCTTTATTTTTTGCTATAAGAAGCATCCCATTTTGTGCAACAGCTCAGTCAAGCTGGTCTTAGAGTAGGATCTGACAGAGACCCACTGACGGCAGTGTCCAGTGCTAAAAGGAAATTGTGAAGAAACTGGCCCAATATTGCACATATTGTTTCCAGAAAGCAGTCACTCCTACGGATGGTCACAGAACTGTAAATAAAATTCCTCCCAACAGCCTATTTCCCAGGAAAAGATGAAATCTAGGTCAAAACCAGTCTTCACTAAATTTCACAATTTCCCTGGCTTGGAACTGGCCTTTGAAGAAACACCAGGGCAGTTTTGGGACAGAGATGCTCCAGGAGCAGCACTGTGGAGCAGAACAACTTTGGGATGCAAGAACAAAGTCCAGGTATTTATCTTTGCTGTCTGTTGAAGGAAGCAGGAATTCTGATCACTTCTAGAGCATCCAGACATGCATGTGTACCTTGCTTTATCAGCCACCCTCACAAGGGGCATGTACTGCTGGAAGGCAGCAAAAAGCTAAAGAATCATTCATTAAATATGGTGAATATGACTTCCTCCTAGTGACCTGCTTTTTGCACTCACCTGGCTTCTCTCCATTACTGTCTGTTAAAGTGAGAGTATCACTAAAGGTTAAAAGAGGTTCTACAACTCCAGGAGATTGGATGAGTTTGAGGATCAAGAAATTTGTCAGGAAAAGAGAAAACTCCATTTCAAATTGTTTTCTTTAAGCTAAGTTCCCAGGATAAAATATTGAAACATAATCATATGAGAAAGCATTCCAGAGTATCTGTGGGATTTGTTCCTTGGTTTCCAGAAATTTCCATTTTCTAGAGCCTGGCAGGCTAGGGAGGCACAAGATACTGCACCATAGCAGTGCTGCATTTTATACTCACACCAATGAAACCTTATCTAAGCATTGTAACTTCATATGTATCTACATGAAAGAGCAAAACCAGCTCCTACTAAGAGCTGTAGTTCAGTTCCTACAAAGCATTCGCTGAGTCCATCAACCTAATGCACGCCCATACCAGCAGGAATCATCACCATTTCTTGATTCAAAGAAGCCCTTGCCTGGGATGATCCCAGCTGGCATCAGCAGTACCTTGCACAGCCTTTAGGATAACTGTTTTCACACTTAGCATCATCTGATTATTTTCTTTAAAAATATTCCTAAACTAGCTTCCATCCTCCTGATAATTCCAAATTGAAATAGAGATATTTTGGATAAATCCAGCAGTGTGGATTTCCACTTACTGTCTGTTACTCCAGTCTCCAGAGTTTCTTTTGAAATATTTTCTTTGCTTACTTTTATTCCTACAAATTCTATTTGTGTTTGTGCTGCCTTCACTCTGCTCATAATCCCAGATCGGACAAATTCCAGAACTGTACTTACCAGAGATTACTGTACTGAGGTCAGGACCTGATGCTTACTATTTTTTTCTTTCGTCCTCCTTCAGCTTCTTAACCCTGGGTTCATGTTAAAAACAAAACCCCAAACAATACAATAACGAATCTCTCGGGAGATGGGACTATGATTTGTGTAGGGGCACTGAACCAGCTTTGAGAGAAAAAAAGGGACTTGAGCAGTTCTTTTACCTCAACCAAAATAGGAAACAAGTGAAGGAAAAGAGGAAAAGGAAAAATCCTTGCATTGAAAAGTACAGTGATTTTGGACTATGTCTCAAGAAGAGAGAATGGTAGAACACAAGCAGTGAAGGAAAAATCTTGTTCCTTAAGAGCTGGGAAAAGCTGAAAGACCAGCTCATTCAACTGCTATATTTAACAAAAATACCCACGAATTCTTTGGAACTGGGAATTATCTCCTGCAGACTAAGTTTATCAAGGGATAAAGAACAGACATACAGGTCATACAAAGTTCTGTGACGGTTCTGGGATTCTGTAGAAGTGGCAGCAAATACCAAATCCAAGAGAGGGAAGAAAAGTAAAAGCTTGAGACAAAATCTGTTGGTGGTTGAGCCAGCAGGGAATGGAACAGGAGACAGATGTGCTCTCTGTGCTAAGCAGCCCTGGCATGGGAGGGTTTGAGGTGGGGGGACACAGCAATGTCCATGAGCAATCCTTTGCAGTGGGGACACCATGCTGCAGTGGATGGGCCAACTGTTGGCCAAGGAAAAAGTGAAAAAGTGGGGTTTTCCAACAAATCTTGAGTTAAAACTGAGGTATCTAATGGTGGGGTCGAACCTCAGCCTGGCTGGCAGGTACAGCCCAGGTACCAACCAAAGGGGAGAGGAGGGTTTCCATGAAAAACCAGTATGAGTTTGAAAGAGACCAAAGGAAGCAAGCTGTGAAACACCAAAAACAGAGTGAGCCAAGACTGTGAGGCTTAATCTTTTCAGTTGTATGGCTTACAAATTCAGCCCAAGGGCAACTGGTAGTGCCAGGCAGGTTCTTTGCCTTTGCATCTCCCAGAGATGCACTTGTGCAGAGTCCACAGAGTCACAGAGCTGTTTGAATTGGAAGGACCCTTAAAGACTATCTAGTTCCAAACCCCATACCATGGGTAGGGACATCTTCCACTAGACCAGGTTGCTCAGACCCCCACCCAAGTTTGGTCTTGTACTTCCAGGGATGAGGCTTTTCCAGATAATCTGTGCCAGTGTTTTACCTCCTCATTGTAAAAAGTTTCTTCCTTATTACTTTCCCATTCCTGCAAGGGTACAATCCTCAGAGCTGTGTAGTGAGAAAGTTCTACAGATAAGCATGAAGTGTGGAAAAAACCCTCATCTTGTTAGAGATGACAAATGGATATAGCAAACCTGGCAGCAGCCAGCTTGCAGGTTAGCTTGAGCTAAGCCACATAACCACTACTGACTTCTGACTTCCCCAATTCAAAGTATTTAGATATTGATGCTTACTCTGAAAGGCTGCAGCATCAGAACCCACAAGTGGAGCCAGCGGATCTGCTCCTGCCTGACAGACACAGGGCTGCACTGCAGCCACCCCGCTTGCTCCCTTCAGTTCTGTAAAATAACATCATACTTTTTAAAAGGAAGCAAAAAAGGAGCTTTTCCAGCTTCCAGGAAAGAGGGAAACACAAGTGATTGGCAGATTTGGCCAAGTAACACACCACAATACCTTCAGTGAATGAAGACCTTAGACTGGACCCTTGCAAACCTGGTGGGCTTCCCCTTTCTCAGCTCCTGGCCAGAGAATGAGGCAGTAAGGGAACCATTGTCCTGACACAAAATCAACTCTGAGGCACCGACTGTGCCCATGAGGTCCAGGCTGATGCACTCAGGACACCCTGCATCCCTCCTTCCAACTCAAAAATGGCCACTTTGCTGTTCTCATCTCCAAGGTCACTCTGATGCTCCAGAGCAGTGGCTTCTCCTGCTGTAAATTAACTCTTACAGAATATCTGCATTTTGTCAAAATTTTGCCACCAATATTGCACCACTGCTGTAATTTTTCCTTTCTAGGGAATGGGCCATATATTTTCCATAGGGCTGTGTTGGGGTTTTTTTCTTATAGCAGTCTTTTTCCTATTGCCAAGCAGATGATCCCACTCCGTGAACAAAGCTTTGATTTCTAGAGAAGTGCTGGAGAGATGGCATCTGCCTGGTCATGTTCTGGGTCATTCTATGCTTTACTAATTTTCAAGTTGAAAAGCCACTCCTTTTATATTTACTATCTATTTTCCATGGAAAAGCCCACTGGGTAAGGAGGCTGTCCCAAGGTTAAACACTAAATTTACTGTAGCCTTTCTCTTCCAGAAAGTTGCAATGAATGGTTCTGTTTTGGTGGGGGTTTTTTTGTTCTTGGTTTTTTAACCAGTTTTAAAATTCAACCTAAACAGTTATTTCCTTGTGGAGACCATAAAATGGTAGAGGACTGGTCCAGAACCACTTACAGGTTCTCTGAGCACATCAGGAGAATGAAGACCCATCTCTACCTTCTCTTGATGGCTGCAGGCATCTCTGCTGCTCCCCAGATGAGCAGCATGGCTGAATTACTGACACTACTACAGCAAATGTATGACGTGATGACAGAGGACAATCAGGTAAATTTAATTTCCATTTTTTTAATCTAAAGTTTAATGCACTGAATCCTCGTGTTCTTGAATATTTAACTTTTCTTGAAAGCAAAAAAACATATGTTTTTATCTATTATATTTTTATCAATGTTAATGAAAAAAGATATTTGAAAGCCTGAATTAATGTGTTATTTTTTCAGAATCTGAGGATTGAAACTCCTGACCATATAGATGTAAGTAAAAGTTTTTTTTAAATAAAAGTAACTTTTTTGGTTAGTTTCTTCACTTGAAATTGAGGTAGTTCTTAAATTGTCTCCTAAGATACTCTATTTGTATTTAAGAGCAAGCAATCACTTTAAGTGTAGCTTTTATAAGATATAAAATTATAAGATATAAATTGTCATTAGATATAGAATATTGTTAAAACCGATTAAATGAGTCAAAAAAGATGCTGTAATATAAAAAGACAGCAACTACACTTATTCTATGTTTTTGTAAATCTTCTGCAGAACACACATACAGAATGATTTTCTGAATCATTTTTTTGAATTCAATACAGCTAAAAAGGAAAGAACAAATTCATTCCCACTTCCTGCTTGTATGTCTGAAAAATCCTTCTGTTTAGTCTACTTCACTTGGAAAAACTCGTAGGAATGTTTTTTTATATCCTTACCATCAGTTAGGGAATTAAATAGTTATATTACCTCATTTCTCTGAAGGAGGATGTTAATGCCCCTTCAACAGGACACAGTGACCGGGTGTCCATGAACAGGGTCTGTCTTAAAGATCCACCTCCCCTTTGTGCATTTCCCAACATCTTTTGCATCTCAACCTCTTTCAGATTTTCTTTTTCAGATAACTTTAATTGCAGACACTGTTAATGTGGCTTTTTTCTTTGCTGTGCATCTACTAGAATCTTGGTTTCCACAGACTACAGTCCAGCATAGAGCTCTTCTGCTAATAATGTGGCCAGATAGCTATTTGTGGGAATGTAATCTGACTCACTGATTTATTGGAGGAGCAGAATAATTCCCATTTCTGCCCTAAACAAGCTACAGGAGGGTTGGGGTTTCCATCCTATTCCATCCATTGCACTCCTTGCAAATTAGATGTAAAGTTCCCAACTCTGTCACTTATCTCTGGCTCCTGTCTAGAGGAGCTCTCTTCCTAGGCTGGGGCTTTACTCTGAGGTTCTGACCCTGAATCATCAGTGCCCAATGGTGGCAGCTCACTTGTCCCTTTCCCTGATGAGATCCCTGGTGGTGCCACCACAACCCACTGTGCAAGTGCCCAGCTCTCCTTTGAGGGGAAGAGCTGTTTCCCTCTTACCTGTTCTTTGGGTCCAGAGGTGACAGAGACTTCCCCAGTGTCTCTGCACTTGCTGTTTGTCAGTGGCAGAAATTTGTAGCTTCCCAAGCAAGGATGTGGGGAAAAATGATCTTACACATCATGCAGCATCCAGAAATGACTAACAGGAGATATCTGTTGATCAAGAACATCATGGGTGCAATGCTGACCTTCAGCAGTTGCCTGCATTTCCTCCAATCTTCAATGATTAGGTTTTTCTTCATTTTTCATCACTTTCTTCTCCCATAACATCTAAATCTGTTCCTGCTGCTGATGGTCATGTCCTCTCCTTCTTTTCTTCTTTGTGAGTTTAGCTGATCTTTTTCAAAACAACCCCATACTGGAGAGTGTGACCATCATCACTCTTTGCTTGGCTCCCATCCCACATCCCTTCTGTCCCTTTCTGGTGGTCTTGTCCAGACCACAAGGTGTTGGAGACCAAAGCCAATGACTGCTATGTGGCAGAGGATCAGCATGCCCACTCTTGGGACAGGACAAGGGCCAGGAAATGAGAGGGTGACCACTGTCCCTATCTCTCCTGGCACGCAGGTGTCAGATGTCACATGGGTTAACATCTGGAGTAGCTTCAAGTTCATTTGTTTTCTTTCTCTTGTGTTGGAGAGACAGGAGCATATGTGAGAAATCAAACCGGTCTTCACATGGCTTCAGAAGAGGCAGGGCTGAGTTTTTAGACAATGACATATTTCATCTGGACATTACAAGACACACCAGGTTTCAGTCTGCAGAGTAAATAATTATTTACAGCAGATAAGCACACTCACCTAGGTTGTTTGCAAACTCAAGCCCAAAAGTCAGTAAGAATGAATTTACCACCCAGGCAGCTGGGCAAAACTCACAATGATTTTTAATAAACTCATTGTAGCTTTTGGTTATGAATACTTGTATCTCAATTTTTCTATTTCTTCATCTTAGAATGTGAATTGTATCAGCACAATCTTTGAAGGAACAGAACAGCTGAAAAACAATCCAGCTATGAAAAAATTTAGTGCTTTTTTCCAGAATTTTGAAAGACTGAAGCAATGGCTCATGCCAAACCTGGCAAAAGAGGTAGGAATTTTTTCACTGTCTGCCAGAGATCATGCAGCAGAGATGTAACAAAATAAGATCTATAATTCACAAACAAGTCTTTACAAAAGAGAGTAATTTCTGTACTGGCTTGTTTTTAGTACATGCAAGAATAAATCCTGGCATTATTTCATGTTTATATCCTTCCCTTGTTCTAATACTCAGCCTGATCCCCCTCTAAAATAAGGATTCCTATGTGTGATAAGCAAATTAAAGAAAAATTGTATAATTTATAGAATGATTTTGAGATTAGAAAGCTCTAAATAATTATTAAATATTAAGCAATTTCATTATCTTGATTCATTTTTCAGGGGAAGTGTGATGCAGAAAGGAGGAGAACAACAATATTTATAAAAAAGCTGATGACATTCATTCGAAAAGTATTAACAAACACAAGAGTGGAGAGTTAGAAGTTTCTAAAATTGCTGTGAATTTATATGAGCAGTAAAATCTTTCCTTGTTTAAGAAGTCTTCTTCCTTTGTGTTACAATCTGGCAGGGCACATTTTCAGTTTCAGTGGTACTGCACTGGTTTGTGTTTGGCATCCCAAAGTATCTGATGGCAAAATGGCATTCGTAGTTTGAGACAAAAATTTAAATGCTTGATAAACCAAATCATGCAGGGGATTACAGAATGACCTGATGAGGCATAAAACCTCTGTTTCTTGTGAAGAGTTAATTTCTGAATCACAAGGAGACTGAACAGGGGTGGGTGTGAGCAGAAGCAGCTGACTCACCGCAAACTTCACCGACCATCACCTGGTCCCGCAGGTCCTGCTGTGCCATCAACACCGAGTGACAGATGATACAGCATGTGGATATATCCCCTTTGCCTTTCTTTGAAACCAGGCTGGGCCAGTGCAGGGGGGGAGAGCAATATGTGACAGTCACAATACCCTTTTAACTTTTAAGGTTTACAGTCAGATTTCTACTGGAAAGATTTAATGCTCTCATAACCTCCTTATTCCATAAGCACTGAGAAACACGTCCTGGGATTTTACTCTACCTGCAGCTTTGGTAGAGCAGTGTAAATTTGACAACTAAAGATTTGTAAGGATCTGAACATATAGTACTTACAGAATATTTTTTTAATCTAATGTTAATCTAATGTTAATCTAATGTTAATGTTATAATATAATATCATGGAGTGTTTAGATCAGTACAAATGTATTTCTATTGCATCAATTAAATTATGTTATATTTTATAGACAATAGGTTTTTGGAGGAAATATTTATTCTGTATTTTTACTACTTTTAATTAAGTGAGTAATTGTAGGATTTAACTCTGTGGAATTTGGTTATGAGGGTAAAGTAAAAACGAGAGATCTCTAAAGATGGGTTTAGAGCATAGGAGTTTATTATGAAAGAGCGTGGGTCTGAGAGGCTGCTGGGCTGCAAGACACAGCTCAGAGCAGGCCAGAGAAAGAGAGAGAAAGAGGTAAAAAGAGAGAGTAAAAAGAGAGCGATTTGCCGTTTACAATACAATAAATCATCTTCTCTGTTGAATATTCTAATTCTCTTTAACCAATCTGAAATGAGCTGCAAACTCTACAATATTTGCATGCAACCTATAAGAATCATTACATTACCATACGGGGTTATATTTTAAACCTTAAAAAAACTGCTTTTGGGAATCTCCTACCAGGCACGTATGGTTTGTTCTGACCTTTGGACCTGCCTAGGCAGAGGGTATTGTTCTATCAGGAAGGAGGATTCCCTTCAGCCAGCTCTACCATTGTTTCTTAGTTACTCTTTAACTCAAACCTTGTCTTTATCTCAATTTCGATTATACTTTCCATATTTCCAGTATCTTTTGCAAGGTAATCATATCTATAAGGCTTTCCTATTTCATCTTCCCCAACAAGTAATTGTTTGTCTCTGCCTTTCTCCCCCCCTTCCTCCCCAAATTTCTTCCAAGCTATTCCTATACTTCAGGAAATCTAGTTACCAGTCAGGTGAATTAGATCCTTGAGGTGAATGAGCAAAAGTATTGCTGAAAGCTATTTCTAATATGCATGAATTAAAAACCAGACAGTCCATTAAAGTACCCACCTCTTTAACAGAGCTGAGCTCACATGTTCTCTCTAGCTCCTCTAGCTTCTTTTTTTTCTATGAATACCCCAGCATAAATTAATTTCTTTTAAAGAATACATATATAGGAGAAGAAATTAAAACAAAATTGAGAAGAGATTTTTGGTCAGAGAGAGAGAGGTGGGTTCCTCCAGTGTCTTTCTGATCATAGGAGAAGCTTCTTCCTAAACCTACCAATTCTGACACGGTGAGAAAAAGAAGCTGAGTAGATGAGCAAGGCACTTGTCACAGTGTTGCCACGGGTTTGATTTAATGTATTCTGAACTCCTGGGTCAGACTTGTCCTGATAGAGCACGTCAGCGTCCCTGCTCCTTTTTTTAATTGTGTCCTCTGGAGCATCGGGGGAAATACAGATGAGAATCCTGTGATGAGAGAACAAATATGCAGAAACAAAATATTTTCTTGCCACATCAATGCTGATTTTCCCAGTGTTTTCTAGAGTTATCCAACTTTTATGAAGGAAAAATACAGTTTTTCACAGTATTGCTCCATAAGATCGGCAAAGCAGGAACTGCGGGTGAAAGAAGGGTTAATCAGCAAAATTATTATTTATAAGTTGTTTGTGCAGGCGTTGATTTGTCAGGCGCTTCACTCTGCTGCAGCTCAGTCCCCAAAGCAGAGCAGCTCCCGCACAGGAGCAGGAGGCGGCGGGGGGCGGCTGACGGCAGGTGGCAACAGGACACCAGAAATGCTCGATGCACGTCCCGGGAGAGCTTTTGGGCGTGAAAAACCCTAGGCAGGTCTTTCCTTCCTTCTGGTGCTCTCCTTCGTTCAAGTCCCCCGTTTCGCAGTGATTCTGATGCCTGAGCTGAGCTCAAGTCCCGTTCGTGCTCAGCTCATGCCCACAGCAATCCCTGTCCCCCCAGTGCCACCCAGAGGACGCCAATGATCCCTTGGGGACACAATCAGCCGGGCTCAGCCGTGTGAACCCTTCGCCTCGGGTTTCACTGGAGCAGGAAGGAGCTGACAGCCCGAAAGTCCTTGCCTAAAGAACAAGGCGACGTCAGCAGAGTGGTTTAACCCCGCTGCTGCCACATACAAATTGAATCCAGGCAGGCAAGTTCTCCCGGGCAAGTTCCCTGGACAGGTTTCCCTGGATTCAGAGCGTGCACTTGATAGGAGACAAAAGGTGGAGAAAAAGGAATGGCTCATTTTGGATCCAGCTACAGCGGACCGTGGAAAACACCCAGGAATGGTGAGGAGAAAGGAGCGCGCAAAGCCTGAACAGGGTGTGATGAAACTACACACGAGTAGAAAATAAACTCCCCTGCTGGCACGAGTCAGCAGGACGAGCTCAGGGTCAGCAAAAAAAAAGGAACTTTAGAACTCTAAAGATACTGGGAGCACTGTCTGGGTCGCTGTACCCCAAATAACCTGCCTTCCGACCCACCTGCCCTCCGACCCACCTGGATCCTGTTTCAGGGGGGAACGGCTCCAGCTGCATTTTAATATTAACTGTGATTTTATATAGAAAGTTCAAAAGAATCATATTTTCTCACATGCCCAGGAAAAAAAAAATCATACAGACAGTACAAATATTTGCTGAATTATGCATAATTATTTATTGTATTTTAAGGGTAATATATATTATATATAGTATATGCTAATATTTCCGGGGCTTCTATATATTTAAAAATGATAATATATAATTAATAACATACATATTATATAATTGATTTATAATATTTCATGTAATTTTTCTATATTACATATAAATTATTTTTTCTAGCATGCCCAGTGAAAATAGCATACCCTTAATGTGAAACAACACTGTAACTTCAATTAACCTTTAATACTTTCCTTCAATTGATCCCGCGAGCAGCATTATTCATCCCAGAGAGCAATTCTGGTTTCCTCTCCGGGCTGGGCCAGGGGTCAGCGGATCGAGCGGGTGCGGAGCCCGCTCAGGAGGGCCAGGACAGCAGCACCGGGGCTTTCCCGGCGGGCCCGGGGCTTCCCGGCAGAGCGGCTGCCATTCCCCGCC
>JAHLSL010000025.1:10823529-10886738 GCA_025920805.1 Petroica traversi | reverse complement strand
CGGGCGGAGCTGGGGCCCGAGCCCCGCTGCTCGGGGCAGCCCTTCGCACACCCTGCCCCGGTGCGGGCACTCTCCAGGACCTCGTCCCGCCCCCGCCGAACGCGCTGCAGGTGAAAGTTAGAAATGTGTTCTTTGGGCAGTCTTGGGCTGTGTGTCTTGGAAAAACATCGCAAACAGGAAATTATTTGTGCCAAGGCAGCGCTAGGAGAGCCGGTCCTTGGGACGGCAGAGCTAGGCGCCCCTCCTCGGGACGGGTCGTGATGGAATTGGGGATACCCACCTGCAGCAGGGCCGCTGCCCCCCACCTTGCACACTTTAATCAATAAGAAACTTTAAAGAAGCTGATTGTGCAGTCGGTGCCTCTCCGTGGCTGTAGAGCGGGGGAACACCCGCACCCAGTCGCAGTGCCGGCGTGAGGCTCCCTCCCAGAATGGGGTCGGAACCGGGCTGCTCCGGCTTCTCCGGTCCCACGCAGAGCTCCCCATGCAGCACGGGCTGGACACCCTCTGCTGCCATCGGCCTTTTTGCCGAATTCCAAACCTGAGCCCTGTTTTGGAGCTGAGCCAGCCAGAGCAGGAAGCACTTCCCTCCAGGAGCAGGTGAAAGGCATTGAATGAGAGTTAAGACTCTGGAAAAGTAATTCTCAGTAGCACTGATGGTGATGCTGAGCACAGAAGGTATGAGAGGAGCAACACTGCAGAGTGAATAAAACAGTGATGAGAGTTTGTCTGACCTGTTTGTTACTTCTTTCACAGCCAACATGCCAGTGTCAAGGATGCGCATGAGACCCTGGTTGGAAATGCAGATTGATTCCAACCAAATACCAGGACTGATATGGATTAACAAGGTGAGGCTGCTTTGTACTATTATCAGCATTATTAGTAATACTTGTGTGTCATTAACAATCCTTGTTCTTAAATGATACTAAACACAGGTCAAGATCATAAAGGAAAAGACATGGAGAAAACTTGCCAGCATTATGTTTAAAAAGCAACAGGTTTTGTTTGCAGAAAAGGTAGCTCTGGTTGGTGCACACAGGAGTAGTTCCATTTTTCCCTCAGGAAATTCCCAGGAGGGGAATGGTAAGTTGCAATGAAAACATTCTGAGCATATTGGAGAACCAAGAAACCTTCAAGATCTCTTTTAATTCCTGCTGCTCATTGAGCCAAGTCACCTCCTGTCCCAGATAAGCAGCTGCTGTTATACTCCGGTTGCTTCAATTTTTAAGATTCAGCCTGAGAAAAGTGTTTTATTTTTTGGTCTGAAAGGCATATCCCTGTTACCAGGGTGTAGCACAAGTTGAGATTACCGAGCTTGTTGAACCAGGTCTCTGAAGTTTCCATATCCATCCCAAGAAGATATTTTTTGGTGGGATTGCTGCTGAATATTATGGGCAACTTTAAAAAGGGATTCTCTGATAGTGTGTATCTAGAAAACTTGCTGTACTTTATGACATACTAATCGTTAGATGCAATGTATTGAAATTATTCTGGCTTAAAGTTGATAATATTGCTTACTTCTACTGCACTGTAGCACTTTGAGTTTTTTCCTAGTTTCAGAAACCATAAAAAGGCTTAAATGCCATGAACAAAACAGATGGAATAACGGCTATTTAATTAAAATGTAGAGCGGGGGGGTTATGACATTTCTGAGCTGCAGCTGAGAACTCTGATTAAATCCATCATTCCAAACTGGCATGTGATGTTTCTTTTTTAATTCAAATCTCTGTTGGTTGAATTTCAGGAGAAGAAGATATTTCAAATCCCATGGAAACATGCAGCTAAGCACGGCTGGGACATGGAGAAGGATGCCTGCCTTTTCCGGAGCTGGGCCATTCATACAGGTGTGTGCATGCTTCACATTCTCATCAGTCATATGACCATCTTAAACAAGGCATTTTTTTGCCTTGACTTACGCTAGAGTTAGATTAACTACTAGTGTATATGTCAGATAATAGAACATTGGTATCTTTTGGTGGAAGAAACCAGCACTGGAAAAAACACAACACATCTGTTATTCACAGGAAGATATAAAGAAGGTGAGAAAGATCCTGATCCAAAAACCTGGAAGGCAAATTTCCGCTGTGCCATGAATTCCCTGCCTGACATCGAAGAAGTGAAGGATAAAAGCATCAACAGGGGTTCGAGTGCTGTCAGGGTTTACAGGATGCTGCCACCCTTGACAAAGCATCAGAAGAAAGGTAAACCCTTGGCCATCCAGCTGGAGTTACACTGCTTAAACAGCACATAAATGTCTTGCTCTATATAAGCAGGGGGTAACAGACCTGTTGGTAGCATTGGTGCTTCTGGGCTTGCTCATTGGTTATTGCTATGAACAGCTTGTACAAACAGTTAATTTTATCCCAAATTCCTTAAACATGTCTGAAGGCAGAATCAGCAGGTGATAGGGAGTGGCTGACGCTGGCAGTAGTTGAATTTGCTGAGCAGGTTTCAAGACTGCAAGAGCCTTGCCTAAAATGTGCAGCCTTTCTCACATTCGTCTTACTTGATTTCACAGAAAGGAAGTCAAAATCTTCAAGAGAAGAAAGAAACAGGAGCAAGAGAAAGGTATGCGTCTGTAGAGGCAGCTGAAGAAGATAGAGGTTTTCGTGGTTTTCTTGCTTAACTTTTTTTCATATGGGAACTTGCGTGTTCTTAGACAAGTCTTTCATGCTTTACCCTTGTTTTTGTAGTGTTATGAAGAGACAAGGCTGGAAGAGTCAGCAGAAAGCTTAACCAACACTCCATTGCCAGATGACCACAGTGGCTACACTATTCATGGCTATGCAGGGCAGGAAGTGGAGGTGGAGAGCACAGACATCACCTTAGGTGAGACCATGGGTTTAGGTCTGAGCAGAGCGGAAAGTGCCGTTCGTACTAAACTCACACCCAAAGATGAGTCTTGGGGCTGGGGCAGCTGCATTGTCAGACTGGCAAGGAGGAAACCGAGATGGTTGTCTCTCTCCTGTGAGTGCCAACTCCTGGTGCATCCCACAGACCTGTCCTCCTGCGAGGTGAGCGGCTCCCTGACAGATTGGAGGCCAGCAATGGAAGTCCCCATGGCTGACAGCACCAATGACCTCTACCAGCTCCAGGTGTCTCCCCTGGCTTCATCTTCCGAAGGTGAGTATTGCATTTTCCCTACCTCACTCTTTCACTGTCTGCTGGAGGCAGGCTGAAGGCAAGGCAGCAGGATGAAGGAGTGCCTAGGCAACAGGGGAAACAAGAGCTGTTTTGTAGAAAAACCAACCCCTATCTGATAGATTTGGGAATTTGGAGTTACCAAACTGGCCCAGGTGCAGAAGGGAAGAGCTGGCATATGGCACCTGCCCATGGGTGAAAGGCTCTGAAATGCCACCTGCTCCAACAGAGATGGTGGAGGTAGCCATGCTTCCCACTGCGGAAACAAATAATTAACATGGATAGATCAGAGTGCAAATTATCTTCCTCCTACCATCTTCCACAGCAAGTGGGCTCTGCTCTGTTGAGTCCTGGGGAGGCATCAGAGCTGGCTGGAGCCCTCTACCTCAACATGCAGTTGTTGAAGAGCATCAGAGATGAAGGGCTGTGAGGAGTCTGGGGTGGGTGTGAATAAAAAGTAGTCATGTTGTGTGATAAGAGAATATGAAGCAAGTTCTGTGGTGAAGAAGCAGAAGTATGAGAGCTAGAAGATGACATCTGTATTTTCTTCTCTTTTTTTTTTTTATGTGCTTACAAAACAGTCACAGATGAAGATGAAGAGGAAATAAATCCAGATATTTTTAAGGTAAAACCAGCCCTTCTGGTCAGAATAAAATTGTCCAAAGTTGGTGTTTGTACCAAGAGAGAAAGGGAAACGGGTCCAGTCTCATGTAAGCTGAACATACACTTAATGAGGAAACCTGAAAAATTAAATATAGAAAGAAAGCTGCTTTGCAAACATGAACTGGAGAGGACACACCTATGGAAATATCTACCCTTCATGTGAAAGTTAGAGGAAGCTACTGAGTACTTCTAGGAGTAGAGATTCACAGAACCACAGAATCTTTAAGGTTGGAAAAGTTGTCTAAGACATCAAGTCCAACCATCAGCCCAGCACCACCACCATGTTCATTAAACCATGTCCCTCAAGTACTGTATCTTCATGTTTTTTGAACACTTCCAGGGTTGATGACTCCACCACTTCCCTGGACAGTCTGTTTCAATGTTTGACAATCCTGTGCAAGAAAACTTCTTCCCTGATATCCTATATAAACTTCCCCTGGCACAACTTGCGGCCGTTTCCTTGATCTCAGGTTGTTGTATTAGTGTCTGCAAAGATCCTCCAGAGTTTCTATTTTGCCCTTCCCTCCACCTCTGACATGTTTAGCTCCTAATCTGCATTCCCAGACACGTCATGCTCATCCCACTGATAAGACAGGAAAGAGGAAAAGGTGCTCCTACCCTTGCTGTTTTGCATGATTTTTTTTAAACTGTGAATAGAACAAATTTTATATAACTTAGCATGAGAAAATAGAACTTGATCTTGTTGCTTCTAATTAAGGGCAAGTAGTCAAACATTACACCCACAGCAGAAAGGAGTAGTTTTACCATCTCCTTCTCTTCCAGCTGCTTGGACCAGCCCAAGACTGGCACAACACCAGCATTGGGGGGAAAGGCTTTCTCACCAACGAATCGGGCACGCAGACCCTGTGCAGCACCTACGGCTACAAGGAGCAGGACAGGGACATTGACACAACTTCAGGTACAGGCTCCTGGGCTGTCTCTGATAGTCAATGCCACAGGATGATGCACATAAGACACTAATTGGGAAGCAGCGAAGGAAATGGAGGAATTCACCATCCTTGTGCTCTGAGATTTCCAAGCAGCCTGTTGGAAGGCTGTAAGGAATTTGTTAATAAAAAGGAAAAGTTTAAAACACCTCCAGTAAGCGAATCCAACAGATTTCAGGGTTGTACATGTGTAAGTTAGGTCAGCTTTCAGGAACTCCTTGGAATATAACAGAACAATTTCTTCTAGCAATAGCTTAAATGAAACAGTTTAATAGGAAGTGTTTGATGTATTTTAGGAAAAAAATAGCCCAAAGTATTTACTCTCATCTGAGAAATCTTTCAATTTTTGATATTTATTTCTAATATAAATATACACTATTTTGCTCTTGCTGCTTTAATTCAGTGACTTCTCTGTTCCTTTTATCTAGGAGAGGTGGATTTAAGGTTCTTTGACCAGAAAAGCAGCCTAGACTTCTCCTGGCTGGATACAGTGAGGCCAACTATGCAAGTCATTCCCTGTGGATTGTAAATCCTTGGCTTTCTCCAACCCCAAATTGCTCTTGGACAGAACTTCAACAAGCATGGAGAGAATGGGAGAAATTTTTTATTACTGACTGAAGGAAGAAAGTAGCTTTTCTCTTCTTTTCGGCTGTAGGCCTGGAAAGGTTAGCATGAAAAATATCATTATCAATGTAAAAAAGGAATCCCATCTTACTAGTAGGACTCTGGCACTGAAGGTGCCCGACTGCAGCTCCCACCTTATTGCTCCAGAGATGAAGCTTTTGCTGGAAGGTGTCACTGTGCCATAGAGTCTGACCTGGTGGGATACCACAAGCCTGAGGAACAGGTTACCATCCTCCCATGACTGGTGTGATGAGCACTTTACCCACAGAGTGCTTAGAGAGACACTGCAGATCAGTCTCTGACTTTGTTAGTTTTGGTTGCTGCTTACCTGTGCAACACTGGTAACATTGAGCTTAACAACTGTCATTACATTATGCAGAAAAATAGCACTAACAGGCAGTCTCTTCTTTGATTTACTCCATCATATAGTTCATCTTTCAGATCTTTCAAACTCTGCAATTAGACCATTAAAATGTGAAAATTCAGTTTAGGCTTTGCTTCCATCTAGTCCGTTCCCCAGGTGCACTCATAGGATGCTCTCTGCCACAGGCATGCCCTATCCTTTTCCTCATATGAGTTAAAAAACTGCTGCATGAAACAATTTTGCACTGATAGAGGCAGAGCTCTTTATTTTTACCATGCCTTTTACAGATCCCTTCTGGCACTCTGTGGGGATCTCTCCAGTACCACACACAAGCTGTAACATCCCACAGATCCTCTGGATCAGCATCTGCAGGCGAGTGCTGGATGGAAGAGGTTCTATTGTGTGTGTGTATGTAAAAGATAGGAATCAAATCACTAAGCTGTAACAGATTATTTTCTTGTACATTTTATTTTTGTATATAAAGTGTTGTATATTTGTTTTAATAAAGTGTTTTATATATGACATGTTTACTTTTTCTCATGGAAGAGCTCTGAGGATGCATTCCAGCTTCCTTGAAAATACCCAAACAGATGTGCTGTTGAAAGAGACAGCTGGAGGGTTTTTTTCATGACTCACAAATCACAAAGAATTTAGTTTGCTCTCATTTTCTACCCCCCAGTCTCTTCCAAGTGCAGCTGATGGGTGGAATCCTACATGTCAGGGAAGGGGAGCCCTGATCCTGTGCATTGTGGGGTAGTTGGTTTGTATTTGTCATCATCTGCAAGTCAGACCTGACTCAAAGCAAGGTTACACTATACTACAAAAAAAGGTTACAGGCTGCACTACAAAATCCTGTACAGTAGGTCCCTGCTATGGATGTTCCCATCAGCAATATCATTGGCTTCTGGGATTAGATCAGCAGTGAAGCCCTAGTTAAATACCTCAGGTTTGCCTAAAAAGAAAGCACAGGCACAATTCAGAAGGCAAGTGGAAAGCAAGCTGGTTTTCCCCTGAATATTGGATTAATTTGCTGTACTTCATGCTGTAAAGGTCTAATGTTATTGCATTATGTGTGGTGGGATGCAAGTGAGGCTGAGGCAGTGAGTGAGAGCCACTGGAAAACCCCTGGAAAACCCCTGTGCTGTGCTGGCCTTTGGGGAATAAGTTCATTTTCTGGGCTAGAGCCAAGGAGGAATATTGGGCTGCAGGAGAGGAAAACCCAGCCCAAAGGGCTGGAACAAAGAGGACATTTCCTACTGCCTTTGGCACAGGCTTCGCTGCAGCCTGACCTGCGGGGCAGGGACAGATGTGAGGCTTACTGAGGGAAGAGGGAAAATTTAGTGCCAGGTCATGGGTCTCAAATCCAGCACAGCAAGGTGGAGGGGCAGCCTGGGGAGGGAGAGGCTGGGCAGGGTTCCCTTGTCCTGTTAGTCATTAACCAGCCCTCCCTGGCACAGCCTGAGGCAGACAAGCCCAAGAAGCACCTTGGGCAGAGAGCAACTTCTGATGACCTCATCATGCAGGGGTGACAGCTGGGAATGTGGGGACTCTGCTGTCCCCCCAAAGCTGTCACACTCCCTGCCAGGGTATCTGGCCTGAAGGTCCTCATCTTGGAAATCCCCTCTAGCTGGGAATTACTGAGTACCTGGGCTGCCTTAAGTCACACATACCTAAAATCTTGCAGATCTAGAGCAGGAACATTTTGTGCACAAGCAAAGAAATCACCCACCAGATTCTCAGCCTTCCAGTACTTAAAGTGAGCTTACAGAAGAGACAGAGAGCAACTTTTAACTCAGACAGACAGTGACAGGACAAGGAGGTATGACTACAAACTGACACAGGGCATGGTTGGATTGGATTGAATAGATATTAGAAAGAAATTCTTGACTGTGGAGAGTCATGAGGCCCTGGCACAGGCTGCCCAGAGAAGTTGTGGCTGCCCCATCCCTGGAAGTATTCAATGCCAGGTTGAGAGTGGCTTGGAGCAATCTGGTCTAGTGGAAGGTGTCTGTTCCAATAATGGGTTAGAACAACATGAGCTTTAAGGTTCCTTCCAGCCTAAACCATTTGATGATTCTATGATTCCATGACCAGATTTGTGTCCTGGTCAGCTGCAGCAACAGCAGCTTCTACCAAGGAAAGAATGTGGGGCTTCAGGGCCTAGCCCTGGGACAGGACACCAGCTCAGCATCACAAGGAAGAAATCAGTTTTAAGAGCCCTTGTAAGGTTATCACACATGGGGGGAGGGGGCAGGAGAGAGAAGGGAAACTTTCTATGATGCAAACCCTACTAAAAATAAGGTAGAGATTAATTCACCCATTCATGCATTAGAAGGGGCATGCTTTTCACAAATATGCTCACATACATAAAAAATCCTCTCCAGTATTGAAATGTTCACATTTAAAAGGTTAGACCAAGATTTGGGATTAGAAGAAAGCAACAGCAGGTGCCTGACACCCAGGGTTGAGATACATACTCCAAGACTATTTTATCAGGATGTTGGATATGCTTTCCCTCATTACCTGCTTGTCCGACTGCATGTTGAGTATTTTACCAGTGAAAAGTGATGACAGAATTTGGTAGTTATTCAGCCATTGAAGCATGTGGATGGATATATTCACCCCAGGTATGTATTGTCAGTTTTGTTGTTTTGAACTCTTTGGGAGGGGAAGAAAAACACAATGGTGCTCTCCAGCTCAGGAGTGGAGTGACTTGGGGGCTGCTACACTGAACTGATGCCTGACTGGCTCCTCTACCACCTCCAGGGCAGGTGGGACTTGCAGAAGCAACAGATTAAAGAGACTTCTAGGCTTCTAGAGGGGCATCATCAGCTCTTTAGGATAAACTCCCTGCATAGGCTATGTGATAGAAACTGGTTTAAACCTTGACACGGGATTTTTCTGAACTTGCCTATGCTAATCAAGCTCTTCATAAACTCAGTAACTTCTGTTGGAATAAAGTTGTGTCATATGTACACAGCTAAATTCAACTGGTAAGTACTCACATCGCAGGAGAGCAGGTCACTGGGGAGAGCTGCTCAGCCTTTTCAGAGTAATAATGGAAAGTTCCTATGGGCAGGGCTCAAAGGGCAAGCAGCTCTTTTGCTATGAACCTTCATGACAGGGAGAAAGATCTAAAGGCAGTACAGCTGTTGTAAAAATAGAGATAGCTTCTCTGTGGTTCAAAACAAAAATGAGTCGTTGTGTAATCTCTTTTCACTTAGGAAGTGAATGGAGCTACTGCTGCAGGCTTGAAAGGCTATTCCAGCAGAGGCTTTCCATCATCTTCACAATCTTTACACCATCATGAGCTGCAATTTACTAGTAAGCCTTGAAACCATTCAAAAACAAACCAAAAAATCCCTTTGTTTAGCTTTAGAGCCTTAGACCATCAACAGGTCAAACTTCCTGAAAATAACATGACATCTCAGAAACAGTCCTGCATCCTGAATGTAGGAAAGCCCTGCATCACCCTGCATCAATGTGAAAGAAGGTGCTGGTTCATGCCAGCAGAGGTTTTCAGTACTGTAGAGGCAGGATCTCACACATCTGGTAACTGAAGCTTTTCCCAGGGAAAATCTGGGACCTGTAAACAAGGAGTTGTTGCTTTCCCCCTAATCTTTCTCCTTAGTGAATGGCTCAACAGTGCCTGGAGAAGACTCTGGCTCTTGGCTGCCCAGAGCAGTGGCATCTCATGTAAGCTTTGCCTGCCAGGCAGTAGAGCCTGCAATTATCTTTTCACCTTTATTTTCCGTGGTGATTGAATCCTGATAATAACACACATTTCCAGGCAGTCACACGATTTACAATATCACACTTGGAATGGGTGGCAGTGCTTCAGGCCACAGGTGTGAATTTGTAACTGCAAAAAAATAGTAGTATATTTATTTGTGGTGCAAAGGCAAACTGTTGCTTAGAAAGCAACCAAATGTCTTGGACTACAAACATTTCCCTGCTGTTGAGGATCATTCCTCGTCTCCAGATCCACAAGAGTCCATTTCTTCCCCATATTTGTAGAAACACAACACAAGGAAGACAGAAACTTTCTCAGGGCAAAACCCTCCCTCAGAGGCTTGGGAGGGCCAAGGAAAGAAGTGTTTCTGAAGAAAAGTTAGTGTTGGAGCTTAGAGGAGGAAACATCTTCCCTAGAAAGAAAGCTAAGGAGGAAAGTCACATTTTCATGGACCAACTGTATCTAAGTTGTGTTTTCCCTTTCACCAACTGCTTCAGTCCACTGCTCATACCCTCTCCCACCACAGTGCTGCACTTCAGAGCTGCTTTTTCCCACACATTTTTCCATCCCTTTCAATACATTCACTGTTAACTCATCTCTGTTCTATGTGCAAAAAACTCCAAGGCAGTAATAAAAGCAATAATAAAAGCTCATTGGTGCAACAACATGGTGCAGTTCCAGTTACTTGCACTACATCATTCCCCACTAACCTTTGGTCTCATTTGTCCTGATAAGGTCAGGATGTGAATTCAGCCAGCATGGTTCCCTATGATGCACCCTGTCCTAGCACAGCTTCCCCAGAGAAGGGAGGAGCTGGGAAGGGATGGGAAAACTTCCCATGGCCCTTCCAAAGTTCCAACAAGGGCACTGCCATCAGCTGAACTCTCAAAGGCATATCAACCCAAGCCAGTAGAAGTCATAAAACCTATAAAATCTGCTTATCCTGCTGGATTTGATCACCAACTGGATATGAGCAGAGATGCCTCATGCAGTATGAAGGACTTAGGGTTGCCAGCATGAACATTTCAACCCACTGACTGGCTTGCTGACCATGGTGGAAGGGCAGTGCCAGATCACAGGCAGCATAACAGTAAGACGGGGTAGCCAGGAGGATCTGTAGCCACAGAGATGAGCAGTGCTAGGGACAGAGCAAAGAGCAGATCAGATGACCCATCTAACCAAAACCTCTGAGGCAGAAGTTACCAGGGTCTGTCTCTGAATGAACACCAAGGCAGTTACCATCTGTTCTGGTGTATGAGGAGACAAACACATGGATGAAATAGGAACTGGGAAACAGTGAGCAGGAAATATGCAGGGATAAGGAATCTGATCTGCAGAGAAAACAGGACAGCAAATCCAGCCTCTCTCCTTGTTTTCTGACAGCTGACACAAACAGTGCAGCTCTCCTCAGCCTTTTAAATTTCAGAATTATCTACTCCCTTCATTTTGCTTATTATTCATACAGAAGCCTCACCATGAAGCCTTTGAAGAGCCTGGCAATCAGCACCTGGCCAGCCCGAGATGTCAGGTGGGATGAGGGGTGAGATGTCACAGCCCACACAGCATAGACTGGTGTCTCCCAGCTCTCCAGTGTCTCCCAGCCACCAAAGGACAGTAGGGAGAAAAGGTTGAGTTGGTGGTCCACCAGGGCACCCAGCTCCTGGGCCAAAACAGCAGCAAAACGCGTTACCACATGAACTTCCTGAGCTGTGATGAGAGGGTGGCTGCTTAGCCATCACAGGTGAGCTCACCACCTATTTTGGGGTAATAGTGTCATACTTCAACCAAGGAGTCCTGCCTATTGTGCTTGTTCCAAATCACTCAACACACTGTGGGAACGTGGCCACAGCATCAAATCCAGGGCAAACCAAGATGTGTCCAGCACCTTCTGGGGACCTTCCAGGGGAATTCAGCCTCAATAGCATTGCATGACAGCTTAAGCAGAAACAGCTGCCTGCCAGCCATAGGCAGAGGGAAGGACTTTGCTCTATTTGTATGGCTCAATGGTTGAAAACACAAAAACAAGGGAGTGGTAAAAGGCAGGTTCTCAAAGGAAGGAGGAAGGAGAAGGGTCTGAGGAACTCTGGGCAACCAGAAAATAGCTGGAGGTTTTGCTCCTTTCAAAGCATGGCTGGTTTGGCATTGATAACACAGAGAATGAAGGACAGAAAACAGCAAAAGAACGCTGGCCCTAATTCAAATCGAGCACAAGCATTACAGAAATCAGCTATTAGTGAGCAGGGCTATTAAATAACAAGAGCCAGGTGAACCACATCATATCCACTAAACATGCCCAGTTCCAATATCTCCATTGCAAGAATATATTTCACTGAGTTTGTTCTTTCATCAGCTTAATACCACAAAGATTTCACCTACAGTCTTCAGACAGCAGAAACTAACTGGGAAGACAAGTCCAGACAGGTACAGCTTTATTTTTACCAGCTTTATTGCTGAAGAAAGCAGACAGAGCAGGGAGAAGAGTGGGGACTCTGCTGGCCTGTTGCAGCCTTGTGGCTAGTTCTTAGGATATTTTTAACAATTCTGGAGGGATATGGCATAGATTACCAGTGGCAATATGTAAAATAAACAAGTGAACCATGTTAGACATCTACATTTCACATAGAAATAATAATTCTGAGTTATATCCAGCAGCTGCCTTTCCTACCCAGGGCAATCCTTCACTATCAGCTTTGGAAGAGCATTACTGGGGTTCTCCTGCCTGGTCTGTTTCACCCTACGCTTCTGGAAGCCCCCAAAAACGCTTCCCACAGACAAATATTAGGAGCTTTTCTGGAAGCACAGGCTGAGGGCCTCAGTCCCATCCCTAATGAAGAGCTCAGCTCACTTCCCTCCAGTATTTTACTTGTGTTAAACAGGTAACAAATAATCTACCTATTCAGCATCCTGAGAGAAGCAGCTCACCAAGGTGTTTGATTACAATGCACACACCTTTAAGTAACAGGAACATTCAGGAGTTGAAGAGTGGAGACAGCCCTTGACCTGCTCACAGGTATGAGGAAGTACTGAAATAACATTTTTCTGGGTTCCACAGCAGGTTGGCATCGCCTTCTGCTGCCAAGGAGCATAGCCAAGCTGAGTGGGTGTCCTGCCAAGGCAGTGTCTCCAGGATCAGGAATGACTCTGCTCTGGTAGCTTTTGTAGGGACTAAAATGCTCTGGAGAAAAGGAGGCGCAGGAGGAATCTCATTGCTCTCTACAACTCCCTGACAGGAGGGTGGAGCCAGGTGGGGATCAGCCTCTTCTCCAGGTAAGAAGTGATAGGACAACAGGAAATGGCCTCAGGCTGTGCTAGGGGAGGTTTCGTTTGAATATTAGGAACAATTTCCTCATGGAAAATGTTGCCAAGCCCTGGAATGGGCTGCCCAGTGCAGCAGAGGAGTTACGTCCCTGGAGTGATTTAAAACACATGTATGTGTGGCACTTGGACACACGGTTTAGTGGTGGGCCTAGCAGTGCTGGGGGAATGTTTGGATTCAATGATCTCAGAGGATTATCCAGCCTGAATGACTCTGGGATTCTGTAGCTACAGACCCCTACAGTGGGATGGAGGCAGGACCCTGCTGGGGTCAGGGGGGCTGCTCATGGCTGACATTTGACCATTGCCAGTGTCAAGGCTGGAGCACTGGTGCTATGCTACATAAACACATTGCATGGAACCTTACACATCCAAGTAGAGACAACATTTCTGTATTTCAGGAGAAAAAGCTAATTGCCTTGGGGAAGGTCCTTCTTGTGAAGAGGAACAACTTACTCCCTAAGCCATGCTTGAAGGCTGAGGACTCATGTTGGAGCAGAGGTGTTTCCCTGATTTAGAAATTACGAGGTATCTACAGAAGGGTTGGGAGCCACCAAGGTGATGTTTGGCAGGGGCTGTGCTCCCACCTCCCACAGCTTCGGCTGGGAGAAGCCACCCCACCATCACCATGACCTGTTCACATGGCCTTCATAAAGACAAGAAGGAAGATGCTGGTCCTCCAGTTTGTTTCTTTTTGCTTTCAGAGCAGGACCTGGTGAGATGTGAGCATGAGGACTCAGGCGTTGCCTTTACCATGGCGCTCTCCTCCAAGTGGAGAGGATGTGCAGGAAACCCACTGGTACCATCCCACACAACGGCAGTACCCACTCAGCACAGATCTGTTTCTATCACTAAGAAAAGGCCTGCAAGGGCTCATCTTCAACCCCTTCACAGAACAACAGCTCAGGGGCGGCTGAGCAGAAACTCTTTCGTGGCAGCGTTTCACAATGAATTTGCTGCAATCCAATAAACCTCGGGCACCTTGTGTTTGAGGAATAGGAACCTCAGCCACGGAGATCTGCAGGGAAACAAACTTGCTACAGTGTAAAAACTCAATAAAAAATTCAAAACTTGGCACTTAGGACATGTCCCCTGCTGCAGACACCCCAAGCTCACAAGTGCCTGCTGGGGTACCCCACTGTGCACCACGAAGAACCCAGCACAGCTTTCTGTTCTGGAAAATAAATTCAGAAAATTGAGAAAAATTATGAGAAAGACTCATGCTACGCTTGATAACAACTTGCAGCCTCTTGTAGCTCTGCTGAGCAAACCACCATTTCCTGAACTGAGGTGTCAGGCATGAAATATTTCACATGCTGGAGCAACCATCACCATCTGCTAAGTGACAAACAGAACTTCAGTCTTTCCTGGTATTTAATGCATAAATCAGGGTGTGTCCTGTTTGTCTGTGATTCTGTAATTGAAAACTGGCTGTCTTACTTGCGGAGGCAGCAGCAAAAATGTTTGTGTAGACAGTCTAGGTTTAGCCTAAATGATTTTCTAGCCAAGAGTTTCTGTATTGTGCAGTCTCATGCTGCTGCAGCAGGAGTACTGCTAGAAGTACCTGTGGCCATCAAGTAATGCCATGTCTGAAGAACCAAGAACATGCTTCCTTTTTCCCATTTATCCATGGATTTATCCATTCCTTCCACTCCACATCTCACCAATGGGAAATGACTCAGCTGTAACTCATGAGCTCATGGATCTGGCTGGCTGATCTCTGCAGAAGCATTTACTTTTGTTATTATCCCTCCAGGCACTCATTGACTACCCCAGCAATTCCATACCCAAAACTGCCAGCAGCCAATGTGGTCTGGGGCCACCAAGTCAGCTCCTGCTTGGGTCTCCAGTTCACACAGCGTTTTCTCTTTAGGCTTCCACATGGATATACACCAAGAGAAGCACATCCAGAAGATGGAAGGAAGGGATTCTCCTCTCTACCTAGAACACAGCAGACCATACCTAGAACACTGCACCCAGTTTTGTGTTCTTCCAATAAAAGAAAAACACCGACAAAATGGAGAAATAAGCCTCAAAAACCTGAAGCCAGCAGAACAAGTAGGGCACTAAGCTCTGGCTCAGAGAGGTGTTCTCCTGGAGAGGGAGAGGCTTTGTGGGTTCATAACACCCTCCTGCCAGGGGCTTATTGAGAGAGCTGACCCAGGATCTCCCCAGGGTGCATAGTAGGAGCACAAAAGACAAGGGGTACAAGGGGCAAAAGCTGAAATAACAGGTTTAGCCAGGATATTAGGGGATATTTCTTCCTACAAGGTCAGCCAAATAGTGGGACAGCTCACGAGAGGTTTACCAGATTGGAAATAGCTCAGGGCAACTTAGTCTGACGTAAGGGCTGACCACAAGCAGAATGCTGGAGTACAAGCCTCCTGAGGTCCCTTCCCATACAAATTATCTTACAAGACTAATTCTGCCATGTTCTTCATAGAGAAACCAGATCATTGCAAGAGGTGCATTCCACCAGAAGCTCTCTGCTTAGTGCACTGATTTACCACCTGTTTATCATCTTTCTTTAATTGGCAGCCAGCTTCACAGGAGCTATTTTCCTGTTTGATTTTGGTGATGTTTCAGTTAAGGCTTATGGTAAGCCTCCTTCCACTCCCCCAAGACACAGGAATACTGCTATCAGTGTCTGTTCCCTCACTTGTTGCATGCTTCTGTGCTGCACAAGTTAAACAGCATAAGCCCTCAGAGGAACCCATCCATATGAGCTCCAAAAGCAGAGGTGATTCCCAACAGAAATACGTGGCATTTCTACTGAAGCCTTCCACACCAGCTATGGCATTCTGTACACTAAAGTACTGGCTTAATATTTGCTTTATCACAGTCCAAAAAAACCCAAAGATTCTAAACTTATTATCCAAGGAAAGATGGAACATCAGTAACAAAAAACACCCCTCCTCTAAACCAACAAATACTGGACCAAAAGCTCTCACAGAACAGCAAGAGGGGAGTTACCTTCATAAACTGAGACTGCTGCTGGAAGATGCAGACATACATCTGCTACCCTGTTTCTGGCTCCAGAGGGACAATAAGGAGAGCACAGCTAGCACTTTAGCATAGCCCTAAGAAACCCAGCCTGCTCTGGGCCCTGATGGCTGGGCTCACAAGTGCTTTCAATTTCTCAGGAATTTAATTTCTCAAATGATCTATATGCAAGAACTAAAACAAAAGAGGCCCCTTGCCCTCCATAAAATGTGAAAAGGTTCTGTAAAGGCAATTTTAATCTGCATTATTGCTAGAATAAGCCACAGCAGACAATTCCTCATTTTCTGCTGAAGAATATAGGAGTGGGGGGTGACTGACACAGAAGAGTTAGAAAGAGGCAGTTGGTGCCTTGGAAGTTCCTTCCTTTTTTGCATGATATTCCCACTCACACATGGCAGACATTGCCTGCCCTCATGCTCCATTGGAATAGAGAACAGGAAAAATAAGACCAGGAAAAAAAAGAACATGTGCAGTGAAAGACAGGGAAAACTGGAAATATGGAAGAAACAAAAAATAGAAAAGGAATGTCAAGAATCAGTTGAATTTGGCTTCCACCATGAATGAACAAAAACCAAAATAAAACCTAACCAAAATAAAAAGTTTCATTTTGAGAACGCAACACTTACTGTGCCAGAGACACATCTGTGCAGGCAGCTCCACCAGAATGTTTTCCTTGTTTTCCTCTGCTTTTCAGAGCACTCAGTACTCGTCCTAAACTAGTTTGATTCATGCCAACCCATGACAGCCTGCAGCACTCACTGCAAGGAAACCACTGTTTTCTGTCCTCAGAGGGTAAAACTGAATAAAATCCAAGAATGGCTGCAGCAGATTTAAGCCATTTGCAATTCAAACAAGATACAAACTTCCTTAGATGAAGTCACCTGATCAAGAGTTATTAAAACTACAGGGTCTGGGTTAACCTGCCCTTAATTCTTCTCCAGCGTCCCAGTAAATTACTTTGGGGTCTTCTCTCTAGACCCAGGATACTGGCAAATTAGCACATCCCCACTGTCAGGACTGCATTTCTGGTGTCTCTCAATCACTTTTACCCTTGGGTAACAAGCAATAAAAATTTCAAATTAGATCAGAGTACCTTTGCAGAGAGGAGCTGATGTGCTACCAGCTCCCAGCCTGGCTCTGCTCTTCTTGGGAGCCCTGCTTCCAGATAAATGGATCTATTGGCTCCTTTCCCTTCCCATTGTGCTAAATAACATCACTGCAAAACCCTGGCTGATGGCAGGATGCAGCCACTGAGAAGTGCCCCGGGTCAATTGCACCATGGAAAACCCCGGTGATGAGCTCAGCTGAAGAGCTGCAGCTGCTGGTTACAACACTCAAATGCAAATGGAAATAAAAATACTTTCACAAAGTTAACAGCACCACACTGGAGCATGCAAAAAATATGTTACAGCAGCTTTATGTCCTTTTTCCTTACATCTCTGAAAATAATAGTCAGTGGGGCTTTTGTGGACAGTTGCTCATAATCAGGGTGCTATGGGACTGGCTGAGTACTCAGAAGCCACGCACCACAGACCCACCACTTCCATAGGATCATCATTTAGGATGGAAAAGCCCTTTAAGAACTGTGGCCAGAGCCCTGTAGATAGCATGGTGTAAATGTCTTACTTGAGGTTGTATTGCTTGTAGTCATAAAAGAGAGAAAAATTATGTAGAAAGGATAATAAGCACCCCGTTGAAGACAAAATGCAATAGGAACTTCAAAGATTCATTTAAAATAGCTCAAGTATGTCTTTGTCCAAGGCTCAGGAATTCTTGACAAGCAGCTGGGGAGAGCAACTGGGCTTGGAGACAATGAAAGAGGCAGTATTGGGAAACAGAAACTGAAGCAGTATCTACTGATGGGAAAAGAGAAGTGACTGGGATATTTCTCAGCTGGTTTCACATCCAGGCACCTCCATTCATGCACAATCACTCCTGCTTTATAATAGGTGGGAAAGTGAGAGCTTGGAGCCAGATCCCAGATTGCTCAGGGTATGAAGCTGATGGAAACGCACCATCATGTGGGGACTGATTTATGAGGCACTTCTTATATAAGGGAGAATTTTTCCTCTCATGTAAAAACAGCAAGAAAAAAAAATCAACTCATGCTTGATATGGTTGTAGCATTTGCATTATCTCCCTCAAAGTATGTGGTTGTGTGGGTTTATTTTTGAATAGCTAAATACACAGGAGGGTTTATGTTTCTGCTTTCTTAATTTTACATATAAATAAACTATTTAAATATACCCCAGCACCACCACAGTCAGCAAACCCAGCTACACCCACAGAGACTGGGTTTGGTTTAATTTCTAACACCTCTGCCAAGCAGGGCTGCCCCACTTCTTCCTATAGTATCTTATGATGATGTACTTTATTTAAAGACATATTTGGAGAGGCTGCAATTGTTTCCTCAGTACCAATTTGTAACTCACATTTTCACCTATCAGCTGCTTAACAGAACCACAGAATGGTTTGGGCTGTAAGGGACCTTAAAGACCATCTCATCCAACCCCCACCATGGGCAGGGACACCTTCCACTAGACCAGATTGAAGCAGAGCCCCGTCTAATTCGGCCTGGAACACTTCAAAGTCTCCCATTCAAAGCCTCACACCACTGGAACACTGGGAGCTGCTGGGGATCCTGTGGTCAGTGGCTGGGGGCTTCCACCTGGAGCAGCTTTTACCATCCATCAGCATGAGCTGATGCAAGAACTCTTGTGCAAAGGAGGAAAGCAGCACAGCTGGAAATGCAGCTAAATCAGAACATATCAGATTGCACCCACCATGGGGGGTACTGAGTGTGACCTGAACACATGGGTTCTGTGTTGTGTCCCCATCTGAAAACACATAACAGGGATGATGCAACTTACTACAGGTTCATTTTTCACAGTCTTTTATCAGAGTAATTTAGAAACACCAGCAGACTCTGGTGAGAGGCGGTGTGATGACTGAACTTACCCTCACCTTGAAGCAGCCTGGGAAATATTAACCACAAACATGAAATGAACATACCACAGCCACAGGGGTTTGTCTTTTTTTTTTTTCCCCTTGGGTTTTTTTTTTTTTTGGGGGGGGGGGGGGTTTTTTGGTTTTTTTGTTTGTTTTTCGTTTTTTGTTTTGTTTTGTTTTAGCACATTAGCCATGATACCTTTTATAGAGGTATTTCTACCACTGCAGAAAAGAAGCACTGAAAAATCCAGAGATGCCATTTGTGAACTACAAAATAGGATTTCCTCTAGTTTACTATCTTAAATTTGAATTTTGCTGTATCTCAGTATAACATTCAGCTTGAAAAGAGCATATGTGAACCATATGCTTGAAAGGAGCATATGTTATAATGGCGTATGTGAACCAATGTGTTACATAGACAAAGGAGAAATTACTCCTGTCAACATCTTTGAGGACACTTAAATACTAAAATAGGTATTCCCTTTTTCCAAAACATGTTTTATTTAAATTTCTTTTTAACACCCTTAATTTAATTTGCAGTGCATCAGTCAAATAATCTCTAGATAATATCTGACTAGGGTAAAGTACTCTCTTTTTAGGATAATAAATCTATATTGAGTTGAAGAGATAGTTAAGTGGAGACCCAAAGCCTGGTGTGAGAACTGATCCCTGGTTCACATATCCTTTAGAAAGTCTAACAGCCCCAGAAGACTAGATAATTAAGATACAACATCCACACTCATGCACTACTGCCTATTGGAATATATGGTCTATTTTTCTAATTCATAAAAAAATCCAATTTCTAATGCATCAGGTGCTTCCAGGAAAACAGAGACCTTCTCAACACTGGGATTCAACTGGGATGAATTAATTCAGCATAGGTTGGGCTTAATTTCACGTTAGATAGAGGGAAGCCCTTGATGCTGGCTCCTACCTTCAAGCATTTGACCAATAAAATCCAGGTCTGATAACAGCCTTGGTAGAGTAAGAATCTGCACATCAGTAAAGATAAATCAAGTGGTAACAAGGTACAGTGTTGCTGCATTGGTGTCAGTTTTCTCAGTTTATCAGTGGCATTTCTATCTATAAGTATGCTGCCCAGAGTATTTTTAGCATTCTCTGTTTCCTTTACCATAATTTTAATATCTTCCTTTGGATTAAAGGATGATACCTCTTCTATATTTTGAAAATCCCAAAACACCATCACAGAGTGGTCATCAGTCCCCTTTTCTTTTTCCTAGATTGCAATTTTCATAGACTCAATGCAAATTTCTGCTAATGTCAATAAGAATAGTGACATTTCTTATACCATTTAACAGGGTTGATGATCTCAGCTGCTTTCATCTTTCATACTGCTTATAACTGACCTACAGGCCTCTTTTGGTGATACACATTTTGCTGTGATATGGTAAAAACTGACATACACTGCCAACTCATAATGTCAGTGTTGCAATTTAAAGGGCTTTGATGGGTTCCTTTCTAAGGCTATCATGAACTGGACTACAAGTTACAAAACCTTCATCTTCCATAGGTCGTTTCAGTATTTAATACTCTTTCTTGGAATGTAGGCAATATACCAGAAAGTGCCAAATTCCCTGCAAGCCCTGTCTTCCCTAAGAACCATTAAAAAAGATTGCTTTTCTCCTCTGACTAATCTGCCAGTATTTGGATGGAGCATTTTGTACTTTTAGTGAACTTATTAGAAGGGATCTTATCATAGGCAATATCTCAGGTTTTTCTGAAATACTTGCTCTTTTGGATCCTAATTCTATTCAGAGTACATTTAGGATGTTTTTCACTGAAGTCACTCATCAATGCCTCTTTTCTTATAAAATGAGCCTGAAATGTGCATCACAAGGATGCATCTCCAATAAAGGTTATACCACTAACTGTAATAATGGTGGTTCCCTCCCACAGTTACATTTGTAAATGAGTTGATTTTCCAAAGCTAAATATTCCAGGCCTTTGAACACATAAGGAAGTCTTTGTCTTTTGCAAGAATTACTCTTAGGAGGATTTGTGTAAATTTTGATTTCTAAGGTGTAACCCTGTTGCTGGTTTTACTACTTCTTAAGGACTGAAAAAAAGCAGATTGCACTTTCTTCTCTGCACACAAAATGACTAATCCAGCAAGTGCTTCTCTCCTGGCACATTTCATTGAGGGAGAGCTCCATGGACAGTTTGGACTCTGCGAAAGAGAAAGAGTGTCATTGTTCCTTGAGAAGAAGGAAAAACATGCACAGTACACTGTGGATGCATGCAGTATACATGCTGAAAAGCAGCAAAGCTGAATGCCACCACCATGGCGACTTCTTCACAAAAGGTGGAGATAACACTTTCTTACACCTTCAGTGTTCTTTTGGGGCCAAATGAAAAACCAAATTGTACAGTTTATGTCTTGGATGGTTGATTGAAACCTCGCCTGTATAACTATCCAGAGTGAACTGAAGGCATGCATTTGTTTGGAGTACATTTTCTAGGGTTTCACTGGCTAATGGCAAATAGATACAGGGGAAATCACACCCCACAAGGGTACAGAGGTGTGCTCTGGCTTTCATAATCAATTGGGCTAACTGTTCTTGTGGCATAATTATGGTTTTGAATGGCTGATGTAAGAAGATCCACTCTATTATAAGAAGTGAGTCTTTTTGCACTGTGTCCCATTGAAAAATCAGTCCGTGTGATGTGGATGATTTAACTGGGATGATGAAATCAAAGGGCAACTTAGGACTGGTCCCATGTGCCTGACAAGAAGACAGGGCAAGCTGTACCTTAGTGATGGACTCACAGCCTCCTCTGTGATGACTCGGGGTGAGTCCAGGTCATCACAGCCTTTCAGGAGGTTAAACAGTGGCACGAGATCTTCTGTCATAACCCCAAGCAGAGGACGAACCCAGCTGATAGAACCACACAGCTGATGCAGGTCCTGGAGGGTCCTAGGGCTGTCCTTGATTGTGAGCTGCTGGGGTATGATGGTCTGCTTGCCGATGTGGAGTCCCAGGTAAGTCCACGGGAAGGTGTGCTAAATTTTTTCCTGCTGTATTTCGAACCCTGCCTTTTCAATGGCTTGAATAGTTTTTTTCTAGAGTCAAGTTCAGGTATTTATCATCTGATGCACAGATTAACACATCTTCCATGGTAGAGAATGATAGAATGTATGAACTCTTTGTGGATGGGGGACAGGACACGGGCCACATACCGCTGGCAGATTGTGGGTAAATTTTTCATACCCTGAGGTAGCACATGCCAGCAGTACCTATGCTGGGGGACCTTCTGGTTCAGGGACAGCACGGAGAAGGCAAACCTGGGTGTAGGGAGATTGTGAAGAAGCAGTCTTTGATGTCTATGATGGCAAGCTTCCACTACTGGGGGAGCATTCAGAGTGAGGGCTGGCTGGGCTGCAGGGGACCCATATCCTCAATAACCTCATTGATTTTTCTGAGGTCTTGGAGGAGCCTCCACATGTCTTTTCCAGGCTTCCAGATGACAAAGACAGGGGAGTTCTAAGGGCTGTTGGTTGGTACAGTGTGATGCTTGGCAAGCTGTTCCTCCACTAGGAACTCCAGAGCTCTTAGCTTCTCCTTGGTGAGGGGCCACTGAGCCACCCCTACTGGGTCTTTTTTTTCCCCAGGTAAGTGGGGGGTGGTGGCCCCAACCAGAAATCCTGAGATGGGGAAGGGATTACTAGCCGAGTTCCCTATTGGGTAAGCAGGTCCCTGCCCAGGGGGTAAAACATGAGTCAATTACTAATGGCCAGACGTTGGCTGTATTACCCTCAGAGCCTTCTACAATGTTATTTGCACGCCTCATGGAAGTTGCTGACCCTCCTATGCCTGTGATTCTCCCACCTGCTTTTTTGATTTTCCACTCCTGGGACCATTCTACTCAGGAAATTATGAGTATATCAGCCTCTGTGTCCACCATCCCCGCTAGGTAAACAGTAAACCTACCATTGCATGGTTTATAATTCACCATCAGCTTGTATGTGCCTACAACCTCTGCCCACCATATGGAAGGTGTTCTGTGGCACCTGGGGTGGTCTTCTGGTATGATGATAGCCTGTGCCACCACCTGGCCTTATGGTAGAAACCATGGGGTGTTGTTACAGGAGACAGAGACTTGTACTTGTCCACTGGGGTCTACTCTGTGCACTTCAGGTAAAATACAGAGTTCAGGAGGACCCCACCTGGTGTCTCCAACCATCAAAATGTCCCCTGTCCTGACCAAATTTTTTCAAAATTTGTGTGTATGTGTTGCTGAGTTCTGTTGTGGAAATGGTGTGAATAAGTACTCACGAGAAGGAGTGTTTTGTCTGCTTCCCATTGCAGCGAGGAGTCGCAGTCCTTGCATGGGTTGCAGGGCAGGGAGAGATGGCCTTCGATTTGCTGTCGCTGTGTGGGATCGTGCCTGTCCTGGGTTGGCCATATGACCTGTTTGTATCCCCAGTTGTCCTCTTGCTTATGCTGGACATTAAGTTCTGCAGCTTTAAGTTGGTCCCAGAAAGACAGAGAGAGTGAAGGTGGAGGAAAAAAAAACAAACACTCGCCGTTTGTCTGCAGGATACCTTTACTCCTACAAAGCAAGGCTACATTCCAGCGGACAGCGTTATCTCTTTTCTTTTTTCTTTTTTTTTTTTACTCTCTCTCTCTGGTGTGGGTGCTGGAAGAGCTCACAGCGGAGGGTTTCCTCGGATTTTTCCCAGCTTTTTGCAGGGAGAGACTTTGTTTCTTTTGCTGGGTATTTTTTCCTTTTTTCCTCTACCTGGGACTGGTTGGCATCGTGTGGGCCCAAGACACCAGGGAACCCCCGGGGGGCCCCCCCCTCGCCGACTCCTACAGCCGGGCCTGGCAATCGGCCCCCCACTAGAGAACTGAACCGGACTCAGACGGACTCTGAATCTACCATCTCTTCAGAGGAAGGAGAGGTTTCGTTGTTTTCATATTATCCAAATTTTTCCTATACTTGTGAATATTCTATTTGTTAAATAAATAGTTTTTTCCACTTTTTCTCTAAGGAAATTCTTCCTGGACCTGTAGGGGGAGGGGTGATTGGAATTGACCCTTCCTAGAGGAGACCCCCCAGAGGTTTCCTCCTAAATATTTGCCCTAAACCAGGACAATGACATGCTTCATTGTCCATTTCCCTGATGCCTTTGATGGTGAAGTTTCCATGTGCGATAATCTCAGGGGACAGTCTTGGTATTTTTGTTAGTCTCTTTGTCATTGTCACTTGGTTCAGGGCAGTTTTTAATCAGGTGTTTAAAGCACCCAGATTAAAACATCTAGGTTTCTTTTTCTATATCTGCCAATGCTTCCACCACTCCTTTTGAAACTGCCTGGGCTATAGTCAGCTCAGGAGAAGAGAATTTGGTGCAGGCTTTGACCATCTGGTCGAGGGTAGGGGCCGGATCTAGGGGGAGGGTTAGGGTTAGGGAGAGGCAAAATGCAGGTCTTTGCAGAGCTGAGAAGGTAAGCTCATGGCCCGAGCGTCTGTCAGCAGAAGCAGCACACTGGGGCACTTCACAGCCAGCACAGCGTTCTGGGCAAGAAGCAGACGAAGATTCACCTCCAGAACAGCGAATGCACAACCAGTTACAAGAGGTGAAGAAAGAGGTCTCAGAGAACCTTGCTTTTATGCGCAGCATACAGGCTGCAATGTGAGCTTGGCTGCCCATTTTCTTTCTTGCTGAATTCACGTTGGCTGTCAGTAATTGAGAGGTTCAAAGGCAGTTATTTGTGCTGTTATTTTGTCCTCCTCCAGCCCTATGTGAAAACAATCACTCTTACATTAGGCCCTGAGATCCAGAGAACACAATGGTAGATGCAGTGGAGAACAGATATAGAGAGTGCACCGTTGTCCTGGGTTTGATGTGACTGATGTTTTGTAAGTAGAAGAAATGGCTTTTGCTTCTAGAGGTTCTTTGACAAGGGCTGTTGCTGGATTTTTGCGATAGAGCTGCAAGACTGAAAAATATGACAGTGCACATATATGAGAAGGAAGATGAGTAGCCCCAGTATGTTATGTGCAATTAAAATGCTGTTAGAAGCAATGGTTTCTCTAGGAATGTCTTCTGCCTTGATATTTACTGTTCTGTGGGCTACAGCTGCTTGTACTTAGTGACACTGAAACGGTGTGAAAGTGAATGCACTGGGAATACCAAGTCTCTCCAGGAAAAGGGAAGGGTAACAAAATCTTGTGTCCTGGCACATCTTTCAGTCAGGACTGCAGCTGGAAACACTTCGCTTTAGCCATGCAGTCCGGCCACCTTGACAGAATGTGATGTTGCTATATATATAATTGGGAAGAAAGCAAGAATCACTAGTGTGTTTCACTTAATTTACAGACTGCAAAGGGAAGATGAAGGACAGCATTGGCTCTTTGTTCTTAGACTTTTCCTTTGTAGAGCACCTGCTGGACGTTTTGAAGGGGTTTGGGACCTGCAATGGTACTTAGAGCTTGAGAGAACGTGCATATCCCCAGGGTGCTAGGTGCAGGTCAGTGGGTGCGAGTTACACATTGAAAGCAGTTGATTGTACAGAGAAGGTTCTAAAAGGCAGAGGACGTGCTGCATTTGACCTTTCTTTTGCAGCCTATAAACCGCACAGCCAACAATGAAACGATTCCTCTTCCTTCCCCCCTATATGCAGGATCACATTCTGTTAATCTCCAAGAGCCAGGGTCCACACTGGAGCTCTTCCCCGCACTGCTCTTACGCGAACGGGGCCGGGCCAGAAAAGCGCTTGGCTTTTTCCGGGGCACTGTCAGCGCCCATCAAAACAACCGCACGATGGCTCTGTGGACTCGCAAAAGAGGGAAACGCACCGAGCCCAGCTCGAAACCATCCCGAATGCAGAGCCGTGTTCAAAACGTCCCTGTTCTCACATCTACTGTGCCAGCACAAAAAGTTTTCTCTGATTTTTCCCCTCCAAGTGCATAATCTTCTTTGCACCACACTCAAAATGCACCACGAATTGCTTTACCCTAACAAAGCTTTTCACTCTCGCAGAGTCCACTAACGAACTATTTCTCTGTTACTGCACAATCTGTAAGTTCCAAGCTTTGTCTACAGGCAGATTCACACGGTCTGTTTGTAAAGACATATTTATCTTACTCCTTTGTCTCCCACACATTCTTGGTGGCTCCCACATGCACCGCAGCCTGCATGCAAGTTCCGCACACACACAACACATCCCCCGCCTTTTCTCCGCTGTCTTGCATTGACTTGCTCACCCATCCCCCACCTGTCTTCCTTAACCATTTGTCTGGGTCTAGCCTTGCCTTTCCTTCCCCTTTGAGCTCTTGCATTTTCTTGCCTTCTAAAGCCACCACGTTCCTTGCCATGCCCTTGAACCCCTCCCTTGCCTTGGGTTACCTGCCTCACCATTTCCCCACCTGGAAATCAATATCCCTTTTTGTGACATTTCCTGGCTTTCCCTTGCCCTGTCTTCTCCTGTAATTACTCTCAAAGTTCTCATGTATCCTGAGTGTTTCAGTATCACATGAGAGGAAGTCCAGGGGAGGATGCATGCTGCCACACTCATCTGTCTGGGCAACTTTGTCTGGCACCCATTTTTTCATATATTAGATTTTGGACAGGAAAATTCACATTTCTCCCTTGAGCTTCAGAGACCAGAATGGCACTTCTTTTGCCTATGAAAAAAAAGCAGGTAGCCCAAGTGTTTCAGGTGCAAATTAGGGATGACCCATGCATGATCAAAGCTGGACAGAGCAGTGTATCTTGGCCGCTTTTGAGTACCAGCAATCCTTGGATGTTCCTCTCACCCATCACTGGGCTTACTTTCCTATGCCCAGCCTTAACTAGAACTTTTTGGCCTAGTCTTCTCTGCCACTCCATTTGCTTTTCCCTCACTGCTCTGGGTTTGCCTCACTCTCCCTTGGCTTCCTCACAATTGCCTATGCTTTGTTTTCATTGCCTTGACTGCAGGGAAGAAAAGGTAAAGAGTGGTAGGCAAGGTAAAGCAAAACAAGGACGCTATAGGTAGGGCCAGGCAAGACAGACAAAAACAAGGCAAGCAAAGCAAGGACAGGTTCAGAAAAACAAGGCAAGGTACTGAAGGCAAGGAAAGGCCAAGTGATTCAGAGTGCTTTTTCTTGGGAAGCAAAAGATTTAGTGCCATTGTTGTTGAAACAGATGTTAAGGTACTATGAGAAGGATAATCCAGCAAGATGTTTCTGTCCTGATGCCTTCTGTGCAGGAGTAATTTGTGGATATAGTGCGTGCATCTCTCTCTGCCCAAGTTCTGCCAATGCCAGTTCCATTCAACAGAAGTTGGAAGGAAGTTGGAATGACTTCTCCCAGTATGCACTTGCTACGTCTCCCACCTTTGGTTGCCTTTAAATTGAAGTGGGCACCTTGTTCTTTTAAGGCCATTTATTTCCCAACCAATGTCACAGTTTTCATGATTGTGGGGAGGGAATAAAGATGCAGTGGTTTTTTGTGTCCAGATCTGTCCTCTGAGCTGAGTGTGAGTGCCTATTCTGGGGCTTCCCAGCTGTGGGGGGGGTGGGGTCTGACAGGATTCCCATCCGTAGCGGCCCGTAGACACTGTCTGTGGCTTGCAGAATGGTTCCCTGCTGCTCCCTTCCCTGGTGTTAAAGCCATGGCCTAGAGCTCAGCTGCTTCTGTTCTTTCCCCAGCTGTCTGTCCTCCTGTTTCACACCACTTGCCCTAAGTGGGGTGGCTCCTAAGACTTCACCAAATGCTCCTGTAGCCTCCTCCCCAGCAATAAATTATTTTGCTTCCTCAGGATTGTGACATGCTGCAAATGAATGTCACAAATTGAAATCTGAATGTTTTCAGTCCTTTTTCTTCCAGTTTGATATTTTTTATTTCTGCTGAGGGAATCTTGTTACCTTTTAAAATAGCGCAGTGTTTTCAGAACTTTCTTCCCCTCTTTTTGTGTCCTTCCCCTTTCCACAAATGCTGCCATTCATGTGAGGCCCATTTGGCTGTCTACAGGCAGGGTTCTGAGGGCACATTTATTCTTAAAACTGAACCAAATATGCTGGAGTCTGTAGCAGTGGCCTGGTTTGACATGCTTTCGCAAAATCTGGAGCTAAGAGCTGACCCAAAATGCAGCACCACTGCCAGGGAAGGGGAAAATGGATCTCTGGGTTCTCCCATTCTCAGCTCCCTGTAATCCCCATGTTTGGATCGTTTATGTTTAGAAGGACTGAAGTGATTCCCAGCTGGGCACTCCAGGCTCTGAGTGTATCAAGTCCCTGGAGATGTTGACCCCTGCTTTAGGCCTGTCCTCATGCAGATGGAGAATATCTGTTCTCTTCCAGAGAAGCTGCCTCAAACTGAGCCTTCGTAATGGAACCCACGGACAACCAGAGCAGCGACTAGAGGTGGGAATTAATTTGTAAGGTAAGGTAAGGATTTCCTGTCAGTGAGAGTGGCTTCAGAGCACGTTGGTATTTTCAGAGCTTCTGTTACACACCCAGGCCTGGATGATGGCATGGGTCAGGGCAGGTTCTCTGCTGAACTTTCTGAAGCCAAAATCTCATGACTCGGGTGGGGGAACTCCCTTCTGCAATTTGGGATGCTTTGGGCCTCTTCCTTCTTGTACAGTCTTGAAGTTCCAGAACAGTTTCTTTTTTTTATTATCTACTTGGCTTTCACCGTGGGTTTCACTGTGACTGCTGTTTTCTTATGGGTAAATTTTGACTGTCTTTATGTCAAACTCTGGGAAACTTTCAGACCAGCTGTCAGCTTCTTCATCATGTCCCCCCCTTTTTTTTAGGATTACAAAAGCAGTGTTCATTCATTTTTGCAGGGCCCATTGCAAAAAAGACAATAAACGCGGCACAATGAGTAAGATGCAAAAAAATTATTAATATGATCAAGCATTCAATTTTAAGTATATTTTTAATCCATTGTTTGCCAATTGCCAAACAAATGAGTAAGCCAATGTTTCCCCACGTAATTTTGACATGCCTATCTGTAATTCCTTAATATGGGCATTAACAGATTTTGAATTATCAGACAAATTCATACAATATATTCTATAAAATTCCTCATATCTGTGTCCATGTGCTAGTAGCAAAAAATCAATAGCAGCTCTCTTTTGCAATGTAGCATGCCTTACTGAATCAACATCTGTTAAGAAGCCAAGTAAAGCAAGCAAAGTGGTGTTAGTCTGCCAAGTTAATCAACATCCTAACTTGTTTAACTGCACCGATGCTTGCTACATTGGTGAAGTAAGGAGGGAAACAGCCCATCGAGTGCCTGATCACCAAAAACTGATGCTGTCGTCACAATCAGGAGCAAACATGTGAGTACTGCATTTTCCTCTCCTCGGTGGTTCATGCTGTATAATCATAGATGTGTTAGGTGTTAACAACGAGAGTTGTTCTAAACTGCAAGGACCTCCCTTGATGTGTGATGGAATCACAGCCCATGCTCGGTGTCCGCAAATAAGAAACAGTCCTGATAGCAAAGTTAGAGAAACAGTAGTAGAATGTGAAATGTGTGGTGAACTATAGTTGCACCAGGCACTTTCATTTGCAAATATGGGTTGGTTAGGAGAAACATCCCATACTTTGATTAGTTCCAAACTAATTCAACTTAATCAAAGGTCCATTTTTACAGATCCTAAAAGCTCTATGTCGCGTGGCGTTCAGCAATGGAAGAGATGGGGCAGATTGCTTGGATGCAATAAACCGATTTTATTGATTCAGAGTTGCGTATTTATACTTTTTCAGCAGTTACTAAAAATAAATCCTTATATAAGCTGTAATCACTATAACAACCATATCTATGTTTCTTAATGATATTGCAAAACTAGAAACTAGCACTAACCAGCACTGGTACACACCTTGCATATTTTTTACCTATGTCAGCTATTTTATGGTAGGCCTCACTGCCTGCCACGGTTTGTGGCTCAGCAATTTTGCTGCTTCTACTCCTGTCGTGAGTTCAGCAGTGCTCTCACTTCTGCTTTCTAGCTGTGTCCCCACAGCTCTATTTCTTGTGGTTCTAGAGTTGCACAGGGAACACATAAAACCCATTGATCCCAAGCATCAGTGTAATTGCGTGATTGTAAAATTTTGCTAACTGTCTTAGGTTTTGGCCAGTGATGTAAGTGCAAGCTGACAAGGCAGGTAGAAAAAGGATTGTCGGGAGAAGCAGTAGCAAAGCATAGAGTATCTTGTCCCCTTGCATTAGCCAGGACAACCCACACATTAGTTCTCCGTAGATTAACAGGCCAAGCAAAAATAGCAGGCACTAAGCTGAGCAAAATTAATGAGCACCATTATGCATGCATTGGTGCATGCATTTTTCTATTATTTGTTGTAATGTATTTGTACATCCCAATGCTGAGATACTGAGTAAGGCCTCCCACTCTCAAAAACACGAATCTCAGTGATTGGATCCTCAGCTGGACTCAGAGAACCACGGCAATGAGGATCATACTTAGACCATAAAGAATTTCTGGGATAAGATAGACAAAACTACTTTTGTTCACCGGAAAAATATTGACATAAAACTCATGTAGAGTGAACCAATCCTCCTCAGTCATCAGTGTTCCGGATGCTTTCCGGACTCTAGTATTCAGAGGTGGCCTGAACCACACTGCCAGGGTCATCAAGTTGTGTTGCTGTTATCCTCAGGATCTGGCTGAGCAGGCAGTAGGATATTCTGCCACAAATCAGGATGCATACACCTTGCTGCCACCCACTGTGGTCCACTATCTGTGGAAACACAAGGATACTCTCGCCCCACAAGTGACAAGGTCCCATGGGCCTTCCCACTTGCTAGTGGTACTTTCACTTGGGGCAGATGCATTTCGCTTCTAGACTGCAACAAGAAAAAAGATTCAAAAGAACAGGATTTTTAGAATTTGCTGGTACTGTAAGATAATTAATTGTTTATAAAGCTGTGGGGTTTCTCTACACATTCCTTCTTTTTCGGTTTTGTTCTTTGTCAGTGTGTGGGTTACTCACTACAAACATGAAGGTAACGTTAAACAATAGATGTGGGAAGGTAATAAACTCATACTGAGCAGAAACAAGGAAGCCAGCACACATAATCATCAGTACAGAAGTGAAAGGACAGTGACTTAGAATGATACATCATCACTTCCCTAAATACTGTATCATCACCCAGAGTTTGCAACAGCTGGCAAGCTTTGTTTCAGTGAGGACCTGGAAAATCCTTCCTGGGCAAGGCTTCCAAGTTTACCCTGAAAGGGGATCCAGCTGGTGTAAGTTCAAATTGGCAAGTCAAAGTGAGTTGAGGACCATTTTGGTGAAGAAACACCTGGGTCTGTTGGTTTATGTCTGACCAGTTAGGGCCAGGGCTTGGCCAAAGCCAAGGCCTCAACTGGAAGGGCCTCCCTAACATACTTTACAAGAAAGCTTGTATTAATAACAGTTGGGAAGACTTCTTAAATTTATACAGGTCATGCAGGTAGCTACACAAAAGTATGTGAAAGTTTGTAAAGTGGTAGGCTTTGTCATTTATTTAAAGTAGAGAACGGTGTCATGATTAAACTGTAAAAAACCAAAAGAATGCATATGTATAACTAAACAATATCTTATGGGTAATGTACGCTATGAAAAGTTAGTGAATTCATCCTAAGACATTACCAACATATTTAGAATCATTAATACATTTGTAATGACTGTTTGAGAGAGCTCTGAGAGCACTTCTGAGAGTTTTGAGAGAGCACACGCAGAGCCTTATCTCTCTTTTGCTGTCTGAGCTCAGAGTCTGGTCTGAGAAGGAATTCCAGGGGAGTGAAGCTCTTGCAGAGAAGCTGAGTGCTTCTTTTTAAAATTTTCTTAGGTTTTTTAGTTTTTCTGAGTCTAATTTTAAATTATAGAACTTAATATTTATTATAAGCAGAACAGATGATTGGGGATACAAGTATTACAAAGTTATCCTAGGATATTGTCCTAGGAGGTTGAGAGGATATTTTCCACACATTAATGCATATATAACATCGAAGCAAGATAAAGGTAAGAAAGAAAGCACTAAACAGCTTACAGTGAATACAGTCATAATTTGGAATTGTTACTCATTCTTTTGTGTTACCTATGGACAATAAAACAGCAAAAATTGTTGTGAATAATTATCTTAATTGACCAATGCAGGACATTTATACTTATATAATTTTTTAATTAAATTAAGGATTTGATAAATCACGTTTTAACATGTTTTATACAAATTATTACTTTATATTTTTGATCAGTTGCCTACTAATTCTTTATTATAATTGTAAAAAGAACTGTATCTTGTAATTTAAATGTGTAGATTTCAATATAACTTAAATTTAATTGTATTTAAACTTAACATTAATTAAACATGACAGAAAGTACATTGAACAGAATATTAAGGTAACACTGAACTGAACTGGTACTGAAACTGAACAGAAATTGATCTTATTAGAATTTATATTTAGTAGAATTTAAAATAACAGATCGTGGACTGAATAGTACTTAAACTCAACTTTGCTTAATAGCAGTTAAACTTGACAGAAATTGAACTTCATAGAAATCAACATAATAGAACTTAACCTTAATAGAACTTAAATTTAGCAGAATTTAAATGTAACAGAACTTTAAATTAAAAGAACGCAACTTATTTTGATTTCATTGTTACAGGAAAGTTATTGAAAATTTGTCATTCATCAGTTAAATATTAATGAACAATATGCAGGCAAACAATTAATTTGTAACTCAAATAGCAGTAATACGGATTCATTGGAGAGATTTAAAAGGTGTGGTAAATACATTGTGACTTTATGCAATGTAGTTTTGAGAATAGGTTATGGTAAGTGCAAATATTATTGAAGATATTCATAGCCAGGACCTTTATGATGCAATCATAACTTGGTCAGGGTATTTTAAGGTGCAGTTTTACTCAGAAAAATGACAACACTGTATATTTTGGAAAATCACAGTTCAAACTTGTTCAGTTTGCAGATGGTAAGACAGCTTTTTGAGATTACTTGCGCAATAAATTTGAGCTTGAATTATTAAAGGTAATGGGATATAGCTGTTAAAACTTAAAATGGTAAGGACCTAGTTACACAATATTGTTATGAGTTTTGCACAAGCTTATGTCAATCAGCGCTGTCTCCACCCCCAGCCCTCAGACCATTGGTCAGTGATGCTCTGCCCGCCCCTCATCTCCGCCGGACAACTCCTCCTACCATTTCCTTTCCCTCTTCGCCATTTGTTTGTGCTCCTTTCGAGATAAGAAATGTTGTGGCATCTGTTCATCTCCAGGGACGCCTCAGAGTGTGTCAATGGTTGCCTGAGTCCATCTGCAGGGGTAGCCCGTGTTTGCACAGGTGCTGTGTAAAGCACTGCCTGAGTCCACGAGGGACACTGCAGGAACACGTGTGGCACCGCTCCACCAGACCGCAGCACGCTGCATCAGTCTCTGGTTTGGGTTTTTTTTCTCAGAAGCACCTGTTTCTGTACAAGAATGTCTGGAATGCTGCTCCCAGGCTTTGCTCAGAAGAACAACCCCAAATTTAAGAAAAATGGTGTTGCAAATTCTGCTAGAGGCACCAGGGATTTTATATGAAACCTGGTTTGGCTTGGATGAGACATTAAAGCTGATCACATTCCAACCCCCGCCATGGGCAGGGACATCTTCCACTATATGAGGTTGCTCTAAACCTATTCAACCTGGCCTTGAATATTTCCAGACATGGGCCATCCACAGCTTCTCTGGGCAACCTGTTCCAGTAGGTACTTGCTCCTCCACAGCTGAGAATTTCTTTTCAATCTCTAATTTAATCCTGCCCTCTGTCAGTTTGAAGCCATTTCCCCTTATCTAGGCCCTTGTCCAAAGCCCCTCTCCAGCTGTCCTGGAACCCCTTTAGGTACTCACTGAAAGGGACTCTCAGGTCTCCATGGAGCCTTCTTTTCTCCAGGCTGAACAGCCCCAGCTCTCCCAGCCCAGCTCCAGAGCAGAGGGGTTCCAGTCCTTGGAGCATCTCCAGAGCCTCCTTTGAACTCATTCCAGCAACTCCACGTCCCTCTGATGCTGGGGCCCCCAGTGCTGGACACAGCATGGCAGGTGGGGGTCTCACAAGAGCAGAATAGAGGGGCAGAATTTTGTCTCTACCTGCTGGTTATCCTAAAAGGACTTGTTTTGTTTTGCTCAGATCCTGGGCAAAACATCTGGGTTTCACAAGTGCTGCTGGCACCTCTGGCTGGGCTCTGGGCTGATGCACTCCTGGCCACTGCAGGACTGTTACTATTTGGATGTACACAGTGACGCCTTACACAAAGATCCAGAGTAGAGACAGTCTGCAAAACCACAAACGAAGGCTTCATCATCTCCTGGGGACTGAATTCTTCCCAGCCCCAGTGCCCCACCTGCCCTGCTGGCCCCTGTGTCAGGCAGCCCGGTCTGCTCCGGCTGTAGGCGCTGGATCTGCCAGCCAGGTGGGCACTGCAAATCCAGTCTGTGCCGAGCGCCGATGGAGAGTCGGGAGGGGGTTTAGCAGGGAGTTCTTTGGTTATTTGTCCCAGAGGAATCTGGGGGCTAAACCCGAACAGAATGGGGGGCATCAGACTTTTAAGGGGGGAGCAACGATCAATGGGAACAGGGTTCAGGGGCAGGATCAGGGAGGAGCGACGCAGGGAGACCCAACAGGAACGGCCAGAGGAGGGGAAAGGGGAACAGGCCAATGGGACATCGAGGAGCAGGGAAGATTCTGGAACTCCATACATGTGCAAACGGGGAGGGGAAAACAACATACCAATCAACGTAAGGGGATTAACATAAGTGCGAAGTCATGGTGCTGAACCATGTCTAAAACAGGGGGGAACACTACACTCGGGCGGCCCACCAGTCTCTCTGGGTGCTTTGGGGTGAAACCCCCCCTTGGCCACCCCGGGGTAGCTTCAGCCACAACAGTTCAAGAGATCTCAGACTGGCTGTTGAGCAATGAAATTTCATACCAACAGCCTTTCAGTATCTACTAGGGTATATTTCTAAACATGAAGTAGAAAGAAAAAGAATATGTAATTTTAAAGAGAATTCCAGATATTTTATTCTGAATTTTACAAATAACAAATATAAAAAACTAGAGTAAGAATCAATGTAGGTACAGCTAGGAATATTTACATTCTTAGAAGAAATCTATATATCTTTCTATATACAAGGCCATGGCCATTAGCCATTACCAGCTTAAGATACTCCCAAAGGCATTTCTAAGTAAGGCTTTATGGTCCTAATCCAATTCTGTGTTTTAAGAAAATAATTTATAACTGCCAGGACTAAGGTTTTATTCGACAAATACTGAAACAGGTATTACAGTTCAGCTCCCTGGGCAACGCACCCCCTCCCTGTGTACCCACCCAGCCCAAATGCTCACTTGGAAAGAGGGGAGGAATTCACACCTCTTCACAAGAGTGTCAGAAGTCATCTAAAGTTGTCTCATTGTCAGAGATTAAATACTAAATGCTGCTCATGGGAGCATTACATTCACTGTAAGGAGAGTCGGAGATTCTAACAATTATTGACTGTGGAGCATGAACATCAAAAGTAGTTGTAGTACCTTTTGAGTTAATGGCGTTTCCACTCACAAGCAAAGAAACCAAAGTCACAGGATTATCTCACATGCCTGATATGATGACAGGAGTCAGCCTGAGAGCTGGAAAGGAAGGGATCCTTGTCCCCAGCTCGAGGCCATATGCTGTTTCCCTTGGTGAAGATATTGCAGTGTGGTTGTTCTCTGGCAACAGGGAATCCTCCCTAACCAGGTAACTATAACATGTACTGCTGCTGTGATACAGGCTATAGGCACCCAAACCATGCAGGTTAAGGTCAGTCTGAACGTCAAAGTATGTTTCATCTTCCTCCTCCACAACACAAGCTCACAGATTTATCACAACTCCTCTTCCAAACAAAGGTCAATTCTGTCATTTCTCCCTATTCTGCAGGTATAGCTGTAGTCACACTCTGTGCTGCATATCTTACCCGTTGCCAGCATTGATGCCACTCTAAGATTTGCCCATGACTATCAGGTCCTTTTATCTATATCTTGTTTATTAAAATATTCCCTCAGTTTCTTTTGGAGATGCCTGTTAGCTGGATTCTGCCTACCCACTAGAACAAAATCCTTGGCTTAGAGCTGAACTTGAAAAGAGTATGATAAAACAGTAAGTACAAAATAATCCAGTCTGCTATATCAATTATGTTCCACATTTCTGACTCAGACTTTGTGTTTTTAAAAACATTAGCAAGGGAAAAAACCTTTTTTTGACACAAAGGGATTGTCATTGAGTTTTGTAGTACTAGTCACAACTGGGAAATTCCCCAAATTCCATTTAAAAAAACTCCAAACCAATAGTAACAATAGAAAACCTCACAAAGAACTTTAGTAATCAAAATATTTAAATATTCAAGAACAAAATCTCTCTTTCAAGGCACATACTTTGATAAAACTGTGAGTAAGTAATTACAGCTAAATCAGATGATAAATGGACGCTGTACTTTAGGACTGGAATTTCCAGACTAAATCATGTATCAGGCAAGCACGTATCTTACATTTCAGGGTATTTTCTGAAGCTCTTTGCAGGAAGAGCCTTATGGGACATGGTTGTTTATACTGGCAAATTCATTACAAGGAAGTTGCAGCTAAATGTGTTTTGCCTTAGATTCCTGCTGTTATCAGATCATTCTTCTACAACACACACAAAAGCTGCTTCTCAATGTTCCAGTTCCTAAACATAAGGTTTACAAAGAAAAATATCTCTACTATGTTTTACAAAATACTCTTATGTTTGCAATGAATATTTCAAAAAGGCTGGAAGACTAACAAATCAGGTCATGTTTTTGGGCAAGGGAGACCGGCTGTTACATGCACTCCCATTATATGTATTTGCTTATGTCAAGGCTATTTTTGATGTGCAGTGAGGCTTGTAAAATCCAGATTCTCAATTTTGGCAGTAGCCTCAAATCACACAGTGCATTTTAAACCTGCCTGCTCGAGGATTGTCAACCTAATAAACAGGAGTGACACTGAACCTGCCCCAAGCTTTGGATTTCTTTCCTTGGAAAAGCTGACAACACTATGTTTGTTGGTATCATTCTCAGACCCGGTGACATTGACCAGCTCCCTGCTGCATTTGTAAATTAAAATCCCAAATAAGGAGGTGAGAAAATGCAGGAAAAGCAAAAGAGCTCAAGACACTGTCAGGAAGAATTTAACCAAACCAAACCACTATAGTCTATAGCAATTTGTACTTTCTTCTTGTGACAAGCAGTCCAAGGCACACATCAGTCCCATTGCTGGAGTCTGTTACCAAGATCAGAATTTGGGATATTGATTAATTAAATACTGGAATCAGCCAACACCACCTATATATTTAAACACATAGGAAAATGCAAAACTTCCCCAACCAGATGCTGCTGTAAAGTAAGGACCTGAGAGTCTAGGCTACAAAGGTTAGGCTGTTTATTATTATTATTATTGTCTTAATTTAACAAGATAGAACAAAACACAAGTTTTGAGAGAGAAACCTTTCACCATTCACATTTGTCACACTGTAACCAGCATAGCACAAATGAGACTGTGTGTACATATATATTGTATATTTCAAGAAACACAGGTAATGCCAAACTTCCATAGCACAAGGAACAATTTCTTGGCAGACTGTCAACAAGATTTCTGGGTTTGTTTTTTTTTTGAAAAAACAATTTAAAAGCAACTCACTGATTACACAAGTTAAGTGAAACTTAACTTACAATGAACAGACCTCACAGCAATCATACAGTTGACACTTGAAGAACGAGAACCAGTGGTCAGAGATATATTCTGAGTTTTGTTCTCAGCACATTCCACTATGAGGTCAGTGCAGTGGCATGATTAACACAAAAATTTACAACTAAATATATTAATTGTGTGCATGTGTCTATGGATGAGTAGGAAAAACACAGAACAAAGGCAGGAGAGTTGTTTCCATCATCCAAATTGCACAGAAAACATTAAAACAATTTACACATAAAACATTCACCTCACATTGAAAAGGGAGAATCGCAACCTAACACCATTTCCTCTACACACAGGTGAAACCATTTGCATTATTTAGAATAAATTTAGCCTGAAAACAGGCCACATCCAAGGTCAGATGTAAACAACTTCACCAAGAAGGTACAGTTGAAATCCAGCATTGGAATCAAGAGAATTTTGTGAACACAATTTCAGTGCCAAATACTTTGTGCAAGATAATCCTTTCACTCTATGCCAAGTTAAAACATATCAGGTTAGAATTAATTCTCAAAATCTTTCTTTGCATCTTTCTCAATTTGGTAACAAATTCTGCACACGCAAAGTCATTTGAGTAAAATCACAGAGAGGCACATTCTCATAACCTTCACTCTAATAAATAAGTTTCCTGTCCAGAAACAGAAGTCAAGGAACCAAAAGCAATGAGCAGCTTTTTCAGACAATTTTTACCTCTTGATGTAAGCATTAGCTCTGGAGGGGGTTCACTGAAGAATCAAGGCACCTTGCCAGCCCTTGAACTAATTTTCAAGTATCTTTCAGCTGAACTATACACATAATGTTACAAAGGATTGATCAGATTCTGCTCCATGGTACTACTGCATGAACACAACCGTGGCTGAAAAATCTCATTGAAGGCTTCAAAGTATTTATGTTCATATAAAAAGAGAATTTAGGGAACATAGTGTTTAAATTAATAAATAAGGTTAAAATTACAGAAAACAAAGTGTTGCCACTAGCCCTTTCTAGAATATATTTTGGAAGAAAAGTCCCATTTAACTTTCAGTCCACCAAGAAATACATAGGAGTTCCATCAAAAAGCTGTGCTTTTAAAAATCTCTGGATTTTCTTCTTCCTCCTTGGAATCCCTTGTGCTACTAGATGGAGGCCTGTATTCTAATCTGGGGGTTGAAGAAAGAAAAAATAAAATAATTTTTAAAACAGATGAGAGAACTTAGAAAAAAAATCCGAGCCCTGTCTGATGTTACAGCATCCTAATTTTAGTATCGTGTTGATTTCAGTTGAAAAGATCTCTTTCTTGTACCACATCTATGTTCATGTGTCATCTCCCATCAGAGACATGGCAAAAGGCCAAACACTCTCAGTGCCTTTTAGATCAGATGAGCTAAACTGGAAGAGTTCAGCTTTTCCCAAGCACTTAGGAGACTTTCAGGATCTAAAATAATATATTCTAACCCACAATGTGTCCCTATACCTTGATAAAGCAACATACTTTTAAAATGCATTCCTCAGATGTATTTTTAAAAGTCATCAGAGTCAAATGATAAATCTGGAGCTGAGAGATGTACACATGAACATTTACACTTGGGAAGAGGGACCAAGACTTCAGGCAAGCTTTCGTATTTTCACCAGAGTACTTCTGCCAAAACCAGCCTCTCCTTCTGACCATACCTAGGCAAGCCCATTCCTCGGAGCAGAGAAGTGTTAAGATGAGGTGGCACTTACCCTTTCACCAGCAGCATTTGATCAATGGTGTCAGGAAGAGGCATACCATAGCTTTCAGGCAGAAACAGTGTGAGAATTCCTGACAGCACAGTCAGGCTCCCCATCAAGATATAAGGCAAGAATCTATCATAGGCACCTAGCAGAACACACAAAAAAAAAAAAAAAAAAGAAAGAAAAAAAAAAAGGAAAAAAAAAAAAGAAAAGGGCAGCATCAGCTCTAAGTCTCTGATAATTGCCCAGGGAAGCCATAGATGGGCCATCCCTGAAGTGTTCAAGACCAGGCTGGACAGGGCATGGGGCAACCTGGTGTAGTAAAGTGCCCCTACCCATGGCAGGGAGGTGGAATGAGATGATATTTAAGGTCCCTTGCAACCCAAACCATTCTGCAGTTTCGTGGTAATGTTTGTACCAAAGTACCGAGCTTTACCACTGCAAGATTTGTGCTTTCAGTAAAAACAAAACCAACCAACCCCCATCACAGCCTAACATTTGAAGTGTATGTTGTTATAAATGTGGTTGTAGGAACTCAAGGGAATGGGAAAACAGCTGTAAGAAGTGTCCTTATTGAGGTAAGAGAACTGAGTCTCCAGGGCATCTCTCCAGCAGACCAGTTAACTCACCGAGGTAAACAAAGTAAGGTGAGAGGATGCTGCCAAGTCTGGAGGCCATGGAACTTGCTCCAACTCCCATGTTTCTTACTACTGTTGGGTAGAGCTCAGCCGTGTAAACATAAACCATTGAGAAGGCAGATGTGATTCCAAACTTCCCCAACATCACCAGCAGAATAGACAGTGCACGGATATCTGAAATCCAAACACAGTAATGACTTAGGCTCTTGCAATTCATGGTATCTCTTAATTCCTTTGTGTTTGTGTAACTCCTAATTAACTCCAGTATCTGGTGTCTTTTCCCCCATAAATATCCACAAACATAAGAAATATTCTTTTTCAATTTTTTCTTTTTTAAATTACTAGAAGTCAACATTTCCTTTTTTTCTTGAGAATGGGAATTCCTGCCAAGTGAAAAATAAGGAGAACAGAGCCAGAACTGCTGAGATCCTCTCAGGTTTCAGGGGCCAGACCTCTGCATTTGCAAACAATGCCATATATCCCTTTTTAATTAAGTGAACAAAGTAAAACATTTGAAACAAATTATTTTAGGTTTCCTAAAAACCTGTTTTTTCATTAACATTCTTAGCTATATTCTTAGTTTCATTAACACTCTTAGAGATAATAATTTAATTATAGGAAGCTGGGTTGACTTTAACTGGGACAGTTAAGATTTGAAAATCAAACCAGATCATACTGGTGTTCAATTACTCAAATAACAGGGAAAAAAAAAACCACCAAACCTGAGAATGCAGCACATCTATTACCTGGATAAAATAAGTAAGGCAGTTATTGCACGTTCTTTTGAATATCTTTGATTTCTAAATAAGTCCTAGGCAACAACACCTCCCTTATATCCAGTATCATTATCAGTAATGACTCCTTAGCCCTACTAATCTAAGTGGACTAAAGATTAATATGGTTTGAGATCCAATAAATGTTACTTGGCTCTCCTTTCCAGTTGCCACACATTATTTTATTCAGTACAAGCATCTCTGCTTATCAAAAATTCCTTCCACAATGACTCCATTAAATGTAACTCTTCAAACAAGCTCTAAAGCCATCAATAGCTGTTTGGGAAGTGAGTTCTGCAGCCCCTTTGTAACTTCCACTTACCAAATTATGGTTGGTCTTGTCCTGGTTTTACACCTGGACCTTACCAGGACAACCTGCCAGAGATGTACTTTAGATGCAAAGCTGGACTACAACTCTAATCCCAACAGATCACAAAGCCAATGGCCCACCTTTCAAACTGTATCTGAATGACGTATTGTGGGAATTCCTTGTGCAGCAGCGCTGAGAACCAAGGAAGGCGGGCAAAGATAGTGATGCCAGAATGATTTTTTTCTTTTCTTTTATATACCTTTTACACAGTTCTCTGTATCCACAAGTATTAGCAGTATGCACACTTGCAACCTTTTACTTAGTTTAGTGCTTAGTGTTTTGTAAGTGTTCTGCAGGCCCTGAGACTAAACATCCCGGAACTGCAGAGCCAGGGAGACCAAACATTCCACTATCTCAGGAACCCAAGGTCTCCTAGCAGGACAGATTCTGTAAACTCAGGGTTAGCCCACCCCAGCCCCATTACTGGGCTCCCTTGTTAGATCTGCTGATGTGTAAAGTCTATAACTGGTGTGTGTGATTGATGGGGGGTGTGCATTTTGCCACGCGTCACCTGGGTGAAGTGGATGCATCAAACGGGATCCTGATTAAAATACTGAGGTAAAAACCCCAGCCCCTTTAACCATCTAGTTTCATTTTCCTAACACCAGGGAAAAGGCATCAATAGGACATGAATATCTGTACTTAATCCCCTCAGGACAGTTTTCCTCCACATCTGCCCCATGCATTGTACTGCACACCACCTATCACACATATGTGAGATCAACTAACGATTCCATACGTGAAGGCACCAGCTGAATGAAGAGAAGAACACAGCCTCCCAAGAATAACGCAGCAGCCATTGAGTACCGTCGCGGGAGGTTGCGAAGCAGCAGCCAGGAAATGATGTAGGCTGGGACTTCAATCACTGCTGAGAGGAAGCAGTTCACATACACATCTCCGTGCAAGTTAGGTGTGTCAAGAGAAAGTCCAAAATAGCCAACTGAGATTATCATCCTGAAAGAAATAATAGCAAGGTCAAATAAATCTCTCTCCTTCCTCAGGTTGCCATGAATGTCTTCCACATTTCCATCAAGCACAGAAATGGCTGTGTAAGGCAAATTCAGCATCTGGAAGACTTGTTCACCTCCGAAGCAGCTGAAGTACTGACTTCAGAAACAGCAAATTAACAATTAAACCATGCAGATGCTTTTGATCTTTCAGACTGCTCTTGATTTCAAAGAAAAAATTTATTACCCTGGGAGGAAAGCGATGATTATTCACATTGCAGTAATGCAGGAGTTGCCATTACTATCATTTATAGCCTTAACCTGAAAGTCTGAGCTACTGATTTTTACTGCTGCTGAGGTCTACAGCAGCTTTCCATTAGGTTTACCAGGGAGCTCTGGCTGGAGAGCATTGTTTCTGAGCCATTATGCTCCATGCTTTCTGTATAAAGTCAGAGAGGAGGAGTATGGAATCCTGGAAGGTCCAAACAGCCCATGATTTTCTCTGCCATGCCCCAAGCAGCAACCAAATCACGTTGGCATGGCTGGGTGCCTGGGCTGGTCAGTGCAGCAGGACAGAGCTTGGTGGCTGGAACACAGGCATCTTAATTTCCTGCCAGATGAGAGCTGGCTTCCATATGATCCAGGGAAATACACAACTGGCCTTGGAGACAAACTGTCCTGTCTTGGGAGATGCTGTGTAGAGAAGGTTAAGCTTCACCAACAAGTATAATGTGGTAAATAAGGAAATACTGGGCAGTGGATCAGGACACGTCCAGGTGCAAACATGAGGCACAGAACACTTGGCACTTCATCTCCACTAGCATCCACCTTGTAACAGAACCTGGAGCAAAATCATTGCACAGCACCAAGTGCACCACTGACAAAAGATTAGCTCTTCCTCCTCCTCCTCACTGAATAATGGAAGAGCCTTCATGATCCAGCTGCTTAAAATAAAACTGCTAAGTGTACCTGGGAAGGTATGAAGTGACACAGCTGAGAGTCACCCCCTGCTGCTGTAGTGCCCTGCTCTAAACCATTCTTCTCAGAAGTAGTTCTGCAATGTTTTTCAGACCCTGTGGTCCTTTGAACTCCCTTTTTGTGGCAGCTTGCCTTAGCTTATCACATTGGCAAACCTTAATATAGTAATATATTTTGTAGGAAAACTTTAGTGGTATTTACACATCCTAGGGTGCCAAGAAGCCAAACTTCTTCATCCTTGGTGCAAACCCCAAAACGGGAATAGTTTAATGGCCTGTTACTTAGTCAAAATTAACAAAACACTCAGCATTATGTAAAGATGCTATATTACGGTCTGCAACATCCTCTTTTATAGCCCTTTTTTGTGAGAACTTTTAATTAATAATACAGAATATACCATCAGTATACTACGGATTGGAAAACCATATGCTGTGAGGAAGCACAAGATATTATACCTTTATATACTAGGAAATTAATTTAAAGGAGATTAGGTCACTGACATGCAAATTAGAATAGTGGAAAAATTGCCCAACCTAACCAAATACTTTTCTGCAAGAGGAGCTAAGATTGTGCAAGTCAACTGTACCTGTTTGACTATTCCTATCATAAAACTTCATTTTTGGTGTGGCAAAAAGCCCTTCAGCATGGGTTACTGAATACATTAGAATGGATTACATACTGTCATGTTAGTGTTTCTCTCAGCTGCTTCATCCTACCAGAAATGCTGTTCAAACAGGTTTTGTCTTTGATTTCTACAACCACACAAACAAAACTGGCTGTGCCCAGGAGCTACTGCTCCACACCAGGCAGCAGATGAATAGGGCAGTCTCACTTCCAATCAAACATGAGAGTCAGTGACTGGACTTAAGCAGTAAGACATTATATAGATATCTTATTGACATTTCTGCAAGGAACCAAAATTACTCTTCCTTTTGAGTTGTTTTCTGCACAAGTTCCCTTCTCAGTGTGTTTGTGGCCTTGTGCTTGGTGATGGGCCAGAGAATCTGGCTTAAATATTAGCCAAATCATCCTTTGACCTAAGATGCCACATCATCTTGTATGTGCTGGAAGGTCAGTGGATGGAACTCCAAGGCTCTGCCTCACTGGACTATTATTCAAAAAAGCAGCATACAGACTTAGTTGGCTCCCAAGCATTTGAGGGACCTTAGTGGTTTGGTCACTAGGTACATGCACTAAACCTCACTTGCACAGCCTCTGGCAGGTTGTAACCCTCTCTGTTTACAGCTTTACTGAGATTTCTAGTAAAGGAAAATAACAACCATTTAATCAAATTCAGAATAAAGTATGACTTCAGCTAGTGATAACCAAGCTGAAGATGACAAGTAGACAAAGCAGACAGCAGTAAAATATACGGAAATTTCAGATGAGAACTTAAAAGGCAGCATTATCCCTTTAAGAGTCAATAAAAAAGAAATTGAAAGATTCTCCCCTTAGTCAGGCTTCATGTTCAGATAGATCCCTGGGCAGAAGTTCTCTGACTGTGAGTAGGGCATGCCTCATTCCTCTAAAAAGACTTTGTTACAGTCAGAAGAGCATTCCCCAAGGGCCAGGATCAGGCAGCATTCCTGCACATCCATTGCCAGCTGATTGGATTCTTGCTCAGTTCAAGATAAGCCTGTTTCAGAAAGGAACACCAATCTAGATGTATTTCTACTGTTACCAAAATGAAGAACCTATGCAACCAGAATTTTGTTGTTTCGGCCAGCTAGTCATTGATTTTTGAGCTGGTTTTTTCTGTATCTCTTCAGAATACCTTAGTATACAAAGTTACATACTCCTGAATTGCACTTGCTTACCAAAGAAACACTGACATAATTGTGATAGTTAGGATATTTCGGGTTTTCATTAGATCCAAAATGGTGTATGTCTGTTGCTTCTGGGAATTCACATCTTGTAGCTGTAAAAGAGCAAACAACAAACTAAACATGGGAACTTTAACTTCCTGCAAAAATAATTATTATGAAACTAAGTCCTACCAACTTATACCTCAGTATTCTGATTAGCTGAAACAGGTGCCTGACTTCTAACAAAACACATGTAAGAGCCAGCTACTTGTGAAAGAATAAGCTCCTCTCTAAATTAAAGTCACTTAGAATTTAGACTGAAACTCTTAAATCTCATGACCAGTGACAGGACTCAAGGAAACTGCATGAAGCTGAGTCAGGAAACGTTTATGTTGGGTATCAGAAAAAGGTTCTTCACCCAGAGGGTGGCTGGGCACTGGCTCCCCAGGGAAGTGCTCACAGCACCAAGTCTGACAGAGCCCAGGAAGCATTTGGACAATGCTCTCAGGCACATGGTGTGACTCTTGGGGTGTCTTATGCAGGGCAAGGAGTTGGACTTGATGGTCTGTGTGGGTCCCTTCCAGCTCAGCACATTCTATGATTCTACAGTAATAATTTTCTTTGACTGATGCTTCACAAAATTACTGTTTTTTGTTACTTGAATTATAAAGCAACAACATTAATTTACAATTTATATGTCACTACTGGAGGGGTTCTTACATCCAGTTTTTAGCCCCACACCTAGAGAATCAGGTGAATCAAAAGCACTCAGACTAGAAGAGAGTAACAGGATGGTGAGTCATTTGAAAAAAAGTACAGGATTTCTTTAGCCTAAGGGCCAGAAAACCAAGGGCATCTTAAAAGACACAGAATAGTCTTCAAATACCAGGAAAAAGAAGTGATAAACTGTCCTCTACGTACATTGCAGACACAGCAACAATTAACAAGAATTGAAGCAGTAAACTGCAGAGTTAGTAAATGACTCCTCAAGCTGGACCTAAGAGTAATGTATTTAAACTGAGGCAAACTGGCTATTGAGCTGAAGAGTGCCCATAATTATCTAGTCTGTTTTTGAGATAATCTTCTAAGAATATAAACAAAAAGATAACAAACTTCTCCTTTCCCCATTAAACTTTCCAGCCCCTCAACATAAAATCACTTCCATATAAACAATGCAAGGGTATTTATTCACGAAGTACAAGAACAAGTTCTGTGCTTGGTAAGACTAAAAAAAGAAAGAATTTTTTTTCTATTAGAACTTGAATTTAGACTCCTAAAGAGGGGGACCAAGGGAGAGATTTTTCAAAATATGGAAAACTTGATTTAAGAGGTCAGATTCCATTGATTAAAACTACAAGTTCTGATAAAGCAATCTGGAGTTTGTCTAACCTCTGCAGTAATGTGAAAATTATTTCTAAGTGAGAGTTGCTTCTGGAGATCTGGATAATGAAATAGCAGTCTGGTACACACCAAATTTCAGTGTATTTGCTTTCATAAATCCCATTTTCTACAAAAGGCAAACAGTCCTTTACCTTTGATAGCTTTCACTCTGCCTGAAGCCAAACTTAAATCACACTAACTTGTAGTCACTTCACAGCTCATAACCCTTTCTCATAAATCACAAGATCTTTCTTAAGTATGCTCCAGTTCTTCCACTATTTGTTGCCAAGAAGCAAGGAAAAAAAAAAAAAAAAGAAAGAAGCAAACCATAAAACAAAACCAGGAAGAGAAAAATTCAGTCAGTTCATGAGAAAAAGGGTCCTTGCCTTTTAAGAACTGGATAAGCAGACAACATAATCTTTACCAGGACAGCCTCGAAAAAGAAGCTATAAAAGAAGGGCAGGGAAGCTAAAATGATGGTTTGAAATTAAGCCTGTCGTCCAAACATTTCTATCCCCCTCTTAAGACATAGTTTAACTGACCAGGCCCTATTTGTGCTCTGCAGCTGGTTTGTGACTTGTCATCTGCTGATCCTCAACTGGCTTGAAATCTCTGGAGTCAAAATTCTGCAGTTGCTGTTCTCCAGCTTCACAGGTTTGAGGGACTCTCCAAAAATTAGCTCAGTTGTCTCCTCCATCCCAAACTGACATTCCAAATGCAGAAGGCAAAGGGCCAGCCAGATTTCTGAGAACCTCTCTGCAGCATAAACATACTTCCTAAACACTCGAGAGGCTGTAAGCCTTCTGCTTTCCAGCTCTTCAGATAGCAGACACAAGAACAGCAAAAAGGCATCACTGATGCAGAGGAGTTCTGCCCAGATCTTTTGGCCACAGCATTACTTTTACCTTAGAAAGCAAGGAGATAGACAAGAGTTCTGCATATTCATCAAGCTCATTTTCTTTTGATGGTCAGAAAGTTAGTATGTTTTTGAAAGCTGATGTGCTAATGTCTGTAAATATGTACCACATTCTCCAGCCAACCCTGCTGCAACATCAACATTTCCCCTTGTCCAGCATTTCCTGGGATAAAATCCCTACTCTTGCTCTTGCCTTCTGCTCCTTCACTATTCAACCCCATACAGAGACAGCAAACACACCAGTGTTTCTTTCTAAGAACAAGAGAGAAGATTCCAGGAACTGTGACTGTAGGGAGATGTTGAAGTCAGAGCTTATTTTCTGTTCTCCTGCTGCAGTGCTGGCAATATATGAGTTTTCATGGCTACAGCATGAGAAAGAAGAAGAGAAAAACGGAAAAGGTAATATTCTAACAAAGACCAGGGGAAAAGGAATCAGGAGTGTGTTTTCTTGGTGTTCTCACTCTGTTCCAGTAAGACCAGGATGTTTGCCCTACTGCCTACTAATAAGTCTGGACAAACAGCTTTGTCTGCACCTCAGCTGAACTCATCACTAGGGAAGCTGTTTCAATCTCAGTAGCAAACACCTACAGCTTAATGGCTTCCCAATCTCCTTAGCTCAGGATGGAGGTATTATAAAGGAAATGAGTATATTATAGTCATTATATATATTATATGTACTTTCACTTAAATGACTATATTGGTTTGGCATGGCCTGGTTTTTGGTAGTATGGGGGCTAAACGATGGTTCCTATGGGAAGCTGCTGGGAGCTTCCCACCATGTCCAGCAGAGTCAATCCTTCATGGCTCTGAAGATGGACATGTTACTGGCCAAAACTGGGCCAATGAGAGAGGCTGGTAACATCTCTGTGATGACATATTTAAGAAGAAAATAAAAACAAAGTCACAAGGTTTTTGCCCCTAGTCAGAGAAGAGGAGGAGGTAAGAAATGTGAGAGAAAACAACATGGCGACATCAAGGTCAATGGAGAAGGAGGGGGAGGAGGTGTTCCAGGTGCCAGAGCCAAGATTCCTCTGAGGGCTGTGGTGAAGACCATGGTGAAGCTGCTGTGCCCCTGCAGCCCACAGATCCACAGGGGATGCAAAGGGATCCACTCACACCCCATGGGGGAGGTGCCCATGCTGGAGCAGTGAATACCTGGAGGACACTGATCTAGTGGGAGACCTGCTGGAGAGAGAGGGCTCCTGCTTCCAGGCTGGAGCAGCCTGTCCTTGGAGGACTGCACCCCAGGGAAAGAGAGAGCCACATTGCAGCAGTTTTGGGAGGACTGTCTGCCTGTGAGGGGAGTTTCACATTGCAACAGGTGCAGTACAGCTGCTGCTTATGAGAGTGGATCCACACTGGAAAAGTTCACAGAGAACTGTCTCCTGTGGAATGAACCCCACAGTCTCACAGACTCCTCTCCCTGAGCAGCAGAAGAAAATCTCAGTGATGAACTGACCAAAACCGCCATGCCCTGACTCCCTGTGCTGTCAGTGGGAAGGAGGGAGGGGCTGGGGGGAAAAGGTGTTGTAAGGGTCTATTTTACTTCTCATTATCCTCCTCTGACTCTGTTAGTTACAAATACAATTTGCAACTTTAAGTTGAGCCTCTTTTGCCCATGAAATATTTCTCCTGGTCCTAATCTCACTCATGAGATTATTATTTTGTTATTGTTATTTTTTTGTTATTTTTTTCCCCCCTCTCCTCTGCTTAGCTGTAGCAGAGAGAGTGAGCCAGCGACTCTCCAGGTACCTGGCATTGGGCTAGTTATCAAACCAGGACAATGACAAGACACTGTCAATTGTCAACCAGTAACTGCCCAGACAAATTCTGGAGATCTGTCAAGGAAGGTGCCCATTCTCCAGGAATTTACAAATAGTTTGTCTGTCGTGACTTTCAGAAGTTATGTTTGAAAGTGTATGGAACTGCTTCTACACCTTAAGGGCACCGCTCAGCTCAGACAAAGGGAGGATTTTCAAAGAAAACAGGGCATGTAGGAAGAAAGAGATGGGAAAGATACCTGTCACTACTTCGCCTGAAAGGGGCTCAAGTTTTGCTTTTCTTAACATGGATTAGAAATTGGAGTTAAGTATGAACTAGAATATTTCCAATGTCACTGGCCAAAATTAGCCCTGTTTTAGACTTATACAATAGACTGAATAAGCACCAAATATGTATAGTGCAAGTATTTAGATCACTAAGCAACAGGCACCTCAAATTCATTATCCTCCCATGAAAAATAGAGTTTAAAAGGAAAAAGGCAGCTGTAAACTGGATGAAAAAGATGTTTGCGTTAGAATGTATGTCGGCATTCCCGTGGGAATGGTACCACAAAGGCTTTGCTAATCCCAATGAAGGGAAAGGGTATTGTGCTTTTCAGTAGAAAATTATGATCTTTTACGCATTTGAGAAGCACATAATGCAGTGTAGGCATAACTCCATTCATCTGTAGGGAATTAATGCTTTACATAAAGTCCAGCAAACAGCTGGACTGCTAAGCAAGTCTTACCTCACTGGGGTCAAGTATTACATCTGGGGCTGTAATGCCATTAGTTTTTGCAGCTTTTCGGATGATGTCTTCTGCCTCCTGAAACCTCCCCTGGGAGATCAACCACCGTGGAGACTCTGGAATGACCCTGCAGAGAAGGTTCAGAATAAAAAGCCTGTGCTTCCATAGAAAGTACTGCTGAAGGCAGCAAAATACATCGTTCCAGGCAGGAAGATCTCCAAACATGCCACATCTTGAAGGAATTAGTGCAGTGACAACAGAAATCAGATTTTCAAGAGCAGACTAGTGTAAGGAACAAGACCAGACTAATATGCCTTATGGGTTTCAGAAGTGCTGAAGGAATTAGCAGTGACTCAGAAAAAAAAGAGCAATCCAAACATTCTAATTACGGGAAAACAGATTAATTAAAGAAATTCAGAAATGTGAACACACAAGCATCATGCTGTAGGTTAAAAAGCATATCCTTACAGGTAAACACACAAAAAATTAGTAACTGTAAACTCTGTTACAAAAAGGCAAGTCAGAGAGCAGAATTCCCCAGTAATTCGATTGCATAAGAACCAGGATGAATGCACAAACACAACTGGTACTGTAAGTGAAGGAACACCACCACCATGTGGACTATTTCAGCTTTACATGCCACCCAAAATAGTATTTTAATAACTACAGAAGAAAACACAGAAGTGCCACAGCTGTGCAAGCACTGTTTTATAGTTTGCACATCTGTGTCACCCTACCAATGCCTAGAACAACTGGTTTTTCCTTCTGTTCTTAGTTCCCACCTATACTTAAAAGCCTGCAGATTTCAGTTGGTGCAGAAGAATGAGTTTTATTGACCTTTTTTTTTCTTTCTTTGCATGTGAAAGACTTCATTTTACAGAAGCCTATAGAAAATGAAGGGTAGGTGTTTTGGGCATCAGTCAGATCACATACAACGCCATGGACTGACAGCTAAACAACTGGGAGAATTAAGGACACAAAATCCATTCTTCACCTACCCAATCCTGAATTTCGTTAGTTTGGAGTGATCTTAAAAATCTTCTAAAGACTAAAGTCTTGCAAGTTAATTTTACTCACCACCAGAGTGGAATGCAGAGCAGCCCGGGCAGGGTGAGTGCCAGCAGCAGCATTCGCCAGTCTCGGATGAAGAAAGCAAACAGAGGCAGCAACATGTAACCAAATGCATAAAAGATGCACACACCCAGGGTGCTGAACAGCACACGAATTGATTTGCCAAGGATTTCTGTGCCTGTTCAAAACAGCAAAGGGATTATTAGCATTTTAACTTAATAGCAACTAAGTAACTTAACAAAAATACCACTAGCAATTGGCTTTGAAATGCATTGCACCGCAGAGTTGCAGGATATAGCACTCTGCTGTCCAGTTGGAGAAGCACTACAGAGCTGCTTCATGCCATGATTCTGCATCAATGGAGGCAATTATATGTGTAAAAGAATGAGAACTGGGCCACACAGCATTTCTGCAGCTCAATATGTATGTCGTATTTCTGTAATTTTATCTTTTTATAATCTTACATTCTACCTGAAGAGCTGAAATCATCTGACATTCTCGACAGTTAACCATAGCTTGATCTCCAGAGTTCTCTCCAGCTTATGAAGAGTGACCAGCTTCTTTAAAGAATAATTCAAAGGTGCCTAAACTAAGTTCCCAACCTGTATCACCTTCTAAAAGACTATTTAGCCAAAAAACTACTGTCTTTTGGGGTAGACAAATGGAATTCATGTTGGTCACAAAGACCAGGCTACTGGCAGGGGGATTAAATGCACAAACAGGGGTCAGTGCCCCCCTCTGAAATGTTCTGGGACTTGCAAATCAGGAGACAGAGAAAAAATCCAGTCTTTCTTGCTTCCATGGTAATCAAAGAAGGTTGCCATGCCAGCAGTTGTAGCAGGCTGTGTGCAGTGAGGTTAGCTAAGCACTGCTTTCACCTCTGAACTGGCCTTCCTTGGCTCAAAAGGAATTTCTTGCCACCATTTGGTACTTTGGACAGTGTAAATAATATTAATAAATTATTTTTTAAAAAAATCTTAGATGCATGAGGTAATTCACATTCCAATATTAAATATGGTCTTAGTTAGCTTGAAAGTATACAAAGCAAAAGTCATGATGACATTTAAGTTTTTACTATAGGCTGTTTAAAGAAGACTTTATAAAAATTACTCTACCTATCTTGGTTCTTTTGCAACTTTTATATTAAACAGGTATTTAGGCCCCAAAATTGACATCAGAAATTCCTGAAAAATCATAAAATCCTGGAATGGTCTGGATTGGAAGGGACTTTAAAGATTATCTAGTTCTAATCCCCAAAAAATCATGTCCCACATGTATTAGCTCTCCAACTAAAAGATTGACTTTATTTCAAATAGTCAGTTCTGGGATTTTGCCTCTTTTAGGATAGTCAGCTATAGAAATAATACAAATTGCACCTCTATCAGCTGGAAGCTTCCAAGGAGAAGAGAAGTTATCCATGCATGGTGAGGCCACACTCTTAACAGTGTTGCTTGGCAAAACATATCAGCCCTAAGTCAGTACTGAAAAGGAGCAGGAAGAGCACAAGGTGAAAGGACACATGCAGTGCCCAGCAGGACTTTCATACCAAGAACAAATGCTGCCACGTAGTTAGATATCTGTCCCATGCCAACCAGCACAAACAACACTGAAAACATCTCCCAGCTGGTAGAGAAGACCTGTATGAAACTGAAGCCAGTCTGCATTGCCAGAGTTGCAAACAGCACATTCTTCCTGCCAAACCTTCCATGGACAGATTAAAAAAAGAGAAAGAGAAGGGGGGAAAAATATATGATTAAACAACATCATGTATGAAATCTACAGAAACAGAAAAATAAAATCACTTATATGCACACTTAAGGAGATAAAAAACTCCTGCAAAAAGCAGAGGTTCAGGAAATGTGACACAGGTACAACTATTCTAAACACATTTAAATCACTGGCCAATAGAACGTAATATTCCAAGGGCTGCTAGTTAAGTTGTCTTTAAGTATATGCTGGAACACTATTCCTTTCTTATTGACAGATTGAGCAGTGCAATAAATCATCAGGAACAAGTTACTTTAAGTGCAAGAGTATCCAATGCTTCTCATCCTCTAAGGAGCACACAGCCCATGACACAGAGTAACACCTTAGAAAAAGAAAAAGAAGGAAAGCTTCTGGAAGAGAGGTAAAACTCAGATTTGGAAAATGCTTGGATGCTTTGGACTCTGACAGTCAGTGATCCTATGCCACAATCTTCATTCTCCTTTCCTCGTAAACAAAATTAAGAGATTCTAGAAGATCTCCTGATGAAGTTTAAAAAAAAAACAAACAAAACCCAAAAACCAAAGAGAAAAGAAATTCAACTCAATTCAACCCATCAAGCTGCTGTAAGAATGGTTGCTGATGCCCTGGCCCAGGCAGCCCCACGCTGCTGGGAAAGGATATGTTGAGTGCACGTTTAACAAGTCCAAAGTCCAAGCTGACCTGCAAGTCTATGGCTGGTGCCGTGGGCATCAGGTAGGTCACAACACATGACGAACAGACTGTTACTTGAAACCCCCAAATATTTTGCCAGCCTTCATGTCTCAGGCTCATTGCAGGCAACAGAACACTGCAGGCAGCCTCGCTGGAGCATTCTCCTCATGAAGAGAAGGTGCTCTTGACCATGAGGTTGCTGTCCTTCAGTGGCTACAAGTAACTGGACAGTCTGCATCAATGGCCTCCTCACCTGAACCTGGTGAGGATCTGTGCTACCATGGGAAGGAGCTGCAGGAGACTGCCAGGAGTGTGAAGGTAGGAAGCTCCTACATTCTGGCACCAGGACAGCTCCTGCTTCACCTGCTGGGCAGTCACCATGGGAGACACTCAGGATTCTTCTAGCATATAAGGAGGTCTTTGGAAGGAAGCACCTGAACCTTCTGAAGTAGCAGCACCAGGAAAATGTGGTGGAGATTCGCCCACAGAGAAGAGGGGAATTGCCCCCCACATGAGAGGGCAGCAGGAAGGCGTGGAACTCTGCCTGGGGATGAGTGACAAGTTAATGGGTTGGGATTAGCAGAGAGGCCAGCACGGGTGGCAGGTGTCTGCTGCAGCCACCTGCTTAGAAAGAAGCAAACAGCCTGCTGCAGAGCACCACAGGAAACCTCCTTGTGTCCAAAGGCACTGGTCATCATAAGGGCTTTGAACACTCCAGGACACTGGAAGGACAAAACCTGGGAGGCTTCTGGAGCTCATTAGTGATGACTTCTTAACACAGATAGCTGAGGAGCTGACACTGCTGGACTTCATGCTTGCAAACAAGGGTGAGCTGACTGGGGGTGTGAAGGCCAGCAGCAGCCTGCTGGCTGTGCAACGGTGAAGAGCAGGATCGTGAGGGGAGGAACAAGGCAGAAGGCAGGATCACAGAGGGACCAAACACTGGCCTGCCCAGGCTTTTTTTTTTAAAAAAAATCATGGCATATAGCCTTGGAGAGAAGTACGGGAGGCCTGGTTAATTTTTAAAGATCACTGTCGCTGAGCTCGAGATTGGTCCAACCTGATAGGCAGGAACTATGGAAAGGCCCTAAATGATGCCACAAGATTTGTGGCATAGAGATTATGTTTCAATGAAACAGAAACTCTGCAAGTATAAGCAAATTAGGGGACCACATATTGTTCTCAGGGAATCAGGGACACAGCACATTGCACAGCAAATCCTAGGGAGAGAATAAGAAAAACTGAGCTTTACAAAATACAAACAACTGTTGGCATCACAAAAATTAATGGTGACTTCCTTTTTTTTAAATGTTTCTACTGATAAACAAGAAAGTCTTGCTTCTCTGGAGTACAGCTGAACAGCATTTATGCTTTGGATCTTCCACAAACACAGATCACTAGACTTAAATGCTGTATTTGATGATGAGAAAGAGAAGCTATAGCAGTTTATAAAAAAAGAAATATGGATTTGACCTAAAAAAAAAAGAAAAACAAGCCTCAGGGATCCCTCTGAATATAGCCCAAAATAAATAGAAGATAATAGATAAGATTTTTCCAGACAAAACTTGTCTACTACACCTGTTTTCTGGCATAAAACCAGTTTGCTGCAGAGTGATTTAGTTGCAAGAACAAACAGATGTAGATAACACCTACTAACAATCTTTGTAACCTTCTGTTCTAGTTCAGCACGTTTCTCTACATACTCTGTGTATATTCAGGTTAGACAGTCACAGAACAAAAATCTGTTAGTAGCTGCAGAAAGACACTAGAAGGGAAGCTGACACACAAGAAATGCCTACAAAGGAGCACCAAAGAGACAGCAGCTCTGGTGTATATACTTTACTTGTCTGAGAGCTGTCCTGAGATGAAAGATCCCAGCAGGACACCCACAAAGAACAGGGAGGTGCTCAGGGGTCCCTTCCAGTCGTTGGCACATACGAGATTCCACTGCAGGGAGAGAGAATTGAAAAGTCTTTTAATAAACAGGATTCCCCCTCCCTCCTAAACTTGGCTGAGATGGGTTTGGAAGGAGTGAAAACAGAATTACAGACTAGTTTGGGCTGCAAGGGGCCTTAAGGACCATCTCATTCCAATCCCCTGCCATGGGCAGGGACACCTTCCACTATCCCAGGTTGCTCCAAGCCCCATCCAACCTGGCCTTGAACACTTCCAGGGATGGGACAGCCACAGCTTTTCTGGGCAACCTGTGCCAGGGCCTCACCACCTCACAGAGAAGAGTTCTTCCTAATATCCAATACAGCCCTGCCTTCTGTCAGTATGAAGCCATTCACCCGTCTTGTCATTGCATGACCTTATAAAGAGTTCCCAAACTTGATTTCCCTGCTTATAGTAACGTTTCCCATTAAAAACCCACATTCCTAATTTAAGAAATACTGAACTTTAGAAACAAGACTATAGAAAGAAAAAGCCTCTTTATTACATTTTAATATGGTTTTGAGAGACGGGAGACTGCTCATTCTTCATTGGGAATCTAACTAACCTCAATTAGAATCTCTGGAACACAAACTGAAATATACACCTAACAAACAAAAATTTCCAAAATTAAAACAAAAATGAGAAATAAAAGAAAATATTTATTAAATAAAGTCTTCAATACTTTTCAAGCTCCTACCCAGTTCAGTCAGATGTTTTTTGAAATAGCATTCATGTTATTTTTCCATCTACATAAATGACTATTATTAAAATATTGGAAGAAAGGACAAAACCCAGCAGGGATCCCTCATCCCCTCCTTCACAGCTATGTTCTCACTGGAGGAGGTCCCAGAGCTCTCCTAGTACCTGCTGCCAGAGGGTAGGTGCTGCAGCTCTGCAGGAGAGGAACTGGGAGGCAACAGATGCTTCTGATGTGAGACCAAACCCTCCTGAGCTTAGTTATTCAAACAGCTCCCTCAGGGCCCCTTCTGATGTTTTAGCAATGGAAAATTTTAGGTTTTAATCTGTATTTTAAAGGCCGAAATAAAAATATTCACCCTGACCTGAATAATTAATCCTTCTTGTCCCCCAGTTACAAATAATTAAGTATATTTTTTCCAATTCATTGAAGGGAACATTTGATGCCTTGATCTGCTCCACAATAAACACAGTTGGTGTGTGTCCCAGCTCCCCCATCCATCTCATCCGTAGTCCCACATGTGGGAATTCTGGTGTTTCACTGTCTGCCAGCCCCATCTCCTCAGCACTAAGCCTCTGACTCTAGGAATCTCACAGCTTGTTAACAGTCACGCTACAAATACATCCTAGTCCACGTTTTAAGGCTGGAGGATCACTTAAAACTATGCACAGAATGAACAACACCAGCAATGGCCTTCCACTGCCAGATCCCTGTGTCAAAATGCAACTGAGCCATCACTTATTTCATGGCATAGCATCCATAGCTGGAGGGAATAGCATCCAGACATCACTTATTTCATGAAATAGCATGGGAACTGTTCCAGAGATGAGTTATGGTCATTTACACAGGCTGGACTCTCATCAGCTGTCTAACTATAGCTGCCAGCCCTTATATTATCTTATATTTTTAAGAGAGAGAGTCATCATAATTATTATTTTTAAGGTCAAAATGCACCTTTTCCCAATTTGTAGCTGTATTCAGGTAATTTCATAACCTCTCAATTGATAAATCTGTTTGTGGTTTTATGTCTGAAAAATAAGCCTCAACATTTCCTCCCCAGGCCTTTCCAGCCTCTTGGGTACCATTACTCCAGGCAGTGCTCCAGGACATCCCACCACCACATCAATTATGCATCATTACTGAAGTTCCTTCCAGAACCGTGGCTTTCTAATGTGTTAACAAACGTATCCCACTCATGGAAAGAAACTGGACTTACTATAGTTATCAACATAATTTAGATTTTGAACGATAGTTAACATTTATAGTTAAATCTGTAGTACTCAACAAAAGCTATACTTCATTATAGATTAAAGAAAGTTTGAGCTTTGCTGTGATGACTACAGATGCTAAGCCAGCTAGGAAGGTTCAGTAAAATATACCTGGCAATTGGAAATACCAGCAAATTATTATTATCAAATTTATAATTTATACAGGCCAAAGGTTTCAGTGGCTATCATATGCCTTTATGTGATAACACCTACCAGAGAAACAAACACCACAAATACAAATCCTGCTGTTATAATGATTTGCCTACTCACAAAACCTTATCTTTGTATCAACTACTGCAGTCAGACATCCTCAATATCAAAACTAAAATCTATCTTGGTGATTAGTCTGTCATTACTAAATAGGTCATTACTTTCCAGCTGATCACCTTGTGCCTGAGTTCACCATCTCCTTTCATCTGTCCTACACCCTGCACTTTGGCACAAGACTTGCACAACACTTGGATTTCCAGACCGAGGTGGAGACTTTTCTTGGAAAAGTTCATGGTATTAAAATGTTCAGCACAGCTCTGTCAAAACCTTCTTTCATTAGCAGGTGGAAATATACTAGGCATTCAAATGGGACAATGATTACCAGCTTGTTTTTCTGGCCTCTCTGTTCAAGCACAGTAAGGAGCTGTCATGCTGAAGACCACTTGAACCAGGCATCAAAGTGAACCTCAGTATCAAACTTCCAAAGTAGAACTACCTTGGTTGTACAATACCAGTTATTTACAGACTCCACGGAAACACAACAATTAGAACAAAGGGATTTAAAGGTCCATTGCCCTTTTCCCTGGTAAATAAATGTCAGTCTTCAACTTATTAATGACAAACCTATAAGGTCTATTATATTGCTTTGTCAAGTTATGATGGCATCATCCTTCCAGAATCATTTTGCAGCCATACCCTTTCCTCAGCTGCACACTGTCCAAGAGGAAATCACCAAGGCATCACTGCTAGAAGACCAGCATGGCAAAGAGCAAGGAGTAGTTACTAATTCAACCCTGCTGCTGGCAGTGCTGTTCGGACACAGCATACTGTGACCTAGTGCTCTAAAATCATGTGCTTTTGAACTGGCCTGCTAGCTCTAACAGCCTTAGCCCCTGTGAACAAGGTAAGGTTAACCCAGGCAAGGTATCTGGGCTTCAAACAGGAGAAAAACATTTCTGTTCTGTTTTCAAAGAGCAGCTCCTGATGTTGTGAAGCATCGAGCTTCTCAATCTGGTACCCAATGGAACAGAGCGTTCTTGATCTATTTTGTTATAACTTTAGGACATCCTCTGTTGCAGTTTAAACTTGTCTTCTTACTCATCTTACAGATATTTTGTCATTTTTGTACTTCCCAGGCAATTCTTCAGATTTGGGTGATGTCTGTCAGCAGCCTCACACCCAGCATAAATGACCACTTGTGCACCCGAGCTGAGGTGTGCTTTAATACCTCTGTAAGCAGATTCCTGGCTGATGGCAGTTGCTGGTGAAGACAGCTGGGAAGAGGGGATGGGGAAAAGAAAGGCTATGGAGTTGGCCAGGAAAGCAGACAGCTTGGATTAAAGGCAGGGGAACCAAAAAGGAGAGGGCCTGAAGCAGTTGTTTCTCAAGCACAGGTTTGGGGACCGAGTATTAAACAGTCCCAAGACACTTACAGTCATCACTTACACACCTCTCTGGAGAGCACTTTCCAAATTCTGCTTCTTCTCTTACATGCCAGCTGCCTGGAACCATGCCTCCAAATCCCTTGCTATAAAGGCAAGCCCAGTGATAAAACAGAGAAGAACAAAAACTCTATAAACTACTCCATCAGATCTCCTCCCTCCCACAGACTCAAGACCCTTCCCTAATGCCATTACAAGAACCCTAAACAAAGCTGGACTGTGACAAATACAAAACTTCAAGAGTCTCACCTGGTTATACTCCTGTACTACAAGGAAAAGCCTTATAGGCAAAACAATTTTTATAGCTATAAGATACTATGTTTTTCCATTCCTTTATTTTTTATTTTCCTGTCTTGCTGAGAATAACATGCGTAATTGAAAAATTAAGTGGGTAGTTCCATGTATTAATATTTTCTTTTTAAAAATCAACATGTTAGCAAGACTTTTTGAAGCTAGGCCAGTACACTGTATTCTCTCCTTCCTCTTGCTTCTCTCAGCAAGTTAGAGGCAGATTCTTCAAAAAATCTGTCTCACAACCAAGTACTGACAACTTTGATTCTGAATCTGATTTTGTCTATATCCATACAAGTATTCTCTACTTACTTGAGAGCTGTGACTGTTATTAAACACCCTTTCCTCTAAAACCATATTTGTATATTCTAAATACTTTGAAGTTCTACACTGAAGCTTTTTATCCAAAGCAAACAGAAGTCTGTGTCTACAAAATACACATTCTGCTTAATTTTCACTCCTCTACTTGTTTTATATTTTTACAGAGATAGAACTTGCATAGAACAGGAAGGAAATTGCCAAATATTTTACAGTTCCAGTGCAGAAATGGAACTGTTCCCCACACATCACATTTTTGAGATGGCTGGAGAAAAAGGGAACAGGGCACTGCCATCACCTGTGGTGAGTTTGAATTTAAAAATAAAGGCGATATAAAGGGAATTTTACCATGCCACTAACTGTCCACAGTGCCTCTAAGAGCCCCGTTTCCATTTAACAATACCAACTTCAGGCCTATTATTCTTTAACAATACTAATCTTATTTTATGTTGCCATGTCAAGAGCTCCTGTACTTTGCACAATTCTGAACTCTATTGCATGATGTGCTTTTTAAATCACACCTTGAAAAACCCAGCATTTTACAAATACCTTTGTATAGCTGTCAGACATTTGTATTTACTTATTAAATGAAAACTAGACTTTCTTTTCCTTCTTCTGACGAGACTAGTAACACCAAGCTTTTGTACCTGCAAATAGCTTTTTCAGCTCCCAGGGCTGAGAAGTTACCAGTATGAACCTCAGCCTCAAAGATAAAAAGGCCTCAACCATAAAAAGGAAGCACCTGTTTTAAAAGATGATAAATAATGGAGGTGACTAACATTAATGAAGAGTTAGGTGAGACCTGAACCTGGATGTCACAGGGTTGATTTACAATTCAGCTGCTGGCTCCACTCCTACAACTGATCTAGTGGAAGGTGTCCCTGCCCATGCCAGGGGGGTTGGAATGATTGGGGTCCCTCCCAGTCCAAACCATTCTATGATTCTATGACTCTATAAATTACAATGTGTAGCATAAGCTTATGTTTTTATTTTGGCAAAGTGAAACAATAATGCCTTCCAACAGGGTGAACACCAGAACCTCTGGAAAACCAGCTGTGCCACAGAGCCCATTTGTGACCTCCACATGTCATTGCTGCAGTCTCTCTTTGCTTTCTGAAGCTCTGGCATAACCAACTCATCTCCAGGGACAGAGGTCTGACAGCACAGCAGGGCACTTGAATCCCTGGAGTGTAAAGAATGGAAACCTCTGGGCCCTCGACTGATGAACCATACAACACCTTTTTAGAAGCTGAGGATTAGTAAGTGTATCCAAAATTCAGAATCTGTTTATGGTTCACTGTTTAAGAACTACTCATGTGAACTAAAATGTTCTGACTGATGTATCATCTAACACTTCATTATATCATATTTCTAGTGCACTCATGCCCTTAACTCCACTGCTCAATTCTACACACAGAAATTCTGTATAGCCCCATAGCAGCTATGACTGCTAGAAGTTAATATTCTCCCTTAATTACTCCTGGTTTAGTCCTTTTACTACCATGTATGAACTTTTACTACTGCTACATTAATTTTTTACAGGACTTATGGAGAAATTAGAATGACACAGTTGGCTTTTAGAGCCAAAATAAAGCCCTTCTTATGCCCTGAGCTACAGCATTTCAAAAAGTAAATGACAGAAAGGGATTTTGTTACACTGGTGCTGGTTAAATACTGCAGACTGGCTAATAACAACATTCTGTTGTTAGTCTGTGAGAAAAGAAAGTCTCTCTTCAAGTGGGAGAGAGCTGAATGTTTTAAGCCTCCCCTGAAAAGCAAGGTTTCTCTAAGGTCAAGAGAGATTCAGCAAAATCCTTTCTTAAAAAAAAAAATCCCCTTCCCCCTCCCAGTGTCTGCTATGGAAATCTGGGACAAAGGTCCTCATGATTATTCAACGAGTTAGAGATATGCAACTAACACAAGATTAGTTAATCATAAAAGCAGTACCACCAAGCCAAGAAATTAAACAAGTTAAACACTGAAAACCTGTAAGTGTGTGAAAGGCCACAGCTCTTGCAAAACTACCTCAGAAGCAGTAATATTAAAGGAGAAAAAAATACTGCCTCAGTGCATGATGCCTGAGCAGACAAACATTGCCTCCCACAGACATGGGACATCTGCCAAGTCACACAGACAACAAGCCAGGGTTGGGGAGTCTCAGAACTATGTGAGCAGCTCCCTTTTCTTATAGACTGTAAAACTCCTGAACGATACCCTAACAGCTCAAGACATTTTAATTTACATCAAAGTAATGCTGAGTGAAGCTCTAAAGACAAAGCACCACATCTAAGCCAGGATAACCACAGCACTCAGAACAACACCCATGTGTCTGCCTGTGAAAGAGGCCTGCCCGAGAAGATGCCAACTGCCTTACACTGCCCTGAGAGCACTCAGCCTTTCACAACACTGCATTTCAGTAAGGACTGCAGCCGGGCAGCTTTCCTCTCAAGGAAGATAGCAGTTCTTTACAAAGAGATGAGGCAATGCCTCGAGCCAGAACTATTCAAACCCTTGACTGAGTTTCCATCAACTCCAGTGTCCCCATTTCCAATCATCCCTTGTGCTGCCATGGCTTCTCTTCCATGTTCCCCAAGTCACCTTAGTCCTCCGGGCCCAGATCAGCTTATGGTCATTTAGTACTCACACCCATCATTACCCAAACACTGATCCCAACGCAGTTTGCAAAGCAAGATTTTTAATGGCAGATTTTTTATGGAGCTCCAGGTCCATAAAATTCATGTCCAGGCAATGGAACTGTACTTTGTAAGCCTTCTGAAAAAGGCCTATACCTGTATTGAAATTCAAGTATTCCTCAAAATCCATTTCCTTGCTTCTTAAGTCAATCTGCACCTGTGGGTCTGGACAGCTTTCTTCTGAAACCACAATGATAGTCAGCACAGCTTTGGTTGGTTGCCCACAGCCCACACTTGACTCAAGCAGTGTATCAGTACAGACAAAAACACGACCTGCCCCAGCAGGTGAGCATAGAGAACAAAGCAGAGGCACTGTGGGCACAGGGCAAAGTTCAAGATCCTTTGAATAAAGCATCAAACTTGGGCTTCCCAACCCGTGCATCTCGCGCAACTCAGGTTGACTCCAAACTGTGAGAGGTGACACGTTGTCACAGGCTACCCAGAGAAGCTATGAATGCCCCATCCTGGAAGCGTTCAAGTCAAGTTTGGACAGGGCTTGGAACAGCTCGGTCTAGTGGAAGGTATTCCTGCCAGGGGGTTGGAACTAGATGTTCCTTAAGGTCCCTTCCAACCCAAACCACTCTGTGATTCTATGAGTTATCTTTTTTAAAGAAAGAAAACAAACACTGTTGATCTCCAGAGTTTGAAGCTGTCACGGCAAGCAAGCTGAACCCAGTGCTGACCCTGCTCCAGCCCCTTGCACCTGGTGAATCAAGAATCATTTACACACGGTAACCAGTCTGGCTGGGTAAGGAAACAGGCTGCACTTGGAAGCTCATTACAGAAACAAAGAATGTTAAGGGATTAGAATGGACCTTAAAGACCATCTAGTCCCTGCCATGGACAGGGACATCTCCCACTAGATCAGGTTGCTCGAGGCCTTATTCAACCTGGCCTTGAACACTGGGTATCCACAATCTCCCTGGGCAAACACTTCCAGTGTCTCACCACCCCCACTGGAAAAATTTCCATCCTCGTTCTAATGCAAATGAAAGTGAACAGAAGACCTCAAAACAAACTCGGCATGGCAGGCTTAGAAGCAGAACAGATGTGCCGGCAGAGACCCCAGAACGCGACGGAGCTGCGCCGGTACTGCGGTAACCCCACGGTTCTCCCCGGCACCCCGGGGCTGCCCGAGAGTTCCCTCCCAGCCCCGCGGTCGCGCACCTCGGTGACGATGGTGGAGTGATAGACATCGCGGCTGTACTCCCAGCCGTCCAGGCACGGCTCCTGCTCCAGCGCCTCCAGCTTCACGTCGGAGCCGGGTCGCAGCCCCAGCGCCGAGAAGTTGACGAGCGCGGCCAGGGGAGCCGTGCCTGGACGGCTGGGAGTACAGCCGCGATGTCTATCACT
>JAHLSL010000025.1:10798027-10823129 GCA_025920805.1 Petroica traversi | reverse complement strand
CCCCGGCGCGGGGCTCCGCTCCGGGCAAGCCTGGCCCCGGCCTGCGGGCGCTTTCTGCTCAGGAACGGCCATTAATACAGGCGTCGGATCTCGTGTTTACTGCCCAAATAATTAAAAAAACAGAGTGGAGATGAATTATAGTCAATGGCTTTGGAGAGGGCTTAAGAGATCATCTGTCCAACCTATGACCGAACAGCATCTTGTAACTCATATCGTGTCATCGAGTGCCACGCCCGGTCTTTCCTTAAACATCTCCAGGGACAGCGAATCCAGCACCTCCCTGGGCAGCCCATTCACACCGAATGATCATTGGGCTGCCTGCAGCCTCCAAGCCACACATGTGAACCTGCCCGGGGTTCCTTGATGAGACCTTGTCTGAGGTCAGTATCGTGTATAGGATGGGAGTCTGCATGGATTGTTCTGTTCATCTAAGCAGGGCAGTTGCTGCAAGTTTAGGAGTTCAAGGGTTCTTCATTTCACTCTGTAACACCTTCCCACAGCTGCCATTGCCTCCTCAGCAGGTTCAGCTGAGGCTGTAAAAAAGCTTACCTGACTCTGACACTATTTTCTCATGCCATGTGTACTACATGCGTGACAAAAAATAAATTCAATAAATAATACTCTAATCTAAATCTTAAAATAGCAGCTCAGAACCCTGGTGGCACTGTCAGGAAGTTCACAGAGTCCCAAGATGTCAGTTCAAAAGCTGAAGTGCAGCACTGCAGAAATTTGTTCTTGCTCTTCATAAGGCTAATTCACATTTTCAAGTGGCTTTTGATGGCTGATATTTTTTCCCACCTCTAACTGATAAAATAAAAGTGCACTTTTTACAGCATTTTTGGAACACTTATATTTAAAATGATCATTTTTCCCGGGTAGGAATCACACATCTGTGAAAAATCTCAAAGGTGAAAAATGGATGACAAATAGGAGTTAAATTACAAAATCATCCTTCAGCCTGGCCAGGGTCAGCTTCCAGGGATTTTCACCTGAAAGACATTACAACTGTACCACACCATCATAATCTTCCTGTGTGGAAGAACTTAATTGGTGGAAGAGCTTATTTTAGGATTTTATTTTCATGCCTGATCCATGCTAAATACATTTATTTATTTATTTCTAATTCTTGGTAGTAAGTGTTTAAGTTAGGAGACTTGCTCTTCAAATAGAAACCACACAGGAAGCAGGTTGAAACAATATCAGTGCACATTTTTATTACAATGTAGACAGAGGGCAATGACTGACAATTACTACAGCTTCATATAAGCATTAGCAGATCCAGTAAGTCAGCTGAGGATCAAAGGTTGCACAGAGAGACCTCAGTAGAGGAGTCAGAGGGGACAGATGAGGCACAGTGAGAACAATCCAGCTGGGGCTTCCCTCATTTCCACTGTGCTCTGACACCATAAGGCCTTACAACAACATTACACTTTCATGAAAGACATTCCACCTCTGAAATATTATTGAATCTGCTCAAAAAAATACTAAAATGTAATGTTAGCTCAAGATCAATGGTCTAAGTAAGAAAAATTAGACTGGTTAAAACATGGTATTTTAAAAAACACTATAAAAAGGAAAAACAGGTTTTAAGATTCTGAAAGGTTCAACAGTACAAAAATATTTACCTTTTAGAAATATCCAAGACTTCAATCACATAAAATAAGTTTCAAAATAACTATCTTCATAAAAATATGTCCACCTGCATTTAACCCAAGCTCTCAAACCTGCCCTATTCTGATAAAAAGGCTTTCTCGAAAAATTTAGTTACATCTAAACAGTACTTCTTTATATTAACTCTGTAAAAGTGAAAACAAGATTAAATACTGCTGTTATTAGAGAAATTGATTGAGAAGGAATGAGAAGATCAGGACACTGGTTCCCTCATGCCATGTAACATTCATGGCAAAAGCATACTTGCAAGAAATTAAAAATAGTATCTCCACTCCCAAAAGCAGATTGAGTTAATTGCACAAGGTCCTTGCATTTGGTATAAAGCTTAATATTTGTGCTTGAACTTCAGGGAGAGCCTCATTCTTGTGCCAGGAGCCAGCACAAGACAACCTGCCATGAACTCATGCATTAGGTATGAGACACTGCTTTTATTGGCCCTTATAGAAGGAGAATCAGGGCTAATTATTATTTATAAAGGATAAAAAAATCAGTCTACCAGGACTGATAGACTTTATGTGACCAAGAAGTGCACATACAGCCAATAAATACAAAAATAAGAGGAATTACACTCTTCAAACAATGTAGTGTTCATAAAACAGTAGTAGCACAACTCTAAGCTCCACATTTGTCTTCAACCAACCTAGTTTTGCTGAACTTAAAAAAAAAACAAACCAAAACCCCAAAAAACACAAAAAACCAACACCCCAAAAAACCCCTGTGGTCCCAAATTAGTCCTTTTAAATTTTTAATAGCTGCAGGTGAACATATCCAGAACAGAACATCGGACTTTTGTGAGCATGAAATCACCTTTAAGTTTGTAAATTGTGCAAAGGCTTTGCGAAAGCTTTTGAAACTGCATTGAGTGTTCTCTGTAGGTGCAGAACAAAGTGGCATATATTCAAAGGAGAAATTCAATACCTTGGGAAAAAGAAAAAAACACCTCAAGAGATCTAAAACACTGCTTATGCCCATATACAATGAAAAATTTGAAAGCTAAAACTGCATATCATGTTTGCTACAGCTCACTTTTCTGTTAAAAGTGGGCATGGCCCACTGGAAAGTCAGCAAATTATAGTCCTTACTCAGTGCTCAAGATTTTCCCCCTTCCCCAAAGACAATGAAGATTCACAAAGTTGAGGGTTTTGGGTGGGCTCAAGCTTCATGAAAAAGCAGCAGCTATTACAAGAACAGGGGGATCCCAGGTCCTGGGAAAAGCAAGTGACATCTAAAGCCACTCTGATGCTACGTTTAAAACCCATGTCCTTCAAGTGAAGTCTATGTCTGCTCTGCTACAAATTAATTCTGGCTCCACTTAGTCTATGGGCTTTGGTCACAGATTTCAAAGGAGGCAGGGATCTTTCTTTCAGGTTTTGAAAGGCAGGCACCCAGCTCCCCTTTCTCCAGTCAATACACAAAGTGAGAAAAAACACTGGCATTACATTTTCTATTTCTTTCCCTGTCAGCAGCTTTCATCGAGTACCTGACTGCCTGGAGTCACTGCTGTATTATTTCTAAGGCTCACTTCCAGCTTACTCCTTGACTTGTGTTTAGCACAGACAGGCCCCCATTTCTCAATGGGAACCGTGTCTGCTGACGAACTTCAGGAATCAGGACACTGAATTACAGACTAAAAGTCCTGTAGGAGTAGACAGCATCTGGTCAGTAAACTATGTAATCTGGGGACAGTAGCACAAGGGATAACTATGGTGCAGTAGTTGTTGGGTTTGGTTCATTTTCCTCTGGCAGAAAATGCATTTTGAGATGATCTTGTTCTTCTTTCAGCCCCTCTGAGAGGTGCACCCTTCTTCACAAAGGTGTTATCAGACTTTTAGGGTTCTTCTTGGAACTCCTAATGCCAGAGGTTTGTTGCCCATTTCTGAAACTGAAAGCAAGTAAAAGACTGAGAACTAGAGAACATTTTCCAGGGTGTCACCGGACACTTCCCTCTCCTATAAGCAACACTACAATATATATGTTGCACTGCTAATATAAACATTAGATGAAATATAATGCTCTGTATAGTGTGCCTTGTTGGATGGCAGACAGACTGCAGCAAACGACACTTGGAACTTGAATGTCATTCAGCAACTATAATTCAGTTACTTCAGGCTGTTGATGTAAGAAGCCTCCGAGGGGAATCTGGTTTGACTCTAGGATTTCTAGCTACAGTTTGTCAACTGCAAAGCTGAAAAGCCACAGGTGAGACAAGTAATTGTGATAAAGAGCAACATGTCCTTTCTCAAGGAACCTGGCCTAGGCATTTTTCTTATTCTGAAAGCACAATGACATCTCCCTATATCAACCAGGAATTAGATACACTGTATTCTAATTTTTTTCAAGCTGTTACTACTTACAGGGTCAATTTCTGTTCCAATACCAGTTCTCACTGAGCTGAATGGTGATGATGCAGCTGCTCTTTGGTTAATTCATTTCCCTCTGCTGCTCTTAAGAATTTTCTCACACTGTAGTGGATGTGCATAGATTTGAATGGAAATGTTTGCTAAACATTAAATAGCAACATTGGTGGGGCAAGAGCTGTCATTGCTTACAGTTAAATCACAAACCAGAGGAAAAGCTGCCCTGGACTGTCTCTGGCTGCCCAGAAAAAAGCTAGAATGTTGAAATCCTGCATTTAATTTTGAATAGTATCTAAAGAACTTACACTGAAAGAATGAAGGGTCTCATAATGCATACAATCCTACTAAATAAATAGTTTAAAGGAATAGTTTAAATAAAGAGTTAAGGAGAGTTAATGATATAATAGGATGGGAAGTTTCTGGACATCTGAAGCAACAGCCTCAAGGTGCTATGGTCAGCCTTGCTTTGCCAGCACACTTTGTCAGCTCTCGGGTTCAGACATTCTGGAGAAATTGTATGATTTCATTGTCTGTCAAATTAACAACGTGAAAGAAAACAATCTGAAGGGCACTTTGAAAGCCCTTTGAAGTTTTGCAGTGGACCTGAAGAAACATGTTTCCTGATTGTGAAAAGGGACTGTGTTCTGAATTCCTGTGAAGCATGGGATGAATGAAAGCTGCCTTACCATTTCACCTTCAGCATCTGCTCAAAGCTCTCGGGCAATGGATTGCCAAAGCTCTCTGGGAGAAACAGGGTAAGGATCCCAATCAGCACAGTCAGGCTTCCCATCAGGATATATGGTAGGAATCTGTCGTAGGCACCTGGCAGCACACAGAACATTCCAACAGTACTTAATGTCCACAACTGACAAACCCACATGTAAAGTTTATATTCCAGACATTGCTGTAATGCAGAATTAATTTTGAATAATTAACCGAAAGATTCATCAATATCAAAGGTGAATCCAAAGCTGAATTACATCTATTACCTGCCAGCAAAGGGACTTTTCAATTTTCAAGCTTCAACGTGTACTCTTGGATGGCCACACCTACCATAATTTCATGCCAACCCCCACATTTGTGTAGCACCTAAAAGTCTGTGTAGTTTTTTGTTATGGTTTTGGAGATTTTTTTGTTTGTTTGTCTTGTTATATTTTCAACTGGAATAATCAACATCTTTGCAAGGTAATAGCTCTGCTGGAACCTTCAGTACCACACTGTCATCAAGAACCAAATCCTCTGTTAAAAAATATAATATGAGGGCATAAAATTGCTTGAAGCACTCATCACTGCCTGAGATCATGTATCCTGCTGGGATGATGGAAAAGAAGGGAAGAGGCTAAATCAGCTGAAGAAGTCAGTTACAGATTAACAGCTCATTAATGGGGAAGTGCTTTAATGCCTTCCTTACTGCAAAGGGAGAGAATATCAGGCTTGCTGAGAACAGAACACATGAGCCTCTGACCTTAGTCTACTCAGAAAATTATTTTGGACTTGAAGACAGCAGCCTCTGCCAGCAGCCTCAAGCTGGCACACAACTGGCACACAACTGTTTAGGCAGGATGCAAGATCCTCAAGTCACAACAGCACAGCAATGAAAAGGTCTTTCAGAAAAGGGATTAGCTAGGAGCTGAAGTATTGAAGATAGAGAAAATACCAAACTGGACTTGACAGCTTTATTTTGTAGCTGGGATAGAGCAATATCCTTTATAATGTATAGAATAAATTCATATTAAAGAGAGGACCTCTGGGGATGTCTCAAAGAGCCAAAGTTTGTGATCTGATCTCCTCAGAGTTTTTGAGCTGGATGAACTGCAAGGTCCTAATTTAGCTGTAGCAAATAGCAGCAGCTAACAAGTTTCTTCTAAAGCCTCTTAAAGTTTAAGAAGCTATTTTGATGTCTGGAACAAGATTTATTAAAGACTGAGCCTATGGATACCTTGAAGAAAAAAACCCATAACCCACAAAAAACAATCAGTAAAAATGTTATTTTGTCTACATTTCTGTCTTAGTACTTCAATGGAGACTGAAGGAGAGTCACAGTCCTGCTGACCCTTTTACTTTACATTTGCACTGTACACATATGAAACTAAGACCAGGTATTTTCATCATTTTTGGTATAGTATGTTCCAGTTACACTGGAATGCAGAGGTGATTAGTTACAGATAGTCATCTCCTCTTCCTTTTCCTGGCATGGAGAATCAGAACTAACCCCTCAGCAGTACATCAGTAATGTTCTATCAGAGCCAGCAAAGTCACGCTCATGTAGTATCAAAATCTCAGCAGGAAGCAACACTCATTAGGGGCAGAGAGAGCTGAGTGGGTCCAGTGATGGCAGGAGGAAATACATCATATGTGAATGAAAGAAAGAGGAGATTGAGCACCCCACTCTGAACATTAGGTATTCACAGATACTTCCAACCTTAGTCCCCTCTATCACTCTTTGCTGTCTGCAACATGACGAACATTTTTATGTATTAAACAAAAACCCAAACCAAACTAAAAAATATTTGTCAGTTAATACATGCGCAGTGCTCAGAGTGTGTGTCAAAAAAAGCCTATGAGGATAACAATAATTCTGCTTACAGAAATATTGAGCAATAAGAAAAAGCATAATGAATGAATGCTGAGGTGACTGACTTAGAAACTAAAACAAAATTAAAAAAAAAAAAATCATGTCAAGTAAACACACTTTCATGATACTTAAACTGTAGGTTTTCCATGTATTACTTTAGAGACCACAAATCCTGGCAATGTCTGGATTCCGACCCGGTTTAGCTCCTGACATGTCCATCTCGGGATGCACAGGGACAGTATCATGCCACGAATTTCCTACTGCTACATTTCCTTACTTGCAAGACCATTTATTGTCACACTTTCCTGGGGAAGCTAACTGGCATTCCAAAATCATTCCAGCCACTCTGCTTGCACAGTTTATAAACATCATCATTGTATTGGATCAGCTCTAACCCACTTCAGTATGAATGGTCACTAAAGACATGAAGTGCCTGTGAATCCCAGGGAGCTCCACTTAATTTCTACCATTTGTGACAGTGAACTCACACCCAAGCTGAGAGAAGGGACTGAAAAGACAACAAGTGAAGGGACTTAAAGCTGAGCCTGCACTGCAGAAGCTCAGATAACTTCTCTGGGCAGTTGTGTGGTGCACAGCAAGAAAAATGATATCTCACCCAGGTAAACAAAGTAAGGAGCAATGATGCTGCCTAGCCTGGAGGCCGTGGAGGTTGCTCCGACTGCCATGTTTCGCACTAATGTTGGGTACAGCTCCACATTGTAGACATAAAGCATTGAAAAGGCTGCTGTGATGCCAAACTTCCCAAGCATCACCAGTCCAACAGAGAGGACATTAAGTTCTGGAGGAGAAAAAATAAAATCAAGGTGAATAAACGACACCCAGTGCTTATTACTTGTATTACTTCTACATCCAAAAGACTGTATTGCTGTGCTTTTCCAAAAGATCATGCGTTTGGTGCTTCGGGTTTTTTTAATAATAGAAAGTATTAATCCCATCCCCCGATGACTCCAAACTCCCTACTAAGCATAATGTAGATGCTAAGGGTATTTTGTATTTTTCAGATTTTGGTTGTCTTCAAGTAAAACAGCATACTTTAAATGGAACAAAACTCTGGATTACACAGTAATAAACTACAAGCTTGAACCCACCCCCTTTTCACAAAATCCTATGGAGATTTACACACAGCAAAATCTGGATGCAGGTTTTTGTAGCCTGGAAGCACAACCAGACAAATCACAGTACACTTTTGGCTTTCATTCTAGAAGCTGGTTCCCCCTGAGCTATATAAAGCTCAGTAATGTGACACAATAAATGAGAGTCGAGTGTGACTCAGCATATACATATGCAAAAAAAAAACCTAAGGCTGCAAGAGATCAGCATAAACTTGACCTCAAATTCTAAATTTGATCTTGGTTTCCAATAGTTTTTCAAAACTATTACACAGTACCATAACATACTTTGAATATTTCATATACTTAAGTCACATATTTAATTTTGTACCTGCAGGAACCAGCTGAATGAAGAGGACAACACTTCCCCCTAAAAAAAAGGTGCCAGATAAGGAGTAGCGCCGTGGGAGGGAGCGAAGGAGAAGCCAGGCAATCACATAAGCTGGAACTTCAATAACAGCTGAGAGGAAACAGTTGATGTAGGCATTTCCATGCCAGTCTGGAGTGCTGAGGGACAGGCCAAAATAACCAACTGATGTGAAAAACCTGAGAAAAACAATTAAACAAAATTATTCCAGAAACAGCACTTTCTGAATGCCTCCAGTGTTGCCTTAGATGTTGTTACAAAAATAGGATATTGCAAAGCACCACCACAGGCATTGTGGCTTAAAAAAGTTTCAGTGGCAACCCCATCTTTCTAATTCTGTCATCCCATTCAGTGATCATATCCACAACAGATTGAAGACACCTCAGATTTCTCTGTCCTTTCTGCATACACCACACCAAGTAAAAAGCTTTGTGGAAGTTGTTCACAAAGGCTTTTCACTGCAATGGACTCAAGACACAGTGAAACTCTTGCAAGCTTCCCAAGTCAACGACATTCCTACTTGTAGCTAGTGTCAGGATCTCCCACCCTCAGCAATTCCGTTATATCTTATTTAATCTTCACAGAAAGCTGGATATTCAGGTTTCAAATCTCAGGAGTGCCTTACTATGGCATGCCAAATGTGCTAGCCAGTTCCTTTCTGCTGGGTGAAAATGGACAGAAAAGGGTCCTGGTTTGTCTATATGGCATTATTGGGTCCTCATTTCTCGTGGCTGCTCAGGCAGTGACCAGGATCTCACTGAGATGGGCACAGTACAGAAACAGAACAAAAATGCTGGTCTGTGGGTCTGGCTGTTGTAATGTTACTGAGTTTCTGCCTTTGCTTCAAGAAGAACATTTCTCTTTAAATAGAGATTACATAGATGGGAGCATTAAAAAAACAAAACAAAACAAAACAAAAAAACAACGTACTTCAAAATACACAAGTTGTTACATACAGTTTTCTAACTATTTTACATCTGAGTCAAGGCTACTGTCTTCATATTCTTGCATATCAATGTAGTGTGGGTGTGAGAACACTGAGGGCCATGTACCAGCCAAGGACCACTGGAGGTGGACTCCAAGGCTCAGACTTATTATCTAAACCTGTGGCATGTGTCCTCAAATGAGAAACTGTTCTATTGCCTGGGTACTTTAGGAATACACATTTCCTTACCACAAAAGTAATGACATAATAGTAATAGTTGCAATGTTTCGGGTTCGAAATAGGTCCAGAAGGATAGCCTTCTGCAGCTGATGAGGCTTCGAATCCTGCATCTGAAGGAAAAAGGAAAACAAAACCAAAAAAATTCCCACACACCTAAGAGCATAACAACCTCTGCTACCCACAATATGGGCAGTTATGAAGTTAGGACTATCAGGGGAAATTAGTCAGCCCAAGGGCCAGCTCTGCACCAGGGAGTGCAGTCCTTAGGTGAAGCTTGTCTCTGCACCCAGCCGTACTCATGGGAGTTTCCATTGCACCACGATGCCTCATTAGAAAGCAGTATCAACCGACCAGACAGATGAGTTAATGTTTCCTCGAGGATCTCACACAGTACTTCCAGAAGTAATCTCATTACCAAAGGCATTTTTCTGTCAATTCTGTGCACTGTCCGTTCAACTCTCTTAAATCTTCATAAGTGATGTGAAATAAATTAAGAAATCACCCAGTTTTTCTGACTGCCAGCACTCTGACAGGGAGAGGAACAGATGAGAAAGGCTGGTGAGATGACCAGGACACATCATAGGGGCATCCACCACCTCAGATTGGAGATGGAGGGTCTAGTTTGAGGCTTGACAGAGGAATCTTCTTGGTGGCATTAGGGTGCCCTTCTGCCTGCACACTTTGCCCTTGCTAGGGCAAAGCCAGCACTTGTGGCCATGCTTCCTCCAGGCCCAAAGAACAAACCACCCTGGTACTCCCTACAGGACTATCCAGGAGATACCCTTTCCTAGGAATAGATGATGGTTTCCAAGGAATGCTTTCTATTAATGTTTGAAAAATACTTCCAACATGTGACTTTGCATGCAGACATCATCCTCAGGCTTTTTCAGACAGATGCTTTGGCACACAAAATTTCCATGAAGTAGGCTAGTGCCTCCTTATTTTACCAAAATATGCAGGGATAATAAAATGCTGCAATCCAAAAAAGTCATTCCCAGTTTGAAAGACATCTGAGGCCTGGCTGTGAAGTAAGGGAAGTGCTTTTCCATGGTTGGTGTAGAATGAGCTTCCCATAACTAGAACACACACTTCAATTTATACTAAAACTTCCATTGGAGAAAGATCTTCAGCCAAAATATAAGTGTGACAGTCACATGATGGATCCTGCCCAGGGGAGGGGTAACTCACAGCATCTTTGTCCTGCAGACACTGCAGAGGAGAACATGGTGCTTTGCTTTCTGCTCTCTCAGGAGACACAAAACACAGGTGCCAGTATAAGGCAGTAGAGAAAGATCTGACCTACAGACACACGGTCAATGTTGACACTAGGCTGGAAGAGTCTTTGCACAAGAAAAATGTGCCTCTTTGTGAAGAGCTCCAGTGAGGGCAGAGCCAGTAGAGGGGGAGATGAGTATAGGAAACAGCCATCCCAGGGTGGCAATGCTGCTTCCAGTCTTGCTGGGCTGCCAGGTTTGCACTAGACTTTCTTCTTTAACCAACAGATATGAAATACAGAAAAAACACAATTTTGAAAAAGAGCCTGATGTTCTTCACTGTCTTCACTCACATCATGGTTTTCAAGTCCCTTGTAGCACTCAGATGCTTTGGCTGGTTCGTGCAACCTGAAGGCTCCATGCAGCCCCAGCTCATGTGGGTGCTGACTTAGAGTCCCCTGCTAAGAGCTGTTGCTAAACTGCAAATTGCTAATAATATAACCAACTGAAATGGGCACAAACGCATTTTCCTTGGCTTTTTGCAGTGCCCAAAGGATAAAGCAATCCGGGTCACCCTTGCTTTGAAAATCACAATAAGCCACTGCTGAGAAAGAGAATTTTATTGTGAAAAGCAAACAAATAAAACCTCCCTCAGGGCTCTCACTTTGATCTTGCTAACCCAGCACTTACCACAGTCCAACAGTCACTGCCAGCCCCAGAACTGCTGGTGCAAACCTGTTCTTTGCTGACACAAGTCAACCAGCCAAATGGGGATGTGCCAGTGAGGTAAAGCACCAGGATGTATGGAACATACCTCTGCAGTATCGAAAAGCACAGCTGGGGCTGGAATGCCATTTATTTTTGCAGCCTTTCGGATAATAGCTTCTGCCTCCTTATATCTTCCCTGGGACATCAGCCACCGAGGAGATTCAGGAATGATCCTGTAATAAGTTTCAGAATAAATTACTCAATGTTTTCCCAAAAGTAAAAAGTTATAAATAACATATTTATTGTGCCTATGAGCTACACTTGGATCTCATATATTGCTTGCAGCAGGAGACAGCCAGCACAGAAACATGTGGGAAGTGTAATTCAAATATATGGGATTGTTTTATTCTCGTGCTAAAGTAGATGCTTTGTCCCCAGTGGTTGTTTTTTAAAAAAATAATTGATGTCCACTAGATGTCACCAGATAGACAGAAAGGATGGGGCGAGCTAAGCCCGTGTGAATCAAAAGTAGTCTTAGGAAACTGCACACAATGTGGAAATGCTTTAAATATGCACAGGGTGTATTTAAAGGTTCTGTGTCATAGGAGTCTTATATACAAACCTCACCACGTTACCACAGCTCTGAGGCAGATTCTCCCAGGCAGTGTCCCCTTTCAGAGTTGATGACATTCTCTAATCAGTTACAGGCACATGTTGAATGAATTAACACCAAATGCAGGACAGAAAACTTTAACTTTCCTTAACTAAATCCTTTTGTCTTAACAGATGTCATCTTGCACCCTTTAGCCAGCAGCACTTTTTCCTCTCCTTGGAAAAAATCAGGTCAGACACTCCTTTTCTGATGAACCCTAAAGACTGACTCAAAGCCAGGTCAATAATTTCAAACATCAGATGATTTATAATCACTAACAGGATTTTCTGTAAGATGAGCTGCCTCCACTGCTGTTCTTACTTGGAAAGCTGAGGATCTTGAGAGTAGAGATAATGCAGAGAACCTTCTAGAGAATTTGGAAGGGAAATGAGTAAAAGAGCAAGAATGGCACAGAGCAGAGGAATGTGCAAGTTGCATGGCCCTTGAAAGCAGTGGGTCCACATGCCCAAATGCCAGCTAACACCAATCTGCTTTGGCAGAGCTTTGCCAGTGCACCTTGATCCCCATTGACCCCCACAGAGGCCCCAGAAAAAGTGCTGTCAGAGGAAATTTTTGGCATTTTTAAGTGTAAGCTTTAAAAGACCTGGGAATTCCTACTCCACAGATTTAAAAGCAGGACTCTGAAGCCATGCCTTGGGGACACATTTCCTCTGCCTCACAAGTGCCTGTTCTGTAGCAGACATCTGAGAGGCTCCCACCCAAAACCAGCCTCCCCAGAGACCAGCTGCTTGGTGCAGAAGGAAATGCTGCTCTGATGAAGGAGTTTGAAACACTTCAAGTGAAATAAGCAAACAGAATCAGGCTGTGTTTAAAATCCAATGACATTAGAGATGGAGCTGAAAACCATTTAAAAGGTTTGATTTGAAGATTAAGGTTAAAAAAATCCCCAACTAACCAACAAACCATCAACAGATACCTCTAACAAGACTGGGACAAGTAGGAGGTCTTTTAGGCTATTGAAGAGTGTCTAAATCACTTAACTATTATAATGATGCTAATCGCTTACTTACAGATATAACTTTTTCAAGATAGAAAAAAGGAGTTCCCTGAATATATGAAAGAACTCTTCCTGTTGTGAATTATCCTTTTTTTAAGAGTGTGAGTTATTACCTTGCTTTTCCTTTCCTATTTTCAAACATCTGTCCCTTCAGAAAACAGCAGATGCCCAAGGCCAGCAACCAAACAGGCCTATCTGCCCTTCTTCAGTGCTTCTGCCAGCTAAAAAGAGCACGGCTTCAAGCACACAGACAGCACCAATGAGGCTCTCTAGGTAGTTACTTGACTTAAAATCGGCAAGAAAAACCCAAATAAAAAATGCGCCCTCAAGGCAAAGCCTCCTCACACGGTGAATAGAAGAGTGCCCCTCCTCCCTGACCTTCTGCCATTACCCAGCACAAAGAGCAGCAGGCGGGAGGGGAGGTGGGAAGCGTGGCCTCGGCATGGACTCACCACCAGAGCGGGATGCAGAACAGCCCCGGAACAGTGAGCGCCAGCAGCAGCATCCGCCAGTCTCTGATGAAGTAAGCAAACAGTGGCAGCAACATGTAGCCAATTGCAAAAAATATGCAAACTCCTAATGTAGAGAATAGAATACGAACTGATTTGCCAAGAATTTCTGTGCCTGTTTAAAACAAGGGAGGTTGGATTAGCATTTTAACTGTTTCTTTTCAAGCATGACTAAATACTTTATTGCATTTACAAACAAAAAAATAAGCTAAACAATCTCAGAAAAGAGCAGCACAGCACAGACCCACCTGTATAGATAAGCTGCTCAGAGTATTGGGAACCTTTAGATAAAGAGGCTACTTCTGTTTGCTTTGATTAATGCTTTGGCAGAGACAGATAAAGACAGGCATGAGGGATGGCCAGCAGACTTCCAGGAGCCTTTCCCACATGCTCACCTGGGACACATCCTGCTCCCCCACTTAACCCATCCAGATTTAAAATCCAATTCACTGCTGGGCACTTCTGTAAGAGCAAAGGTCTGAGCACAGCAGACTGACATGGGATGGAAGGATGAGAATTTACAGTGAGGTGCAATGGGAACAAATTTCCCACCTATCTTTTGAAACAGAAGAAAGGTTGGAATGTTGGATCAGCACATCATGGGCTGAAGAACAAAACTAGGGAAGATGCCATCCTCTAGTAATGTTACTGTTCCAGTAGCCAGGCAGCAGTCAAGAAAAGCATCCTACAGTCACTGCACCATGCAGCAACATAATATCAAGTAATAAAAATTGAGACAGTTCTAAGCTTTCAACAGCACCTAAATTCTTTTACAATAAAATACCCAGCCACTGCTTAACAGAATCCAGTGAAGCCCTTAGGTCCACTTCACTTCTCCTTGAGCTCTCAGCCCCTGGCTTACAGAGCTCTCCTTCACATTAGGAGAACTGCAAGGGCCATAACTGCCACAGTTTGATCTGGACTCAGAACGCAAACAACACTGAGTGAACAGGGTCACAAGGTGTGGAGCATGTACTTGGGTTGTGCATCATGGCAAGAACTCCAACATTTATTATTGCAGAGAAGATGGAAAAATATACCCAAGACTGGAAAACCCTCCTATTTGATAGTTACATTAATTCTTATTTCAGAAACCTGGAGTAACTGAATAAAGTCACAGTAAAAAAACCTGAAAATAAGAATTTGCTGGGCTAAAATGAGTGTGTGGGGATAAATGATACCATCTTCTTCTTGCTCTTGTTTAGAGGGGCTTTCTTGGGAGAGGTCTGATACTTGAGACATCAGTCTGTAAATGTTACATTATAATTTGTGTCAATTCAAAGCCTCTAATGAGATGACATCTCTCCTGTCTTTCCTCTTCCTTCATTCTCTTAGCTATGGAGTTACAGCTCTTGGATAATACCAACGAGCCTTCAGAAACCTCTGTATTGTTTTATAGTCCTAGAACCTGAGCACAACAATTCTGAGCACAAAGAGCAACTGAGGCCTAAAGCTAAGAGAGAAATTTCACAGCATGTGCTTGAAAAAGCACTAACATTGACTACAGAAGTTCACCAGCACCTCAGGGGGGAGCTATTTCCATAAAGGTGGGCAACAGTGCAAAGGGCAGCATGAGGTTAGGTGGCTAAGGATGCTGAAACTATGCATGGGGTGGCAACACAGGTTTGGATGCTGAAAGTTTGAATGACAAGAGAAACCTGTGCTGAACTTGGAAAAAACCCCACTGCACTTGGGGATGGAGGGTACCAGGGCTGCAGCACAGCCAGAGTCAATAGATGCTGGTGTCACTGCTCTCCTCCCAAACACAGAGCAGCGGTGCCTGCTCTTGGATGAAACAAGGGGAGCATCTCCAGGACATCCTGTAATCAGGATGGGCTTTCTTAAGGAGTTACTTTTCTTTTTATGGGTATATTCTCCTATTCAGTACCTCTATCATGTCTGGCTTCCTGGAAGCTCCTGGGTTTGCCCTGCCACAGGCAGTAGCCACAGTGCTTATGGGCACACACTGGCTATGGAGTGTAGGGTGGGAAGGACCACCCTCTGTAAGCACCTCCCTCCTTACCCCGCACAATCAGCGACAGCTCACTTAAATGAGGAAGCTAAAGTCCAAGTTAGTTTAGATTAATCCTGCCCTCAGAACCAGCCTCAAGCCTGCTAGGGAATGGCCAGCACTGCTGGCAGGTGCCCCAGGAATCTGCTTCACTGCTCCCGGGGAGCCATTGCTGCTGTGACAACGCTACAGAGGAGAAGACGGCAGAAGAGACAACACAATGGGGCAAGGGCCAGCAAACAACAGCTAAGCAATTAAACAAGCTGGGAGAGACCCAAGTCCCCTCTCTCAACAGCAGGACCATTTGCCCAGTGGGGTGTACCTCGCCCTCCCTTCCAGCTTTGCTTCTGCTGAGCACCAAGACAGCATCCCAATCCACATCCAGCTGTGCCCCACATTCCTAGGGGAGCTGGGAGTTAAATTCCTGCCTGATCAAAACCTGCATCTCTGTGCTACACAACACCTATGTGCTTCCACAAGGATTTTCAGCTTTATCCAGTGCTGTACCTCCCAGCCTTCCCATGGCAGCTCCATCAGCTCCACACAGAATTAAACTACCAGGACAGTGGGAGCGGTGGCAATGGTGACAGCAATGGCAGGAATAGTTACAATGATGGCAACAAGGGATCTCCTGGCTGACAGCCTGACCTTAATCCTCCCTGTGTCACAGGCAGCAGTGACTCGTGGCTGCTTGGGGACACAACGCTGTGTCCTCTTCACAGCACTGACTTCATATTATGCTCTTCTGAACTATTTTTTCCTTGTTAAAGCCTTATGGGGTAGGAAAGACCAGCATTAACTATTAATGTACAATTATAATCTAGCTCATATTATGATCTACAAATTGTAGTGTGGACACTAGGGGTTTAAAAATGGCCATAGATATATACATGTACACTTTAAAGACAGCTCTTGCAAATCCCAGTTTCCCCTGAGCCCTGCATCACTCATTCCCATAATTTGCCCATGCAGTTGCCTTTCCTGAAACCCTTGTGTCCAGTGGGAGTCTCTGTGGGGTCTCCTTCCCCACAGGGTCTCTTGTTCCTTGCAGGGTCCCCAGGCAGCAACTGCAGCCTTGCAGCTGCTGGGTGTTTCTTCCTACATTCCCCACAGAAAAGAAAGCAAACCTTAGCTTACAAAGCTTAGGACTTTATCACTGATCTCAACATTGAGAGCAATGACTTTATAGCTAATGGGGCTTTGGCACCCACCCAGCTCCTCTGCTCTGGTCCTCCTGACACTCACTGTGCCTGGAAATGCTGGTTTGCTCCAAGGTTTTGTTCTCTGGTATGCACTGACCTCTCTGCAAAGGATGCAGAGGGAGGCAGGGATACCCAACTGCCTTCTCTGTCTCAGACCTGCTGCTGCTGCTAAACTCTGAACGCTGTCTTGAATGTCTTCTCCAAAGAGGAATGAAATGGATGTTTATATTTAGACTCTTCCCATTCTCTTCTTTTTCTCTAAACCTACAGAAAGTATAGGCTTGATGAAGAGACATTTTCGCAGAGCAAAAAAAGAAAAAATCATATTGACCTAAAGGAGGAATTTTACCAGTGAAGATTTACCACTGTCTAATTAAATGACCCAGGATCAGGGGAAAAAAATAACAGTACATTAAGCAAACATTTAATCTAATGCAAACATATTCTTACCCAAAATGAAGGCCACCACGTAGTTAGAGATCTGTCCCATCCCCACAATGAGAAAGAGCACTGTGAACATCTCCCAGCTGGTGGAAAAGATCTGCAGGAAGCTGAAGCCAGTCTGCACAGCCATTGTCAAAAAAAGTATATTCTTCCTGCCAAACCTTTGGTAAAGAAAAAGATTATTACTGAAACAGCACATATTTATGGTGGGGGCTGTGTAAGAGGGCACAAGAGAGAACAAATATCCAGCCTCAAGTGATGCATCTTAGCACAACCTGAAGTTCTGTTAATCTTAAAGAATTTTATTACTTCCATATGCACTAAAATTTATTAAAATTTCCAAAACCCATGAGACAAACAGAAAAGTTATGAGCAGAAACTTCAGGGAGCCACTAGACAGAGATTAAGGAGATCAGGCAACAGTACAACAGGGAGACACATGCAGACTGCCAGCCACACACCTGAAAGTTAGGAAGTGATGGCTTTTAGGCTACTGGCATCTATATTTTACAACACCATTATGCTTTGAGTGTGTTAAACATCTTTGTCAACTAGTTTCAGTCTGACTTGCCAGACATACTGCACCCTTTCTCTCACCTGTTTCTCTGCATTAGGATTGCATGATATGTTGTCCTGGAGAGGCAGGACAAGCTCATGTATGGGTTTTCATAGCTGTGGGCTCAGATGCTTCACAGGCTGCTTTGCCTGCTGCCTGCCGCAACCCTTCCCTTGGGAAAGGCTTCTGTAGCAGTCATGGGGAAATTGCCCCTACCCCTTTACTGACAAAACCCCCAAATAATCCAAGGAAGCTCATGCTGGAAGCAGGAGACAGGCTCTCGGTGGCTGTGCGGCCACAAGGGCACACACACTTCCTCAAATACTCCCAGGGCAAATGGCACTGCTGGGATTTAGTGATTATCTCATCTCCCTTTCAAACAGTAACACCAAATTACTTCTGCACTGGGGCAGGAGTCAGTTGATTAAATTCGAATCACATGGAATTTAATGCTGGAGGCTTTAGGATTAAGACTCCCAGAGAGTTTAGGAACCCTTCTGCTAAGCACCCAGAGGAACATTGCTACCTTATCCTCATTCCTAGACCACAGTCAAAACAGGATCAGAGATCCCACCATATGAGTATGGACACAGGGCTCAGGGCTGTATAGAGAGGGGAGCAGAGACTTGCAGAGGGAATGTATATTTTGCACTCAACATTTGTAAGGCTAAAACCTCAACACTGCTGAGACAATTATCAAATATCTGTAATGACTTTTTTTACATTTTTATCTACTAAGTGAGATGCTATGACAATTGCTATAATTTTCAAGTTATCTTTCTTCCTTCCTCTCATATGCCCTTACTCTGTTTCCACCAAACCATATCTCCTATGCAGAGATTCCATTCAAAGGGCAAGTTTCTATCCTGCAGCTCTAACAAGGGATTATCAGTTAATGTGTGACAAAAACCAGCATCTTTTAAACTACTAAAAAGGCTAGATAAAGAAACAAATGGGAACTGGGCTGTGAAGGGAAACCTACTGCATCAATCTACAAAGCAGGCACATGGGCTCCTTGTGGAGATCAATCCTGGGCTCTGAAGTGCCCAAGAGACAGAAATTCTACACCTGGGGAAGACCAAGATGTGATTTTTGAAGAAGCCAGGCAAGTCACCTTATTTTGATCAGAAGTCAGAATACTGGACATTTCACTCCTTTTGTCTCTTAAAAACAAATGCACTAGCCATGGCCCCAGGTCTGCCCTGCTGTACCCACAGCATTACCTGTCTGAGAGCTGCCCCGAGATGAAGGAGCCGATGAGGACCCCCACAAAGAAGAGGGAGGTGGTCAGTGGAGCTTTCCAGTCGTCCTCACACACCAGGTTCCACTGCAAGAAAAAGGCCTGTGCTCAGACACAGCCCCAATGCTGCGCCGAGCCTCATCCAGCACAGTTGGAGACACACACATTTCCATGCAATGGAATTGCTTCCCCATATCCACACTTCCACCCATTACTGGCAGTGTTTTCATGGTCAAGGTCACTGTTGGAAAATCCTACTTAACACACAGGAAAAAGAAGGGAAAGTGATTGCCTCCCCAGGCAAGTCCATGAAGCCAAAACACCAGCAGCTGTCTGACACAGCCCCATTGCCTCTGAAGAGGATGAGCAGCCAGCAATGCTAAACCTGATAGGAGCCTGTGTATGCACCTCAGCAGCTGCCCTGGACCTGTTTCCAGTACAGTCCTCCCATCACAAATCCACCAGACCCCCGGACCTGCTCTCCATGGTCCAAGATGCTTCCACCAGTGAAATAGAGCAGTGGAGAAGAGTAAAGAACCATCCCAGCTAAGGACAGCTTCCAGTTTACCTCTGCCAACCCAAAACTTGCTGCATCTCTATAACTTCTGGTGCTGACAAAACATATGTAAGAAGACACACAGAACAAAATACTTTTCTTGCATTGATGTGTTACCAAAATCTGTTCCACCCCATGACCTGCACCACTGACTTGCCACCCATCACTCACAACCTTATGACTGCCGCTGGCTGGGGCTGCAGACTTAGGACAGGAGCCAGTGTGGAAACTTCCACCTAAAACTACTCATACAACCTCAGACAAGGTTAAAAAAAATAAAAATGGCATCATGAGCCTCTGTCTACTGAAGTAACAGCTGAGCATGTCTCTGCCAAGGCCTGCTCCCTTCCTGGTGACTAATCTGGTTAAGGAATGCATGCCAGGAGCACTTAGGGAGAGGCTTCAAACATGTCACTCTCAGATAATTCTACCACAATGGTAAGCTAGTTAGATCACAGATCAAAGCATGGCATAATTTTAATAATTAGCCATGCTATCAGAGAGTGGGGCCATTGCCTACACCAGCAGTCACCCTCTGCTTGGAGAATGGATGGACCAAGCACAGGCAAAGGCTTGGTGATGGAGCAGAAACCTGCAGTCAGAGGTGCTCAGGCACTCAGCTGCAGGCAACAAGGAGCAACTCTTGTGTTGCAGAGACACTCAGGTGCTGTCTGATGGCACCACAAGTCCTGCCAAAAACAAACCACCGGTGGATTGGTGGATGAGCTTCACTGCTGCTGCAGAACAGACAGGCAAACCCCAGCAAGGGGTGTGGTTTGATGCAGTTTGCTTTGGAAAGCAAATAATATATGAAATATTATATAATATAGGAAAGAGGTACAATCAATGCAGATTTTCAGACAGAAGTACGCTGCCAGCAGAGGGGAGTAAAGTATCTCTGCCCTTTGCCCAGCCTGCAAAGTAACACCAACTTCACAACAAAAAAAAAAGAAGCTGAGGTTAAAAACACAGCCCATGCCTCTTCCTGAGAACACGTCTTCAAAGCAGGAACAAGGAGACCTGTGTACTAAAATGTGCCTCCAATACTTAAATAAGATTAAGAACAAAAAGAACTCTATGGCAACATTTTTTGTAAGGTATTTTCTTGTCCCTGCTGGGAAGGGAGACATGGTGAAGTGTGGGCCTGTCTGGGCACACACCTGCACTTATCTGCACTGTGTTTTAAGAAGGTGGAGGTTAGCAGGTGGGTCAGTGGGGCTCTGGTATGTTCAAGGATGCTAGTTGTAAAAAACAGATGCAGGGATCTGCTTCACTTGTCAAAGAAAACAGATTTCTATTAAAAAAAGGTTAGTGGAAATCAAACCCAGTATTTAAAACAAAGCAAAATTCAGCTACAAAAAACATGGCATTCTAGGTACACTGCAGAGGTCTTTCACCATGTTCTGCTGTACCTCTCTTTCCCCACTGGGGGAAAGCTGTTGATTAACATCATGGCAGAATTTGCTGCTGATACAAACTATTGTTAATAATCTGGGTATTGAGGGCCACCAGCACACAGTGTGCTCCCAGACCTTCAGACTTGAGTTGCTCGAGGTTAAGGATCAGTGTTTTCAAGCTATCTCCAAAGGCACTTTGGCTGTAAAATAAACCCAGCTAAACAATAACTTGCCCATGAAACTGCATTACCTCCTTGGTGCCAAATGCCTCCTATCCAGGTGTTCACTCCACTTTTTCCCATGACATACTGCACATCTAGCAAAAATTCACTGTACAAGGTCAAGTTTTTCAGATTTGGAGGATATGGTAAACAGCACACAGCAGCTGGCTGTCTGAAGAGGGGTTACGGTCTACAGAAACTCACTGCATTTGGCCCGAAAACACATGAACAGTTTAAATCCATCTGACTTTAAGTATATCTGAAGCTGCTGAGTGAAAAATCCACCTATTTTAGCTCCAATATCACATATACCTGAGCAATACAGCTCTTCTCTACAGATACACCTCATCTCCCAAATTCCAGCCTCCAACACCACGGGCACTCACTCTGACTGAGGCTCATGCCATGGCACTGCTCAGTGACCAAGAATATATCAACATGGTAAGGTTTTACTAGTGCTTCAGTGTACATGGAAAAGTGAAATGCAGCTTGTTTGACCCTTTCCTCAGAGGCTACATGCAGCACAGACAGCACCAAGCACACCATGGCTACAGGAGCTACAGCCTAGCCACAGCTGAACTGCCTACAGCTGGAACTTCCAAACTGTCTCGACTACACTAATTATACATTAACCAGAAAATAAGTAATTCTGTAATGTCCCTGGCAAAGCAGACTGGGGAGCAAAGTTCATGTAAGATTCCAAGCAAGGCCTCTGAATGCTAGGTACAGGAGCTGCTCAAGAACACTTCTATTAATCACTTTATTCCCATCAAATCCCTACAATCATTTCTGACAAGCTCCGAGCTACTGGAAGAGCCAGTTCTGCTAGTAGGAACACTATAGATGGACGAGTTTTCTGAAAAACTGAAATTGCTGGAGAAGGTGCCCTGACTGCCCAAAGTGCCCCCCCCCCCCCGCCAATCAAAAATCACTAACTAACATCCTAAGTACAACCCATTCACATCTGAGGAGAAAACACTAGTGGAGCCTTGTGTAAATGGGTGGAGCTGCAAACCAGCGAAAATCTGAACTTGTTTCCAAGAGTAAAGCTGATGATGAATAACTCAGAAAGTGTTAATTATTCAGAGATGGCCCCATCCTGCTCCCTGGGTACCAGGTCCAGCAGTGAGACCAGTTCTGCTCAGTGCACAAGTGACAAGCACAGGCACCTCCAAGCCCGAGCACAGGAAGGGCTTCCAGGGCTGGGCAGGGTTGCTCTCCACTGATGGAAAAAGCCATAACAGAACAGAAAAGACCTTCAGATGCCCTCAAATCACAGCAATTCCTATCTGGTCTCTTGCCTCTACAAGTCCCAAAAACTTCTGACTTCTGCCTTCACTAACATCATTGGCAGGGCTGGGACAGGGACAGAGCAGGATGACACAGGTGACAGACCAGTAGCCCCAGTAGAGCCTCTGGCACTCTGCCCTTTGCAGAGTGGTGTCTGGGGTACATGCCATGCCCCAGTGGAGAGCAGCCTCAGTGTACACCCAGGGAGCAGTGCTGGGTGACAGCCTGGCTCAAGGGAACTAATTGGATCCTAAAGCCTGCTCCTAAGGGCAAAATCAGCCCTTGTCCTTGAGCCTCTAATTCATGGTTGAACTGAGCATCATTATCTGGAAGTAAAAGAGAAGTAGATTAAGTTCCAGAAAAGAATACCAATGTAACAGACCCCAGGAGCCTGCCAAGAGGAAAAGGAAACCCTGCAGCCCCCTCATCTCAGCCAAGGGATCACTCTTGACCTAACAGTGACTCACATTTCCACTTGCTCACCATTGCACTTACAGCCCCTTTCTTACATCACCCTGGCCCAAAGATCACCTGTTGACACATTCACTTTTCCTTATCATCTCCATTTTAAGACCATGCAAATGACTTAGTCCGGGACTCCCTGTTCCCTATGTTTAGCATGTCCTCACAGACCAAGTAACACAGGTGCTGAGCTGGCATCTCCCACTTCCCTTCGTGCAGCAATAATAACAGGATTTAATGCAACTGAATGAATCGGATGAAGTCTCCAGTGCTTAATCCTGTACCATCAAGTTCTATTCTTCATCTGAGTTCTTGAACTGAAGCTATTTCTTCACTGAGCTCTTCTGATGGCATGTACTGTCTTGTCTTTCCTAATACAGAGAAAAATGTTGGGTACAAAAATAAGCATCTCAAATTTGTCTAAGCTGCCTTTTCCCAGCATTTAATCAGTGCCTGTTTTCCTTGTTTTGAAACCAAATTCTGCATTTTTTCCAAATGTCCATGACAATTTTGAAACAAAACAAGTACCCTTCTTTTCCATCTGGCTTACAGATGGGAACCTGGCACTTAGTTTCCATCTCTGAATGTGCTATTGCCTCTCTGGCACGCCCCAGGCGCTGTGGCAAACTCCACTGCTACGTTTCATCAGAATCCTGCACAGAATGCTCTGGTTTGGCATCTGCCAACATAAATTATTTACTGTTCATTAGGAAGAATCACATTTCTCCTTATTTTGCTTCATTTACTGCCTATCCCACAGTAAGCACTGACTCCAAAACAGAGATTACACGTTCATAGACGCTCCAGGATAAACTGACCTCCCTCTGGCAGCGAGAGTGGCATTGTCTGTGCCAGAGGTGGCCACCAGGCACCTGCCATGCACCTGTGTCAGCCTGTGGGTTATGTGGGCAGCAGCCAAGCTGCTGCTTCAGTTTGCACATGGCCAGAAGCAGGGCAAGCTGCTCACGCACCCCTGCCTTGATTTGACATTGTGAGGGATTTCCAGCGACAGAGTACAAGTGCCAGCACAAGGCAAGCATCACATGTGCCAGTGACTTCCCTCTGAGCAGGTGACAGGAGGCTGACATCCACTGCCCACATCCTGCCTGCCTGGCATGAGCTGAGCCTATGTCTGCACACCCCTAGCACAGACCCTCCTCCTGTGACTTCAGGGCACAGACTCCTCACCATCAGAACCGTTCGTGGCTGTGCCATCCCTTGATGTTTTTTTGGTGGCAGATGTTGCTGCTGAGTCACAGGGACTCGCGAGTAGGGCTCCACACCCATTCCCTCTCTCATGTACTCCGAGGGTGAGCCATTAGTGCATGAGGAGGGCAGCCCTTGGCTACCTGGGGCACACTCAGCTGAAGGACCGTGGAGCCTGCCAGCTGCCACTGCCTGGCATAAGGGTGAGCCCGTTATTCCCTGAAACCCCTTACACAACGTAGAACAGCAGCAGCAGCTTTCCTGCAGCTTCAGAGGAATAATTTCCTTCTCTAACGGAGCTCCACACTCTGTGCCAGTATTACAGAACAGCATGTCCCTGCCACCACACCATGGCATGGCCAGAAGACCCAAACAAGTGCTTACATTACCCGACACTCTGTACAAATTATGCCGCTGCAGAGCCTTACAAACCGACTGGATAGCCTAGTTGCAGCCAGGTCAGGTTCCTGCAGGAGTGACCACGGCACCTGCTTCGGACCAATTCCAGCGCTGACGGCCACAGAAGCCACTGGCGTTCCACGGTGCAGGGCCAGCAAGGGTCCAGCCTGCTCTAGCCCCAGCCAGGCTGGGTGTGTATTTACCTGAACGTGTCAACAGTTCTCATTCAACACTGCACTGAGGACGAGCAATTCCATCACACAGAAAATTTACCGGGATGGTCAGTGTGCGGCAAGAGGAAACTACTGGGCTTCAATTTACAGCCTCTGCCACCCCCTCCACACAAATCTGTTACCGAGTAAAAAACACAGCTGGAATGGCGAGGGCGCGCAGTTCCTTCGTCAACCTTTATCTCTCGCATCCCTCCCGCCCCTCGAGCATTGTGCCCATCCAGATCCTTTCCCACAGGCACTTCACCCGCTCGTTCCTGCTCCCTGTTCGCGCACCCCTGGGCAGAAGGACCGGCCCCGGCCCGGCACGGCTCGGGTGTCACCGCGGTCGCGCACCTCGGTGACGATGGTGGAGTGATAGACATCGCGGCTGTACTCCCAGCCGTCCAGGCACGGCTCCTGCTCCAGCGCCTCCAGCTTCACGTCGGAGCCGGGTCGCAGCCCCAGCGCCGAGAAGTTGACGAGCGCGGCCAGGGGAGCCGTGCCTGGACGGCTGGGAGTACAGCCGCGATGTCTATCACT
>JAHLSL010000025.1:10781826-10797627 GCA_025920805.1 Petroica traversi | reverse complement strand
TCCCCGGGCACCGCTTCTGCCTCGCCGCCGGCTCTGGAGCTTTCCGTAGAAGGCGTGTCCCGTTTTTTTTTTCATTTATTTTCCTGGGGAGGCGTAGTCGGGGGGGGCTGGGAGGTGCCGTTACCGACAGGGCGGGACCGGGCGGCTGCCTCGGCAGCAGCTGCCGGTGCGACATCAGCGCCCGGTGAGAGCGCGGCGATGGCCCTGCCGCCCCCAGCCTTCCCCGACCCCGAATCCCTCCCTTCGGGCACCCAAAACAGACTACCCGCTGTATTGCTGCTGCAAGATGGAGGCACCGCATCGTACCATCCCCGCGGAGCGGAGCACAGCCGGTCATAGCGAGAACAGTTAATCGACAAGGAACTGGAACAGCGAGCTATCCGCTGGGAGCTTGTGGAGCTGCCGGGGCCGGCGGGGTCTCCCCGGATCATCCCACGAAATAATGGGAGCCCTCACACACACTGGCAGAGAGGGAAACAAGGACCAGACACAGCTTTAGGAATTAAACAATTCTGACAGCCCCTGAAATCCCGTCCCTAATGCAGCCCAGTGCTTTTCCCCAGCAATATTTACTGTCGGCAATAGACAAGGTCAGCAGTGTGCTCAAGGGGCCTGGATCAGCTCTGGCCTCGCGAGAGGAGCATTTTATATTCCCATCTCCTATCCATTTACTATTCCTGCTCCACACGTGACTCTAGTTTTGCCCGCAGTCGGATACGTGGGTAGCTGTCAAAGCCATTTCAGAAATCTGAACAACGCTGTCATCTTCTGAAATAACTTAGGGAGCACTCAGAAACCCGGTGGTGTCTAAAACAAGCACGCGCTTGCCCTATTCGGACAATACGGCTCCCTGGAGGTTTGAGCAGGGTGCCCGTGTCGGCGACGGGCGAGAATAGGCTGGAAAGCATCGCTCCAGCAGAGATCACAGAGGGCGACGTGGGAGTGTGGGAAGGAAGCACGGAGTGGGGGCGATGGCTCGGCGGTGCTTGGGGAGGAGAAGCAGATGGCAACATTTATCTGGCCAGGCAGCGATCTGCTGCTGCTTCGGATGTGGGATAAAGAACGCATGTCATAGGAAGATTCAGGTATCTCCTGTTTGGAGGGGACCTCCTCATGCGGGGCCTGGGCAGCTGAACAGTCTAAGCTGTCCCCAGTGATAAGAGCAGGGTGAGGCCAGTTGGGACAGATAGGGGTTCCCAGACAGCAGCAGAAGCAGAAGCAGGCAGCAGCCCTCCACCTACCCTGCCCTGAGGCTGTGCAGGAACTATAGTAAAAAATGCAATGCATGCCTGCTTCCATGAGGAATTTAGGGATGTGGGTTGTATTGTCTTAAGCATTAATGTTAATGCAATCTTAGTAATTATTCAGTCGACAGTAATTAATTACAGAGGACTAATTTGCAGAGCTCAGAAATAACTGTGGTTAGGCAAAAGTAAGTTGACATACTTAGGTTTATCTGGTTTGCAGATGCGTCCTTAACATATTAAAATTTCGCGTGCCTGACATGAAAACATCACAGGGTTTTCTCTTACACTGTGAACCTGCATACATTAGCAATTATAGAAATCCCTTGCATTCTAGCCAGCCCTGCCACAGCACCACAAGCTCTTGCTGCAATCACCATAGCCCAGAGTTTTTGCTGGGTTCTCCCCAGCTTGCAAACCCCACTTGTTATCCAACATCAAGGATGCTTTAACCCAAGCATGGAGATTATGAAAACCAAATGGAAACAGTGGCCAGTGAATGGCTTGGATTGCTGTGGAGCAAATTCACTGTAGGGGAAGGATCAGTCCTTAGTTCTTGCAACTGACCCTTCTGAAGAGGGTCAGTGCATGTGTCCAAGGAAGGGCAATGGAGCTGGGGAAGGAGCTGGAGTACAATTCTGATGAGGAGCAGTTGAGGGAGCAGGAGGGGCTCTGGAGTATGGGAGGTTCAGTGGGGATCTTGCTCTCTACAGTGCCCTAAAAAGAGGTAGTGAGGTGGGGGTTGGTCTCTTCTCCCAAGGAACAAGCAATAGGATGAGAGGAAATGGCCTCAAGTTGCACCAGGGGAGGTTTAGGTTGGATATTAGGGAAATTTTGTTCATGACACTGGTAAGGGCAGTAGTGAAATCACGACCCTTGGAGTGATTTAACACACATGAAGATATGGCACTTTGAAACTTGATTTAGTGGTGGGCTTAGTAGTGCTGGATGCTTTTTTCACCAAAACAATTCAGTGGTTTTACCACAGCCTTATAAAACACACTTTCAGCTATTAGATGAAGAGCAGAGTGTGGAAAATAAGGTCAGGGAGACTTCTTGAAACTGAAATCAGATGTCAAGGAGCCAGCAGAGTGAAGGAGGAGAACTTCTTTATCGGGGGAGATGGAACAAATCTTTGAATGGCTGAGATACCACCTCTGGTGCAGACACTTGGTTCTTGTGGAAGCAGGAAGCGGCATCAATGGCTGCTGGATGCCACAACCTGCCCCCAGCTGAGGAGGAGCCCAGCTCCTGCTCATGTGCAGTCACATTATCCTCACCCAGTGTCACACTGTGCTACTACTGCCATCAGAGCTCCTTCTCTGCTCCAGAGTGGGGTGGTACTGCCCATAGCAGCTCTGCTCCATCTGCTAGGGCAAAACCCCTTTGAAGGGATCCTCTGCTATGGTGGTACAGTTCTGCCACCCTCGCAGTAGCCATCTGGAGAGCTGGGAATTAAGAAAGCACATGATTAATTTAGAGTTCTGTGATTGCATAGCACTTGGATCATGTGGAAACAGGGCAAAGCAAGACCTATTTTGTATGTGAGCCTCCAGCGTGTCTTCTGAGTGGACCTGTGCCACATGCTGGAGCTCCCATGCCACCCTGCTGGAGTGTGGTACAGCCCTGCTCTGCCCAAAGCCCTGGCCTTGCCCTCCTGCCTCCCTGCTGCCCGCCTTGGTGATCACATCCATCAGATGGATGGAGCAAGAGCATCTGAGGAAAAATTATCTTTGGCAGCCTTTAAAAAGGCTGTTGCCTCATCTCAGCCTTTCCCCTCTCAGCAATATAGTGCAAGTACCCCTGGAGCAGTGCCAAGAGTTGCCTGATGCTCACTTGAATCCAACTTGTGGGACTTGGGAGTTCTTAGGGGCATTATGGTCATCGCTACCCAGCTCCTGGTAGCGAATGAACTTCTCTCCTCCTAAGCAGAGCCCAGCAGACAAGGATTTGATGTGAATATTTTTTCATCTTATTTGTGCTAAGAATCCTGTAAAAGAGATGGAGTAAAGATGCCTGTCTTTAGCAAGTGTGTGAGGTTTTGGGATAAACCCTCCCAAAGCCTACCTACTCAAGTACAGTCAGCTTTCCCAAGGCTATCCGCAACTCATGAAGGACCTTATTGTGGTGACTAAATTCACTCCACGCCTCTCCCCCACCGAACCCTGTCCCATTGCTCCCCTTTCCCTCAGGATCCCTGACCCTCTCTCCCCTCCCCTTCCCCTCTCCCATTGGCTCCTGGTTATGTCAATCAACCCTGTGTCCACCTCCTATTGGTCAGTGATGCTCTCCCCGCCCCTCGGCTCCTCGGGACAAACCCCCCAGGGCTCCTCTGCCTGTGGCCTTTTGGTTGTGCTCCCTTGGAGAAAATGAATGTGTTGGAATTGCAGCCAGATGGGCCCTCCCGCCTCTTTGTCTCCAGGGGCGCTCAGAGTGTGTCAGTGGCTGCCTGAGTCCATCTGCTGGGGTAACCCGTGTTTGTGTAGGTGCTGCATGAGGCACCGCCTGAGCGGCTCCGTGAGGGACACTGCAGGATCACGCGTGGCACTGGGCCACCAGACCACGGCACGCTGTATCATGTAGTAATTTTGCCGAGTGCAGTGCTGCTCCAGCCAGTGAAGAGACATTGCTTTGGCTGTGGCGGGGACCAGCACACACCGCCTCTGCAGCAGAAGCAGGTGCATTGAGGGGAACACGTCCTGCTTCCCTGGCCCCCAGGCTTCGGGTCAAAGCTCAGTGATGTGGGTCAGGGCTGCCCCAGAGCAAGGAATAACCAGAGGTCTTGCCAGAGAAGAGACGTGATGCTCAAGGCCATCACTACGGTGTAAAATGACGTCTCCCACAGCAATCATTGCTAGAGGTCTCCTGAAGCGCTGCCCTCGGGGTGGAGTTGGACGTTCTTGCCGGGAACCTCCCCACCATGCCGGGACGCCTCACAGAGCTGGCTCTTGTCCCATCCTGCTCCAAGCCGCTGGATATTTCAGTTTTCATCACTAGATGGAGCAGGAGACAGCACAGCGCCCGGATGGAGCTCTGCCTTGCCTCATGGCCTTGCATCCAGACAGCTCCTCTGCCCCTCATCCACTCTCCACATCCTTTAGACCCCTGCATCCCAGGCACATGCATTTACCACTATCTCCCTGACAGAGCCCACACACTCCGTTGCATGGCATGCATCCATGCAACCCTCCTTTACATCCCCGGCACTCCCCCAGATGTTGGGGAAAACCCCTGGGATATGCTGCCTGGGGAGCTGGATTCTTGATTGCAAGGACAGATTGGGAGGGTCATGGGTGGCTGGTGCTGTCTGGGGACAGGGGCAAGGTGTGGGTGGCCTCCTGAGAACACCTCCCGCTCCATGTTCCAGTGATGGTGTCTATGTCCCACTTGTGAGCCCAAACCCTCCCAACCCATGGTCCCACAGTGCCAGCAGCTTGCATCTCCTCAAAGTTCATAATTTTGGGGAGGACACACTCATCACTGGAACTCTTCAGGTTTGGGAGTGAAGAACTAAGGTGTTTCTTTGGAAAATAGTTATTCTCATTAATAAAGTGAAAAGCCTGAACCAGGTTTGAGCAGTATCTTTGCAGTGAAGTGTGACCCTGTGCACATCAACTGCACTGAAAGCAGTACTGGCCCCAGCCAAGGCCCTCCCCACTGGGCTCTCTGCCCAAGTTACTGCTTTAGAACAACCTAAAAAATCAGAATACTTAAGTGTCCGGGTGGAGAAGCTGCTCGTGGGCTGGAAGAGCTCTGAGAGTGTTTGCTGGGGAGAAACAGAGACAAACAACTTGCATATAAGTTTCTTTAGAATCAGGAGTAGTTTTCTGGGTTTTACTGTATGTGTAGGGAAGATTTTTTTCCTCCCTAAAGTAATTAAAATAGCTTCTTTCATGAGAAATAGAGAGGGAACTTTTCCAAAGAGCCTCTTTTCCTTCAATCCCCCTCCTATGGCACAGGACATCTATCCCCAGAGAAATGGACAAGCTGAGATTTTTTTGAGTCCCTGGGGCAGACTGGCAGTAACAAGAGCGAAGTTAGACAACTTCAAACAAAAGCTGCTGCAGAATAGGGGTGTGGTGGTGGAAATAATGCCTGGCTAAGTAGGAAACTTTAATGATGATACATGGAAAAAGTTAAACAATTAAAATTTGAATCAGTCTGGCCCTGGTCCCACCTCATTTAGTTAATAAATGCTGCGCTTCATCACAGTGGAGCTTACGCCTCTTTTTTTTAAAGAATAGGAGTGACTGCTGGTGTTGGGCTGGTAAGAGTAGCTGTGTGGGCAGCAGAGGGTCTGGGGGACCCACAGTGGTGCCCAGGCTCTCGGTATCCCTCAGTCTCACAGTGGGGATCACTCCAAGGAGCTCAAGTCCCTCAGCATCAATACCCAGGGCAGAGGGGCCAGGGATGGTGGTGGATAAACCACAGAAACACATCCGACACATGCGAATTCAAGGGTGAATAGAAAAACCACTAATTGGAGAGTCATAACCATATTAGTTATTTGAGTATGTGCACTAATTAGACATAGAGTTACACAGACCCGCATTATAGAAACTTTTTCTGCCACATGCAGATCCTCAGAGCTTCTGTCTTTTAAATGTTTTAGGAACATACAGACAACAATCTCCATATATGAATACTTGCCAAATTAAACCTTTTATGTTAAATATTTAGGGCACTTACCTCACATACCTTCTGACTTTCGCATACACCAGAAATTTGAATCCCAGTCAACAATTAAAATCTGACCCATCAAGACTGAGCTACAGAAGCAAACATTCCTCTGGCACAGCTGCTAACACCAGCCTGCCCTCACCTCCAAACCTCCCAACACTCCCACCACCCAATGGACTTCTCTACTCCAAAGGTCAGCAATAACCTCTCCTTTGGAAGAGGGCCCATATCAGTCCAGCAATGACAGCAGTAACATCCCCAGCACTGCAGTGCTATGGATCCCAGTCTGATGGCAGCCTGGGACATCAAGTGGGAAAAGGTTCCCTCGGAGTGTCACTGTGGCTGGTTAAACATCACCAAAACCACTGATTCATCAGCCTTGTTCTGGGGCAGATGCAGCAAAGCTCTGGATCATCACAAGATGATGTGGGGCACACTGGTGGAGAAGATCTAAGCACCAGTGGGGGATCACATAACAGGCAGAGACACAGTGGCCTTCCCCACTTGAACACCTGATAGGAAGGTCTCAAGTTTAAAAAAACTCACATCAACTCCCCCCAAAACACAGGCCAAACTTCAAACAAGCTCTCAATGAAACGTGAAAAGCAAATCACATTTGCAATTCATGTGGAGATGCAATCTGTAATTCCAAGATGCTTTTTGAAGTTTAACCAGTGTCCTTCTCACCTGGATGCCAGGTGACCCCACACATACAGACTAGGCAAAGGCCTAGTGATGTGAGACACAACCCATAATGCAATTTTATTTTTTGTTTTATACAAACAGCAGCCTCACCACACTTTACAGAGTTTAACAGCATTATCTGGTGACAGAGAAAGTGACACTCGCTCGTGGCTGCTCCTGGCAAGCCTCAAACAGGAACAGGGGGCCCTGAAGCCAGGAAACCATCTGCCCTGGGATGGGCCTCTGCAGGGGGATCAGGTGAATTGATTACTCCTAAGAAAGAGTATCATGAGATATCATGTGGAAATACTGATTTGAGGGAACTTGGGATCAAATTAAAAAAAACAGCTCCATGCCCAGTATTCCCAGTGCTGAACTGGTATGGCAGCCAAGTGCCCTGGCAGCAGCCTGCTCAGCGGGGTGTTTAAAATAAGGGACCAAAATGAACCAACTTAGGAACTTCTTGGTGTTCCCTGTATCAGGGCTGCAGACTCCTGGCATCCTGCAGGACATGGTCACCATGCAGGTAGAATCAAATGAGGACGAGAGTCCCACTGAATGACAAACAGCACTGGCTGCTCCAACTGTATGCCTGGAAAACAGAGGAAGGTGTCCTGTGCCATTAATGCTGTGTTTTCCATCATGCAGCCGAGCTTTATTCAATCCTGGATTTGAGTGAAGCCTGAACTCTCAAGCTAGAGGCACTAGAGCTTAAACCAGCAATGTATAAGGATAACAGAGGAATTCAGAATAAATATTTCTGACAAGAGCAACCTAAGGAGCTCCAAGCAGAGCCCTGCAAACCAGGGCTGTAATGCTTTCCACCTAATTACCATGTCTCCTCATTTACATTTGTCCCAAACATTCCCCTTCAGAGAGACCAACTGACAAAGCAAGGCCATGCAAATACAAGAAAAACATGGTTCAGGACTACGATAAAATGTCCCATGTTTCTTGTACTTTAATAATTAAAAATTCCTGATGGCAGGAGAGGGAGGTGGATATCCTCCTGCTGCTAGAAGGAATGCACACAGCCAGCATCCTTTTGGTACCCAGCTGGAGGAGCCTGGGGCTACTGGGAGGCTGCAGGGCACAGGGCCCAAGCTGCTGCATCCCTGTAAGGCACTGCATGAAGAGGTCTAGATGTTCTAGGGTGCAGAACCTGTAGGAAGAAATTATCTGCTCAGCCCAACTAAGATCATGCTCCCAGCCCTCCTCCAGTCCCCAATCTTCCCTCTCATGGAGAGCCAGGAGGAGAAGGGATGCTTTGCCCATCACCCCATTCTTATTTTCCTATTCCATGGAAGGAAAGCAAGCACAGACATTTCTCTTTCTCCCTCACATCCTTCCTCTCTCAAAGTGAGGAGGAAGAATAGTGAGGCTGTTGCAAAGCAGAAGTAACCTCGGGGTACTAAAGACACAGCTCCCATCACCTTGCACAGCAGGACCCAGCAGTTGAGCAACTCAAATCTCTCTTTCCTTCCTCCAAGTACTAACATGAAAAAGTCCACATTTCTCTAACAAAGCAACATTTCAAGATCAATAAAATCTTTTCCCTGTCAAATAAAATGGGTGATGGATCTGTCTGAAAGCACAACCTTGGAGAAGAGTATAAATACAATCCTGCTGGCCATGTTTCTTGGGGCTCACCCAAGCTCCTGTTATTCCCTAAGTCCCTGGAGGGATTTTATCACCCCCTCCCTGCTGGGGGCAAACCCAGATAGCAGCAACTACAAAATAGCAGGACTACAAAATTATATCAAAAACTGGGGAACAGTCACAATGGTCAAAGCAAAGGCATCTATGGGCAGAAATGTAGGAGGTGGAGATAATCAAAGGGTGCTCCAGACTACTGCAGTGTCCTTTCAAGGTGTCCTTGAGTGATTAGATAACAGAACAATTGAATCAGGAGTAGAAGAAGGAAGAAAAAAGCCTCATCACATACTCAGTGTGGAGATCTCTTGGGAACTCAATCAGTCTGTGTCAGCCACAAACTGCACTGCTCTGATATTTCTGCTTTAAGAGACCACTCTTCCTTGGTATATCTGCTGGGATGCAGCTGAGTGAGGCACCCACTGGTATTGTCCTGACTCTCAGGAGTTGGTTTTTAATCACTGGTGCATCCACCGGACAGGAGATTAGGGTCAGAACATAAGAGACAGCTTCTTTTGTTAAAGTGCCTTATTTTCTTTGAGCTTTTAAAACATCTTCTAAAACATCTTCAGTAGAAGGAGGGCACAAAATAAAAAAAAAAAAAGAAAAAAAAAGAATACAAATTTTATATGAAACAGAGTAGAGAATTAATCAATATTTACACAGATCTTGGATAAGGTTATGACACAGACTAATAACCCAAGAGCAAAAAGAAGAGTGTCAAAAAGAAGGGCAAAACCTGTTTGAATGCTTTTAACACCATTTCCCGAAGATCCTGGGAAAGTGTAAACGGTTTTATCTAGGAAAAGGCATTTTAACTTGGGCTTTGATAAACGGGGTTGATTACAGCCCCACTGCTCACAGCCAGTGGAAGGACGTGGGTGGGCGCATGGCCACCCAATCTCTCCAGAGCACAGCCCAGGCTTAAACAAGTTCAACTTTAGCGTTTGGATAAACAGCCACCACGTCATATCCTTCGGGGGGCTTAACCCTCTCTTTGGCATGTGTCTCGCAGTATAGCTGCTCCTCAATGAAGAAATACCCCCTCTGCTTCAGGTTGAGGCCACAGTCGTCGCACATGAAGCACTCAGGGTGGTAGAGTTTGTCCCGTGCCTTAACAATGGTGCCCCTGGGAGAGAGCAGGAAAACTGAAGTGAGGTGGAGAAACAACAAGCATGAATAGCTTTTCTTGCTTCCTCAAGTAAAACAGAGTAAGTGGAGGAAAGCATCATGCAGGGACATGTAAGGGCGTTATCAGAGGTTCTCATCCCAGCATCTCAGCCCACCCAAAGCTACCACCTCACTCCAGGAGTAGCTTCTGTGGGAAGGGATGCTCCACATCCAGCAGCACTGCTCCACAGCTTGATGCAAAATAGAGCCTTAAATATCTACACTCAGACTGGATCTGAAAATCAGGAGACAGCATCCTGCAAGGACTGGAGGTGTGCACTCGCAGGCACTATGACTTGCAGAGCCTCAATTCACAGCACCAGCAAGAAAACAGTTGCAGGCATTTGCACAGCTCACACTCAGCCAGCAAATCTAGCTTGAGCAGGATGTAAACCATAGCAGAAGATAAATTACAATAGGTCATAAATTACAACAGAACAAAGCAGAAAAACACCTATACTTTTTGAAATAAATATCAATCTGTCAGAGAGTAACTCTTCATGAACAAACAAAACAGCTCTCTTCTCAATACTCAAGGAGTTTCTCCCACTAACCCTTGTAAGGCAGCAAAGGAGAGCTGGTGCCGTGGTGCTATTCATAGTCCCTAGGCAGCTACTATGATAAGCAGGGCACAAACCATCCCATTAATCATCCCTTATGAGATTTCCTTAAAAGGGGCAATCCAAACTGTATTACTCAGGTTTAGATATGGTTAGGAAAAAATCAGAAAGGGATTCAAGGTATTCTGCTATAAATTCTAACCCATGTTCCTGGAAGGACCCAACCCAGCCATGCCCCAGTGTCACTGTCCCCACTGCACTGGGGGCTTTGGTGAGGCACGACACTTACACGATCCCATTCCCGCAACGGGTGCACTCGGGAAGCATCTGCAGCCCCGACATGGGACCACCAAGCTTTGGCACTGGAGGCTTGATGTTTCGGGGGTTGCTCAGTTTGTCAAGTTTTTCACCTGCCAAGAATAATAAAGACACAGATTAAAAACTCGGCCTCTCAGGGCTGTTTATTTTCTCTTCTTCTTTTTTTTTTTTTTTTTTCTTTGCCCTTATGGAGTTAGGATGAGTCTCTGCCTTTCATGACAGGATCTGCAATTTTCTTGGAAGTTCCAGGACAACACCAGCTCAACAAATATGGACCTTGTCAAAATGCAAAGCAGCTGTGATCTAGAGATGTCAGGTTAATTTGGCTGTAATACTACTTGCTGAGTTAAGAATAATAAATAGTGAAGAGCTCAGGAAAGCACCCCCCAAAAAACCAAAACCAACCAACCAAAAAAAAAAGGTTCCATCACACCAGCATTTCAGATACATATAGTAGATCCACTATCTGTCAAGGAGATGGAGATGAAAGCCTTTCAGAGAATGAGGCAAACTGAACCTAACAGTAATAAAATCACATGCACTTTTCTACCTCGAGCACACATTTAAGCTCAAATAATCTAAACCAAAATATTGTGATAGAAGATAAGGTCTTCGAAGGCACCAGACCTCTTTTCATGAAGGTCCAACAACTGGAAAGGAAGCAATGAAGATTTTGTGCATATGAAAAATATCATAGCAGAGTTTTCAGTGTTGTTGCCTCTGCTCCCCACAGACCATCTACTATCTGCCCTTGGATTCTGGACAACACTAACATGCTCGTTGCCAACCCCTGGGATACTTAAAAGCTTCCTGTATTGACTGCATGGTTTTCCACGGCTGACAACTGACTGGTCTGTTTGGCATATATCGATCTCTGGTTCCTCTGTGATTGCCTAAGGTTGTAGAAAGGAAACGCTCATGAAGAAGGACCAGTTGTCTCACAGAAAAGCAGCAGAGGAGCTCTTGGATGAACAAGACATTCTCCAGAGTTCTGATTTACCACACTCCCTGAGCTTCCAAGGTGTTTCAGTCCAGGGTCCATTGTAAACATATGCTTCAAGCTCTGATGCCCAGAAGGTCTCAGTAGGAAACAAGCACTTTCTGACTGAGGTATCTGCACATACTGTGTGCCAGTTCTGGCAACTTCAGAGCAAAATCCAGTGGAGGTGCCTCCCACGGCTCCAGGAACATCTCTGCCTTTCCCAAAGGGAACTTTTAGTACCTGGAGCCTGATGCATTCTCACTGCTGGCTGCTTACGGACCCCAGGCAGTAGATGTATTTTGAAGGGCATTACTTGAAAAAGCTTCCTTCCATGGAGAGACTCCTGGTCCCCCGTCCACTGCATCTCAGGTGTGCTTATTGTCCTGGGCCCAGATGGGAAGGAGGGTGCACACCTGATTCATCCCCTGGGCTGCACAGACACTTTCACACCACAGCCCTCCTCTCCAGCCATGGCTCTGACACAAAGGATAACGCTGCCAGCAGTTCCAGCTCAGCGGATAAAACCAAAAGGACCAACTTTCCACCAGACCCCACCTCCTCGGAGCACAATACAGTGTTTGGCAACTCCAAAAGCTTCAATACATCAAAGAGTGCCTGCCCAAGAGCAGAGCAGGGCTGCTCCACCCCAGGAGTTCCTCCAGTGCTTGCTAGCTCCAGCCAAACCCCTTGTTGAATCCTTCCGCTGCCTTGCTGGGAATAAGCTGAAGCAACTGCTCAAGCTGTTGGCTTCCCCCAGCATGAGACACAGCATGCTTGGACTAGACACATTCATCTGCCAACATTTAACAGTTAAGCTGTCACTGCCTCTCAAACAGACTGCTTGGATAAGCTGCTTAAAAAGGGAAAGCAGGGGGAAAAAAATAGATTTTACAGCAAAATGAACCCTGCAGAGAAGGCTGCTTCCCATCTTCCTGAAGTGTGGATCATTTCCTTCTATTTACCAGCCCAGTCTCATGGTGATTTATGGTCTTCAGAAGGGCAGCAAAAGGCTTTAACTCCACAACCTCAACCATGCCATCTCTGCTACGGCTGGAGTGTTTGTCCTTCCTGGGTCATGGGTGCCTCTGAAGGTGGGCACTTTCATTTCTCCCGCTTCCACCTCAGCACAAAGCATTGCTCCCTAAGGGTGTGGGACAGGGCAAAATGCTTCTAGTAGAAACACACTGCATATAAAATAGGATGTTGTCCAAGACTCTCAGATCCTCAGGAGAGGAGAGCTTGACTTCAAAAGGACAATACAGAGCAGGCTCAGGTCAAAATGTGTAATTTTAGGCTTAAGGAAAAAGGAGCAGGGGTGGCAGCTGTAAAACAAACCCAGCAGGAACACTTGGGTTTGAAAATGTGCTGGAATATCACAGAGCTTCATGCCAAGCAGAGATGCTTTTCACTTAATTTTTCATCCCTCGTGAAATAAACAGCATTGGAACGACCAAGGCATGAGTGAGGCTGTGCCTGCAGGCAGTTACACATCCCCTTCACACTACTGAGAGAGAGGGAGGATGGTAAAACCCAGGTGACAGTGACTGCTCCAGCCTGTCCCATACTGGCTGGTACCCAAAAGCAGCCTCTCAGGCTCCAGTCGAACACACGGTGTGGCACTGGTGATGGGCTAGTGCCAAGAGAATGCTGATGAGCACACATCCAGGACTAGCTGGACAGTCCCAGCATGTAGGGACTTCTCCTGGCACCTTTTTGTTCCCCATTCCCTCAGTCCTTAGCCTTTTCTTTTTCCCTTCCTCCTAGCACTGGGTTTCCGCCAGCCGAGGGCTGTGGGATGCAGGGGGAGGCAGGAGCAAACCAGCAAAGTTTGAATTTTGTTCCATTTCCTTGGCACAGAGAAGGGAGGAAGGCAGCAGTATTACTAATTGGGATTAACACAGTCACTTCCCATTTGTTTCTTCCTAATGAGGAAACTGGGGAAGCAGCAGATTTGTCCTTACTCTTGCAGATCTTGAAGGAGTTGAAGGTCCAGCTTGGGCCTGTATTTAACATCAGTTTTTCTGCCAATCCAGGGCCTGTAATACTAATATAAAATATAATAATACAGCCAGTGCTTCTGAGGTTAATCCTATCTCATGCTTTGCAACTATGGCTCAATCCCTCTGAGAAAACCAATACTGGTAGAATTCCATGATGATCAGAAGTTACCTGCAATTGTGCTTCCTTATGAAGCAAGGACCAACATCCTTCTAGTCAAAGAACAGACCTGTCCTACATTTTAGACAAAAAGAAACTGAAGTGCAACAGCCCAACTCACTATCTCTGATGGCTCCATAACGAGACTTACAGCAGTTGGTATTTTCCCATAAAATATACGTTCCTGGATTCACATGACTGGAGTATGGGGCCCTTGGAAGGAAGCAGAAAGAGGAGTCTTGCCCTATCGACTGTAAAGCAAAGCCTAAAAATTTGAACATAAAAGCCCCAATGGACTTAAGGTTGAAAGGCAAATAAAAAAGAAGACAAAATGTATAGATTTGGGATCTTATTATTTAATGTGCTAACAATATGGGCAGGAAGCTGTGACAGACTTGAGAAGTGAGCCAAAAGCTCCTATCTCTATCCCTGCCTTGCTGAGGACATCCCACATCCTTATGCAAATGCCATTTACTTAACCAGACCAGGTCTCCAACAATGATCTTATACAACCACTTAAGGCCATCACATTTCATAAACGATCTCAGAAAACAGCTGCCACACTGGCTGCAAATCCAGCTTTCACACTGTGTTCAAATCAGCCACACAATTTGGTAAGCTGGAGTATGTGAAACACTGATTTGAACTTGCCACCCCGGTGGTCTCCTCACAGGAGGGTTCTTGGGTGCCAACGTCCTTACCATTCTCACCAGCCTCCAACATGCCCTGTAAGTACCGGAAGGATCCAGACTGCTTTGGCTCTGAAATGGGCTTTTCATAATCCTGAAGCATCTTGTAGACATCCGACTCCACATCAATCCCATTTCTGTTCCGTGGGAGAGACTTCACAGGGTCAATGCTGGTTTAAAGCAAAGAAAGAAAGGCTCAAGTCAAATAGAAACAGCTACTGTCAGCTTAACAGGAGGCATTGAAATCTCCACATTCCCACAGATTCAAGTAAGCACCTCTGTTCCCATGTGTTTCCCTGCCTGGAGGTATGCCTGGCCCAGGAACAGCAGCTGAACCAAGGAGGTTAAACTTGTTCCCTGTTGGGCTCCAAGTAAGCAACAGAGAGAGGGCTGGCCCAGTTACCAGATGCCTTCAGGAAAGAGGATAGCTGCTTGCAAATGCTGTAAATTGCTTTGCCACCTATGGAATTCATTGAAAAAATGGGAAGAACATGCATTTCATTAGCTATGTAGGGTCAATGCATGCACTCGCCCCTTGAAAGGGTATCTAGAGAGTGTGTGCCAGGCAGGACAGCAAAACCCCACACCACCCACAAGTGCCTCCTGTGAAGCTGGTAGGTTACTGTAGGTTCATCACAAACACAGACCACACCTCATCTGAGAAAACCACCCCACCAGGGAGGGGGACACTGGGGTTCCAGCCTTCAGCCTGGAGCTGCTCCTAGTCTCTATGCAGAGCATTTGGGATGCACAGACAACCAATAGCAATTTAATAGATCAAAACACGAAAAGCATGGTCTGGAGTAAAAAATATTTCAGGTACATGTTTAAATATCCTCCTGAGAAGAGCTGAATCCAAGTGATGTTGTGCTCCAGAGGCCCCAACACAAAGCACAGCTCCAGGGGAATGGGCTCCTCTTCCTTTTTATAGAGAAGGAATCAAGGTCATTATAAAACCAATAAAAATAGCAAGAGCCCTGAACTCCATCAGCTTCACATACTTTACCCAGCATCTGAATAGTTTTTTCCACCAGTATTATATTCATGTCTGCTTAAACAAATAAACAAAAGAAGTAACAGTCACTTCCAAAGAAAGAAAGAAAAAAACCTCCCGACAAAAATCACTTTCAAAGAATGGCCAGAGCTCCATATTCTGGTAGTGATTCCCCCGCAGCTCCGCTTCCTGTGGGACGTGAGGGCCAGCTCTGGTGGCACAGAGCCACTGCCATGACTCCCAGCCAGTTCAAACCCTGCATGTGTGCTGGAAGTGCTTCTCTACCCAGATACAGGTCACTCCTACATCAGTGCACACATTTTCAATGGAAATGCAGGTTTTGACCAGCTGTATTAATTTGGCATGGCCTGGTTTGTTGTAGCGGCAGGGAAGGCCACAGGGGTAGCTTCTGAGAGAGGCTGCTAGAGGCTTTCCACCATGCCCGACAAAACCAATCTCTCATGGCTCTGAAGATAGACATGCTGCTGGCCCATTTAGAGAGGCTGGTAATGCCTCTGTGATGAATATTTAAGGAGAGAACCAAACCAGCACAGGCAGTTTTTGCAGGGGTGGTGAGGCGCTGCCGCTGGGGCCATCCCTGGCACAGCAGCGGCGATCGCCGCAGCCCCGGATCTCGGCACGGCCCTCAGCGAGCCCGGCCTGCCCGGCC
>JAHLSL010000025.1:10748093-10781426 GCA_025920805.1 Petroica traversi | reverse complement strand
GTGGGGGAAAAAAAAGGTGTTTTAAAGGCTTATTTTAATTCTCATTATTCTCCTCTGACTCTCTTAATAATAAATTTACTTTATACATTTGAATTTGAACTTGTTTTGCTCTTAGAGTATTTTCTCCCAGGCTTCATCTCTACTTATGAGCCCTTCATTATTTTTTTCCCCTCTCCTCTGCCCAGCTGAAAGCAAGAGAGGGTAAGCAAGCAACTTTTGTGGTGCCTCGTGTTTGGCCAGTGTCAAACCACGACACTGGCCCAGCTTCATAAAAGAAAATACACACCTGCCCCAATTCTACTCAAATACCCAAATGAATGTCCTGGCTTTAGGCTCACTTGCAGATAACACCAGATTTTGTTTTCTGTGTTTTTGTGCAGTTCTCCTCTTTCCAACTTCAATAACTTTCCTGGAGCAGCGCAGGGAATAAGCTGGCTTGCTGCATCACGGAAATACAGATTCATGCAGACACACAGTTCCCAAGCTGAAAAGAAACTCTTTGCATGTGATACAGACATTACTTTCTTGCAGGATATTTTGCCAGTTTGGAAGAACATAAATCAAGATCCTCACAAGCCATGTGAAAGCATCCCAGTACACAACCTGGCTTGTCTCAAAGTCTGAGTTATCCACCCAAACCATTCTTGGCTACACAAAAGCCTTTTCTTTCCTAGGAGCATTATTTATTCCTCAGCCTCCTGGATAGCTGCACTAAGCATTTCTTGCACTTAAAAACATCCCAGTTATTGAAGTTCATCTTTTCAGCCAATATCTCCAACTTTCAGGGTAAGTATTGGCTCCTGCATCTGCAGCAAGGTGATTCCCACTCCTAGGAGGGCAGCACCTTCCATCCTGCCTTGGATATACACTTTGAAAAAACCGTATATTATTGTCTGTGACACTCACAAAGCCATGGAATTGTTCAGGTTAGAAAAGCCCTCTAAGATCATCAAGCCAAACCATTCCCCCAGCACTGCCAAGGTCACCAGTAGACCATGTCCCCAACAGAAACATCCATATGTCAGTTAGGTCCCTCCAAGTATGGCAACTCCACCATTGCCCTGGGAGCCTGTACCAAGGCTTGACAACCTTTTTGGTGAAGAAATTTTTGCCAATATCCAATTCAGACCTTTCTTCCTTTTGTCTTCCCTGGCATTAATCCCAGCTGGGGGACCGTACCCAGGGGCCACTAATCTACCTACTCACATAAGCAACAGAAGGATCTTAACAGAGATCTGGAAAACAAGCACCTTCACCAAGATGCATACCTGAGTATTGCTTCAGCATCACAAACTTCAATTCAATGTTGCAGTTTCTACCGAGGTAGAGCCATTTTATTCAGAAATTGATGTCTCCAGACCTTTTTATTTTTGCTTTGTTTTGTTCATTTGGTTAGTTTCTTTTTTTCCTCCCACCTCCACTTGACCAACAGAGGAGGGGGTCCAGCCCAGCATCCTGATGGACTTAGCAGAATTAGGTCAATGGTTAGAGAGGATGATCTTGAAGATCTTTCCAACTGAAATGAGTCTAAGATTCCATGATCCCTGGAGTTTCAGGAGCACCACAGCCTCTGTGCACTCCCTGAACCTGAGTTTGCAAAAACAGCAGCAGATGCAGAGCACAAGCCCTGCCCTGGTCCTACCTGTGGGCAGGAGTGATGTGGAGTCCACTCAGCTGGCCTGGAAGTGCTGACTCGAAGCTGTTGTTCGCATAGAGCCGGGTTGGTTGGTGATGCTGCACGTTCAGCATCTGCTTGTTGTCCATGGGGCTGCCCCCAGATGCATGGGGCATCGACCTCCTGCTCTGGGCAGGGCCACTGTCCTGGAAGAGAAAGCAGAAAACCTGAGATTTATAGTGTGTGATGTACGTGGAGGGGCTGTGTTGGGACATGCTGTTTGCAGTAGTAATATTTTATGTGTGCTGTGAAAAACAGGGATGTGCAGCAGGAAAATGAACTTTCAGGCTTGACCTGCAGTTACATTGTGCTGAATCTACTCAGCTCCCCAACCAAATGAACTTGCTCTTTCTCCATTGTGAGCTGCTGCCAAATATTCTGCATTTATTCTCCTGTAAAAGCATACATATTTGCTGTTTCTTTAAAAGAAAGGCTGTGAGTCTACTTCTTATTCCATGTTCCATCACTCTGAGAGCACTTGCTGTGCTCCTGACTTCAGGGCCTCACTTCCATTTCTGTCAGGAAAACAGGATAAACCCAAGCTGGGCAGCTCCACATGCAGGCTGAGCAACACCTGAGGCCAAGAGACCAGCCCTGGCATTTTCACTTGCAGCTACCCTTGTCCACATAGATCCATATTCATTTAGAGAGATTTTCTCCAAAAATAAGATCAGTCATTTACACTGTGAGAAAAAAACGCATCAGTCAAGGGTTTAGCTTGGTATTCATATTTCCATTTGCTTTTTATGTCCCAAGGTAAACTGGAAATCTTTTTGTCATGTGACCTCAGCTCAGGAACTCAGATGCCATTAAACCACAAATTTTCCACATTATTTTACCAATGTCAAATGTTACCTATGTGTTGTTCCACACACATGAAATTCCACATATATGGGTGTTCTATTAGTCAGTCCCATCCACACCCATAAATCAAGCAATACCTACTGTTAATGTCACCTGAGCCAGGCTTTCTGAGCCAGGCTTTACTTGCAAAAACTCAGTATAGGGAGAGGAGCTAATTCCAGCAATTGGGAAAAGCAGTAGGAAGCTGGACGCAGTCCCTGGACACATTGGCTGCTATTTCCATCCACGTGAGTCACAAACATGCCTGGACTGATGAAAGACATAGAAGCTGTGTAAGAGACTCAAATCTGTTTAACATGGCTTAATTTGTTCTCGGGCACCTCCCCAACAGAGCTACCTTCCACCAGCTTCTCAGTAGATTGAAGTTGATGAAAAACCAAATAGAGAGATAAAACACCATGCTGTAAATAAATAACGAAGTGCATATTGTGGGGCTCTGATACAAAGCTTCCTTTTGACTAAAATAATCCAATTAAATACTAATTAGAAACAAATGTCTATCAGGGGTGCACAGGAGAAAGCACTGAAACTCTAAAACCTTGTAAAAATAAACAGCTAAGAGAAGTGAAATACAGATCCTGCTAGAAAAGGTCTTGAAAGTCCAATTCTTCAGTTCTTCCTAAGGTAAAACACCCATTGATAAAACCAAGCTTAGTTACGAACAGCAAGATGGTGTCTTTGAAGTTTCTTCCTACCACCAGCTGAAAATTTGCAGCCTTCAGCAAGCTCCCAGCAACTTCCCCTGCCTCAGAAGCTGCCTGGAGCCCTCTTGGCACAGTTCCCTCCATACCACACATGCACAAACATGTGGGGAAAACTGCTTCCAACATAATAACACCAAATTGTCTATTAAAAAAGGAATTTTGCTGCCAGGAACAATATAATTTTGTTTCCCAATTTATATTCTTTAAAATATATATACAAGCAAGCTATGAGTTCCAAATTCCCAGATTTACATTATTATTTCAAGGGAAATAAAGAAAACATTCAACCATGACATAGAGAAGAAAAGAAGGATCATAAACATTTTTTGGGAAAAAAGCAATGGCCCATATGGCTGGCAGCAGTGAGAGCGATACTTTTAGAAAGCCATTACCTTTAATTATCTGGGCTTCATGGCTCAGAGTCACACTCAATCCAGGGCAGCTGGAGGAGAGGGCTGGGTTTTCTCCTCTGACCTCATGTGCTCCCACACACTGGTGCCATCCAGACCTTTGCTGGGGAGCACAGGACTGGCAGCTGTTTCCAGAGCAGAAACCTCCTCCAGCAGAGGACCTCTAGACCATCATCTTCATGGACTTGCTTAAATCCAAGGTAGTTTGTAAAGCATTGCCCCTTTGTCCCTGTTAAGCTCAGCAATGTTTTACATCAAGACCAAACGTTGCTATAAAACTAAAACTTACTGCTTGGGCACTCTCCAAAAGGCATGGAAGACCAGTGATGGAAGGGAGAAACAGAGCCCTTCCTGCACTGCTTGGCATCCCCAGTTGCCGCCAGCTCCCTGTCCCTGTGGGAAGAGGATGTTCACGGTGGTGGCAGCTCACCGTTCCTCTGCTCAGCCATGTTATAAAGCTCCAGGTGACCCAGCAGCATACATAGGGATCAAGAAGCTCCTCCTGTAGCACAAAAAGCTGTTCCCAGGCCAGAGTTCAGCCTCCTCTTTCTCAAAGGCTGTGAGACCTCTGCAAGGCTTCACTTTGTGCAAAACACACATGCAGTCACCTTCAGAAACTGAGAACCAGATGGATTTCTTTCCATCTTGTTGTCAAATTCAAGATCAGTTCAAATTTACCCCCCTTCGGGACCTAATTTCCTTTTCTTTGCTGGATTTTCTTCCTGCTTTTTATGGCCTTTCTTAAACTGAGTTTGCAAACCCTTCTTTAAAAGCTGGCCTCTGAACTCTCACCAAGGAGAGCTCTTTTAGCCTACAAACCAGAAACTCCCACTTTATTTTCTCACACTTGGCTCTTTTTTAATGCATTTTGTAAAGTTTCCTATTTGTCCTTCCACCCTTTTTCAACTGCAAGTCCTTAGCTTTAGAGATCACAGAGATTTAGAGAACATTAGACTTCATACTCTGATCCAAAGCATTTGAAGTTCATTTACTTCAGTGTGTTACAAATTAGACTTTTAAAAGACCAGAAGTACAAACCAAATAATTAATCTACTTTTTTCAAACTACCAGTCAGAGATTAAAATTGAAGATTGCTAATTTGAGAGGTCAACACTGGCTCCTAGAACCTCCAAGCAAGCTCCTCCACCCATGGCAGGATTTGGAAGGGCTTCGAACAATGATGATTTCAGTGTTATCTAAGAAACCTTCCTTGGGAGCAAACTCACCAGCTGCATAGCTGGGAATATCTCCTAAATTACACCTCCAAGCCTCAAGTCCACCCTCCATCTGCCCAGTTGCGCAGTGGTGGTGGGAGATTTGCCCAAACAGGACCAGCAGCAACTCTATCCCTGCAGTGTGGGTAATTGCCTGCACCTTGTTTATTTTCCTAATTCTGGATTGCTGGTCCTGTTCTCACACACCACATGAGACGCAAACAGAGCTGAAGGCCACTTTTGGCTCAGCCCTAAGTAGTTTTCTGTTTGATGTTCTTCAGATTCACCCTCTTCTCAAAACCCGATCATGACAGGCCAGTGTCAGCTGTGTTTGCTGCCAAAATGCTGAATTACAGACATAAGCATTGCTATTTATGCACCAGAAGGTAAAGCATCCCTCAGCCATAGAGTCACCTAGAGGTGCCTTGTTTGGTTATCTGTGTCCATCATCTAGCAACAGCAGGACAAGCCTGTCTGCTCCAGCTCCTCCTTTGTCTTCTTTCTCCCTTGCTCCAAGCTTGGGTAAATGAGTCCCAATTGATTCTGGCCTCTCCTGGCAGAGGGCTTTCTGTGGATGAAGTTTGACTGCCTTAATTATTGCAAGTCCTCTACCATGCAAAAGTGCCAAGCAATTAAGCCTGAAGACATATCCCAGTACATCCTGACACCCTCCAGCCAAGACCCTGCCTCTGCACAGAAGACAACTGCAATGCTACAGGTCCCTCCTCTTCTTCCCCCCAGGTTTTCAACAGTAAAGATACTGCTTGATCTCCAGTAAACCAGTTCAAAAGTTCTGGAAGTCTTATTATTATCCCACAGTGGGAGGTATATGGAACAGACAGCATGGATTTCATTTCAGTGCAAGTAAGTGATTTACACTGTGGCCAATGGCCACAGGAACAGGATTGATTCTCCAACAAAAGCCTGTGGGGAAGCCCCAGGAGAACCCTTCTGACAAAGACTGCTCCCAAAGCCTGGAGAAAAGGATAAATGTAAAAAGCTCCATTAATATTAATATGTATTTTCCTATAAGCACATGTTCTGTGTATAAGCTGCTTTTACAGACTAATCAGCTTTCAATCTAACTTTTAAAAGCTCTAGTAAGTACGATCCCATTACTTAGCTCGGCTCAGGAGATTAAGAGATAAGGAAAAAAGGTCAGGTCTAGTTTGCTCAGGCTTGATAAACTGAGCGTGTGGGTTACTTTACAAGACAGATTTTAAATATTCTGCCAAGCTCCCCTTTCAATGTATACCACAGTCTGAAGGAAAATTTCATCTATCACATCCTTCTCACTACGCTGCTTTCACAGCTGTCAGCTAAATATCAAATGAGTTTTTCAGAGCTCTCCAAGAAAGATACCAAACTCTTAAAGTCAGATGATTTTTTTGTAAAAAGGCTGCAGATAGTGTTCACATGAAACATGACTCAAGCTGGAGCCTGGTGGAGCCCCAGCCCGCCCATATTCCCAGGACAGGCTGTACTACAGAAGGGCATGTACTGGCAGGACAAGGGGGAATGGCTTCACCGTGACAGAGAGCAGGTTTAGATGGGATATGAAGAAGAAATTCTTTCCTGTGAAGGTGGTGAGGCCCTGGCCCAGGTTATCCAGAGAAGCTGTGGCTGCCCCATCCCTGGAAGTGTTCAAGGCTAGGCTAGATGGGGCTGGGAGCAACCTGGGATAGTGTAAGGTGTCCCTGGCCATGGAAGAGGCATGGAACTAGATGAGCTTTTAAGGTCCCTTTCAACACAAACCATTCTGTGAATCTGTATAGCACAAGGTATAGCACAAGGCCAGCACACATTTAACCCAAGGACAAAACTCTCACAATCTAAAGCACAGTAACATTTCTCCACCTTGGAGCAGCCATGCAGATGGCTTGCAGTAAGGCTCCAATGGATGTTTCCTCCCACAGTTCCAAGGAGAAGCTGCACCCTCATGCAAACTAAAGAGCTCAGGAGAGACTCGAGATGCAATTCCAGGACTTTATCCCTTAATCTACCTGGCTTTCCAGCAGTCTTTTAAAATTACACAGCAATGGAAAAAAGTTACCTAAGACTGTCAAGATTAAAATGTGTTTATCTTGCCTGCCGAAGTGCAGAGGGCACATTTCTAACATCAAGTGATGGGTATTTACCCAGCAGATGGAGGAGAGCTTTGTATGAATGTCTTGGTAGGAAAGCCTTGAAATTACCTCCTTTGCCCGGCAGCAGCAAGTTCCTGCCAGGTGACTACCTCACTAGAGCTAGGCTCAACAACAGTCTAAACCCTAGAGAGGACTGTCCTTCTACTTCCCAATGTTCAGGATCACCTTCCAAGCTAAGGAACAGGAGGGCATTGCTCAGTGCAGGTGTCAGACTGATGCCCCATCCATGCACATGCTGCTGTTGGAATAACTTTCGCACTGACAGAAAATAACATTCATTACAGATGGAAAAAATCCTGAAACTACCACAGCAATTGTCCACCCGCCCTCCTGCATGCCTCCTTTCTCCCAGGGAAGATACTGCTATTCCCATTTCAGTCTATGCTTCCATTGAATCCCTTTACCCACTGTCTGGTGATTGGCTTATAGGACAAACCTGGTGAGCTTAACACTAACAGACTGTACTGCTTTCATGCTTTCCAGCTTACTATGACACTCTCAAGTTGGGGAATTATTGCATTTTCAGGTGTTACCATATCACACTTTCTGATTTTCTTTCCATAATCATTATCAGCACCTAATTGAAACTAAAAGCCTCACCAGCAACAAGCTAAGCTTCAGCCTACAAAAATACTACATGCTAAAAACCAAAAGGTACCTTTTTCCAGCATGGCTTATCTGAACACTTCCTTCTGTAAAAGCCAGGGTAAGGAACACCAGAAAACACAGCAAAAGCAATAGGATGACATATATTTTCATTTTGGCATGCTCCAATCTTTTGTTTTTCCTCATTAATTAAAAAAGATAAATTCAGGTAGATTCAAAAACATGCCTTTCCCAGCCTTCTGTGGCAGGAGCTGCTTTAGGGGATGGAAGCAGCTGCTCCAGCCTGATCATCCTGAGGGACCACAGTGAGCATCCCTCCAACATCCAGCATCTCTTTGCACCACTGAGGATGGCTCTCTCCACATGCTCTCACCCCAACAGGTCACTCAAGTGACCTCCAGGACAATTAATTTCTCTTAAGTGAGACACTTAAGAAAAATGAAAGGGTATGATAAGCTGTTTCTCCTGATGGATAAGAACTGAAACACTGAGCAACACCCATGCTTCCAAACACTCAGCACTTCTGAGTACATAAGCAGCAGTTTCTTTACCTGTGTCAAGAGAGTTATCACTGAAACTGATGTGTTCAAGTAAAATAACACAGTATATGTCTGTGTTAGAACTTGATCCAACAAGTCCTAAAATAAACCCCCACTGTTATCATTTTAGTATAATTCCAATGTACCTTAAATGAGAACAAATAATTCAAGTTACCTGGACAGAAGAAAACACCATTTTGAAGTTTCCATTCCCATTTTTTTCCGTCTTTTGTTTATTTGTTTTTGCCTCTTTCAAAAACCAGAACTATCAAAACTCAATTAAAGATGCTAATGTATCTAAGACATACACAGAGAATTTCACATAAAAGGTTACAGATGAAACTGTTACAGTGGTATTCAGAAAACTCCTTTGCTTTCAAATAATGCAGTATTATATCACAGGAAAAAGTAAACATAGCTGCACAGCTATGTGTGTGCAACCTCTTCACCCAGTAAATTAGATCAGTCTTTTTTGTAGTGTGAAACCCCAATATCTGGGTGTGAAATGTTGCCTGGGCACCCAGAGCTCACGGCTGATGCACCCACAGTGGCAGTCAGGATTCAGCATGCTTCTGCTATTAAATCAGCCCTCAAACAACAAGCTGTGAGTTCCCATGGAAGGGAACCCGGGTTTGTGCCAGGGCATTAGCTCATCCTTTGTTTTCCCCAAAGCATGAGGCAGACATTTTCCCTCCTTCCGTCAGGAGAGTGCCAGTTGGTGCCCAGCCAGCCAGGAGTGGGGGTCCCAGCAAGAGCTTTTCCAGAAGCAGGCATGGCCCATCCTGTCTCACAAGCAGAGGAGGAAGGAAGGTCAGTCACCTTGAGAAAGGAAATTCCACCTTTCCAGCTAGGAGGCTTTAACCCCCAGCTCACAGAACTCAGCTCAGCCTATGCCAGGCTTTTGCAAAGAAGTACATAGAAGTTTCCTGCTTGGCAGCAACCCATGGAGAACTTAAAACAAATGCTCAATTTAATTGAACTTAACCTCAACTAAATCTGTTAATTAAATAAGGAGACATTCACCCTTAGTTAAAAATAAATAAATATATAAATTTAATCTAGCAGAAAGTAAATATGAGCATATTTAAGACATTTTAAAAAGTGTTAAAATCAGTGCTAAGGGACAGGTTATCAGCAAACTACACTCCCCACTCTACTGTGGGACACCACTGCCATCCCCGGGAGCCCAGAGCTGGGGCACCAGAGGCTCAGACTCCCCTGAAGTCCACATGTGATTTTATTTATATAATTAGGAGCAAGTATGATCAGCAGTGACATTACTTGTGAAGTCAGGGCAAGTATGAAAACCTCCCAGGAATGATGCTGCAGATGCTGCATCCACTGGGTGGATGCCATGTGCAAAAGGAGGTGGCACTGCAACCACACATACCTGAGCCCCTCCGTCAAGAGCAAAAGAAGGTGTGTTCACATTTCCACTGGCCTGGCTCACACCCAGCACTGGGTTTCCTTCTTTGCTTGTATTAGGCTGCCCAGTTACAGTAGATGTAAGTTTGTCCCAGTTCCTCCTCTTCGCCCCATTTTGGCTGACATTTTCACACAGTAAGCCACATGCCTTGCACCTGGTTTTAGTCAGAGCAAACTAACAACGAATCTCTGTGGACTAAGACTTGGGTGTCAAGAACAGAATAACACACAGGAAAAATAATTCATAAGTGATGAGCAGAAATAGCCTTCTCATTATTCCTGTGCAACTCCCCTGACACTTTGGCTCTTCTCAACTGCCCTGAGCTCAGCCCCTCAGTCAGGTGGTCAGGCTGGGAAAGCCACTGCTCAGGACACAGCACAGAGAGGACCAAGAACGCTGACCCAGCTCCTCATCCATCCCCTGACAATGACACAGGGGCTGCTCTGTCAGCTCGGTAGCACCAGGATGCCATTCCTGATGGACTGCTGTGGGAAGTGCCTCCCCCTGTCTGCACTGCCAGAGGAAACCCAGCCTTTCACCCCATGCAGCTATTTCAGCCATGCATCCAGGTTTGGGAGGACTCGCATCCTGTTCCATCTCTGGCTACATGCTGCCAATTTAATTTCTGTTTCAATTATTATCCCACCCACACATTTGATCTACTGTCAATTAGCACTGACACGGTCACCACAGCCCAAAGTCCACACTTCCAGCCCCACTGGGCCAGAGAGCTGCCAATTATGGCAGTTTGAGAATGAACAAGAAAGCAAACATCCTCTCCTTTAATTAGCACTGCATGGCAGTATTTTGACTACTGAACACATGCCTCAGGAAGCCAAAACCACTGGGATCTCCAGAAACTGATGGATGGGTGCTCCTACTCCTTGTCTGCTGGGGTGGAGTGGCTGGGGCCAATGCCCACAAGAACACCAACACCATGTCAAGTGAGACTGGGGATTCCAACACATCAGCAGTGATGTCATCTCTGCATGATGGAAATCTTGACTGCCAGCTGGAAAGCTCCGAGCTATCCCCAGCATCCCCGTGGGTCCCACCACCACCCATCTCCAGGTCCAACAGGCCCTTCTTTAGGATACAAGTCTGAACATCACTGCATTTGTGGCCTCCTCTGTAGGTCCCTGCTGTTAAGGACAGACTTGTCTAGCGAAACCAATGGATAAACAAAGTCTGCTTTTTAAGAAAAAAGAAAATTACTTCCCAAAAGTGACTCACTCATCCTGTTCAGTGTTGTTCCTGCTAATTGTGAAAAAGCAGCTCTTCAGTTCCAGCTTTTTAAGTTTGAGGGCAGCTATTCCCTACAGTCATGTCAACAATCAAAGTTTTAATAAGGAGGATTGATTACATTCTTGGACTCTGAATAGGGGTTTTCCACAAAGCTCAACTGAGAAACCACAACAGATTTAGAAAGAGGGCAGAGGAGACCTCACCAGCTACTCCATACCTTCCAAGTTCTCTTGCACAGAAGATAACTACGAATTTCACTGCCTTCAAGACAAAGATTACACCTAAAAAAACTAAACTGTAATAATAGAATACAGATTTTCCTACAAATCACTCAAACTGAGGCATTCTGCTTATGGTCACAAGTTTCAGGGCCTCCAGCAAGAGTTACTGTAGTCATAAGTCAAGATTTTCACCAGATCTTTTCCCAGTATGATGAAAAACCATATAGAGTAAAACCCAGAGAAAGAAAGGATATGTACTACACATTACTGCAAAGGCCACTTGGGGTAAAACTCTCAAAACCTTTTTCAGGGACAAACCCCCAACTTCTTTGTTGTGATTTGAGGGCAGTATTCCAATGGAAACTTTTCCCTGTGTTTCAAAGCAGATTGCTTTTTTTCCAGATGCAAGGAAGTGAACCTAAAAGTTGCACATATTGAGCCAAGTTATTACTTACAATGGGATTTTTCCTTCTCACCATCTAGTAAGTGACTTTGCTAGAGGGGTTGAATGAACACAGCCTGGGACAGCCCAGGGTCACCTGGCATTGCTTCACAGGGACTCCAGCCATTGGAGCAAGGGTTGGCTCTCTTGGGTGCTGATGGTCACCATCAGCCTCACACAGGTCAGAGGACACAAGAGATAACAGTGGGTTAACACAGCTGCTGGCATGTGTCCCAGGCCGTCAACATGAACCACCCTGGAGGCACAGGTGGTTTGGGGAAAAGAGTCAACCAGCACATCTTGGCTGCAAGCACAGCAACCTGAAGGTGTGCATGGAACCACCTTCACCTCCTCTCTGGGAAACCCAAAAAGTCACTAAGGAAGACAACGTATGGATACAGGCACCAAAAAAAGGAGCAAGAACAGGAATCTGCTGCCTGTACTCGTGTACCCTTGTTCACACACCTCTCTTGGTGCCCTACCACAAACACATCTGCTTTACACACCTACTCCCCAGATTTACATATTTTCAGTGTAGGTCTGGATTCAGAACAGTCTATCCCTCCCCCCTTCATTATATTATATAAAACTGCCTAATTTTTTAAAAGATCCATATGTAACATATATTAATAGTCAGATTCAAATCCAATCTGCATTAAACCTCAGGAATGTTGTATCTGGCAGTGGAACTGCTGCACATTTGTTCCTCATTTAATATTATTCATAGGTAAAGTCTAGTAAGAAAAAAAAATCTGTCAGAAAAGATGGCTGTAATGGATAAATGAAGCAAACATGGCCAGAATGCAAAGCCCAAGCTCACACATCACCCTGTACTGCAAGTCAGGGCAGGAAAGACAAACAGATCCAAGTGCCACGGGTGTGCAATACTGAGGCAGCTCTGCCAGTGCTGCTGTTGTGCTGTGCCTCTGCCCACTGTCCATGGGCATAAACGTGGAGTATCTGCAAATTCCATACCACTGGAATGGCAAACAGACTCAGTGGCCTCACACTCTGGTCCATTTCTCATGGGGTTTGGAGGATCTCATCCTCTCCTTATCACTCCGGCAGCTCTCTGCTGCCAGTGCTTTGTCCCCATTCCTCACTGAAGGAGACACCATTCCTTGCAGCATCATTCCCTTTCTTCCACCCTTGCAGCTCTTGTATTCCTTCTGGACTTAGCCAAGGAACGGCCGAGGGGGGCACCCTGGAACTCTCATCAGGACACTCCAAAAGCCTCTTTGGAAAGGAGCAGTTGAGATAAACCAGCAGATCCTGCACACAGGCATTTTTTAAGGGCTGGTGAAAAAGCATGGAATAGTATATGACGCAAACCATCTCTTGAGAGGGAGACCATCTGAGCAATATTTGAACACTCAGCATCAGTCAAAGAGCACTTACCTGCTTTGGGGGGCAAGCACAGGGGATTCTGTCAGCCTGAACTGACATACTTTGGTGTTCCAAAGGCTGCAGGCAGCCCCAGGGCCTCTACCACTGTCCTGGGAGAGGAGGCCAACCTACAGCAGTGAGAAGCCTCACCAAGCTCGAGCCCTGCCACCCACGACCTCAGGTGCCCTGGGAAAGCCAGCAGCATATGCATCAGCTCAGCACACATTGAAGGGGGAGAAAGACAGCAGGAGCTACCTTCTGCCTATCTATCCCCCTGGTCTCCTCCTTGCTCCCCAGATATCTCCACAACATGGATCAGCACATGCAAAAATTGACAATCCAGTACGTCATAAGCAGAAAGGGAAAAGAGAAACCCCATTTTCTTCCCATCAAGAAGCCAAAGGAAAATGAAAGTCACCTCTGACCTTGCTAACAAGCCATTAGTCAAGAGATGGGTAGGCAAGATGGGGAGACCTCAGCTCCATCCACCACTGCCGCTGAAGATGGGGTAGTTAGGCAGGGCAGGATACAGGGAACAAAGCTGAGGACAGAGGGAAGAAAGAAGCTGCAAAACAGAGAGAAGGAGCGAGAGAGAGAAAAAACAAAGGAAAAAGATGAGAACATTACAAAAAAAAAAAATCTGCCATCATGCAAGGTGAATCACTGTCACAGGATTGGGAGGGTGCAGCAGATTTTGGAAGCAGCCAAGGCAGAGGCACATCAGCTGAGGCAGATGCAGACAGACCCTGGGTGTGCTGTACCCTGGGAAACACAGGCACTAGGCAGTCAGAGGACTCCCAACAGCTTCATCCAAAATAACACTAACTCTGAGCTGGGTCATGGCCTCATGGGGGTCAGTGCTGGATGCCACCCTCCATGTGCTCCCAGCCATCTTGTATCCCTAGCAAGCTGATCCAGCAAAGCCTGGCCTGGGTGGGAGGCAATGACACAGATGGGATTATGCCAGATCTGCTCAGGATCTGGCTCACCATGAGAACCAGGGCTGTACCAGCCCAAGGGAAGTACAGACAGATATGGACAGAACTTTAAAACCACACATGGAAATGCCTTCAGTTCTAGAAGGACCACAGGCAGAGCACAGGGCTTTCCAGACTACAGACATGGATGTCCCCTCCTCAAAAACAAGTTGGGAGAGCAGCAGATGTGCAGGGCTGCAGCTGCCATACCTGTGTGTCCGATTCGATGTTGATCCGATACGCTTGAGCCTTGCCATCTTCCAGGACAGGGGGTGACCAGTTCTTCCCTTCAGCTCTGAAGTGGGAAATTAAGTAAACTCTACTTAAATTGCTTTTTAAAAAGGCCAAACCAAAGTGTTCTCCCCCCAAACAAAAGACCCCACAAAAATCCCAATGAAAGAAACAGGCTCCTTAAACAAAACAAAGAAGCAATTAAACAAATGAAAACAAAACAAGCCAGCAAAAAAAAAAAAGCCGAATATAAATATATGTATATATAGCATATATTAATCCCTTGGCAGGCTTATATTATATATATGCATTTGTTCAAAATTATTCCTCAGAAACAGTACAATGATAAATAGGGAAGATAACAGTTTCATACTATAAAAACCATGAAGCTCAAAACCATCTTTGAACTACAGGCTTTGTCTCAGCTTGGGGTTAAAGAGACAAACTTATTTTGGTTCGAGAAATCAGAAGACAGGCTCTTGGTGGCTCCTGTTTTGCCTAAAGAGAGCTTGCAGTGCCCCAAGAAGGATCCATGATGACTTCCCCCCAACTCAGCTCTGGAGCCCATATGCCAAACACAGCTTAAAGTATCACCACAGACTTCAACCTGCCAGTAAATAAGAACAGAGCTTCAGAAAGTGATTCTGATTGCAGAAGAGCAATAGCAGTAAATTCTGCATGAAGCTATGGCATTCAGCCACCAGTATTGCCAGCACTTTCCAGTTCTCCATACCCCTGACAGAGATCACACTGTCTGTACCAGAAAGCAGATAAACCTGTGCTTTCCAAAATTCATGATGGGTATATTTACACTTAATGACAAACATGGATAGACTTCAGTTTGCATGGAAAAATCCACTCATGGTTAATGCTTTAATGATTAAACTCAAGGCTTCACCATCAGTTCTGCACAGTGCCCAGAAGTTCTTGGTGTATTCGAGACCAACTCTGACAGCTTCTACTGACAGCCTGAATAAAGCCAGGCTCACATCAGCCCCAGCTTCCATTTGAACTGAACTGACACAAGCTGATATAGCACAGTTTGGGCTCCACTTGGCACTTTGAAGGGCAAAGCTAAGGTGAATGGGAGAACCAGCTGCCTCATCAAAAAGAAAGTCAAGTTGTAAGTTTGATGAGCATTTATGCTTACACAGGGAGACTCCCTCTTTTCCCTGGCAACAGCAAAATACCATTAAATATGAAATAATTCAAAATCATTAAGAGATTACTCTGCCTGAGAGAACAATGAGACAGCTACTGCAGGAGGGGCTGATGCCTGGAGCTCACGCCCCAACCACAGCTGCCAGGAACATTCCCATGTCCACATCCCCAGCAGGACCAACAGCACAGGGGTCCCTGCACCCCCAAGAACGAGCCCCAGAGCAGTGGGGACTTGGGGATCAGCAGAGTCACTCCGAGACTCCCCAGCAGCAGGTTCACCCTACCAACAGTCAGAGCTTTGTGTTTAGGCAACAGCAAAAACCCAAAACACTTTCCATATGTCACAGGCAACAGATCAGGCATCACTCAAATGTTCCAAGTTGTTTAATTTACAGCTCAAGGACAGGAAGTGTTCTCAGATGTGCTAGAGGGGATTAAAGGCAGCTATGTGGAAATCATTACCCTGTACTTACACCACTCTGCTGTCCTAATGGCAGCTAGGACAATCCCAAGAAAAATAACTTGACCTCGGTTATTTCAAGTCCTTTCACACAGGGCTTCATGGGAAATGGACCCATTAACAGGACATCACAAAAAAAACCCAAAGTTGCAGACACCTTTTATCTTTCTAAAAGTCTCAGAGTCGTTCTCAAAAGACTACTTGCATATGCTCACATATTTTACAGAATGTTTTTTCACCTGGTAGTGATCTGCAAGTCTCACTCTCAATATTTGCAGAGCTGCTTTTAAGGTGCAAGAATACCTGTGTCTTACCAAGCTTCTAATTTCTCCATCCCCTTAAAAACTAACATCTATCATTTGGGGAAGTGCCAGCCTGGATCCAGGTCACTGCCACCTGTCACCACGCAGCTGCAAACCACCAGAATAATCTCGTTGGTACATTTCACCCCCTTTCTTTGGGGGTGACTCTAAGGTCCTGCCCATCTCCTGACTGCTCTTCATCTCCCACACTGGCATACACTATGCTCCCAACTGATTGTTAACACTGATATGGCATTAGCCTTCTAGAAGCTGAGCTCAGTCGAGAAGCAACTACAGCGATGCTTCAAACTTCCCAGTATTGTGAACCTAACCATGATAACTGTAAGGTGTTGGATCCATCCCCTGCAAGGCAGATGAGCAGCACGGGAACTGAGTTCTTCTGAGCATCCCAAAGGACCCAGCTCATCCAGACTATGGGAAGAAGCTGCAGGGTTTCTCTTCCTTCATTCCTCTCTGCTGAAACCATTGTGTATTGCTCTGGAAAGCTGCCGGTTTTCCTCTGTATTAGTCTTCAAGGAGCTCCAGAGGGGAAGCTGTGATTCACTTTTTCAGTTGTACTTTTACTGGAAACTTGAGAACATACATTGCCATCCTTCCCATCTCCCAGCAGCTTGCCTGTGCTGCTTACAGCTAACAGACCCCAATAAAATCCCCAGGAGCTGAGGGGGATGGGAGGAACATCAACCATGTGAGGTTCCAGGGACTTTTGGGGCTACATGTCCAGAAGACTCATTACTGGGCTTTCTCACACAGAAACTTACAGAGAAACTCCATCTCTGTACACAGAGCAGGAGAGAATCTTCACAGTCAATTCTCCAAGCAGACTCAACAGTGATATACACACCAAACCAAGGGGGAAGAAACTGCTTCCAGGGTTTAGTTTAGACAGAAGGAATCAAAGCCAAACCTTTGAGGATTTATTCTCTGACACCACAGTCAAGAAACAAATTCAAAAAACAAATTCAACTCAACCACCCTGCAGTTCTTGGCTCCACCTGGGACTGGGCAGATGCTCCCAGTCCTCCAGCATCTGCTTGGCCTTGTGCACAACAGCCCCAGTGCTATCACCAAATGAAAGGGCTGGAATTGGATTGGACTGGAAAACATAAAAGTGTGAAGGTTAAAAAGCCCTCTTAGACCATCAAGTACCACTGTTACCCCAGCATTGCCAAGCCCACCACTAAACCATGTTCCCAAGTGTCACAGCTACATGCCTTTAAAACCACTCCAGGGATATGAGTTCCCTTGGCAGCCTGTTCCAGGGTTTGACAACCCTTTCAGTGAAGAAATTTTCCCTAAGAGCCAACAGAAACCTTCCCTGGCACAACACACTAACACATTTCTTGCCTCTTAAGGAATTTGCTGCGTAACTTGGAAGCAACTTCACAGTGAGTAAAAAGAACAAGTTTTACCAGCTGTAAGTAATAGTTCATGGGGCTACTCAACACCCCGGATCTTCTCCAACCAGCTTCCCTGTAACTGGCCTGACCCTTCCTGCACTAAGGCAGGCAAAGTACATCTCGTGCTACCTTGGTTTGAGATTCAACAGCTGGGAAGATGATGATGGAACAGCTGCCTATTTTATCACCAGGGCAGCCTGAACCATCCACTAAATCTTAAGCAGCACCATCACTGCCTTCCCCACAGCCTCCATAAATCCACGTGAACTCCTGGCCTCCCATTTGGGAGCCATTAACCTCAGCCTGAACATTCAGCTATTGTTCCAGGGGTACCCAAGTAATTCTTCACACCTTACATCAGTGCCCACATAGGCATCAACTCCTTTCATAAACTCATGAGGATTTTCAATCAATTTTGTTTCAGAACAGTAAGGCCACTGTGCTGCTTTGTCTTTCATAGTCTCACTACCCAAAGACAGGCTTGCACGTGTTGGGGAAAAGCAGGATCCAAAAAATCCATGGACAAAACACCCATTAACTTCAGGGAGGTCAGGGGTCTGGCCAAGAAAGGAGTTAGAAAACGGTGTGAAGTAGGAGTGAAAAACTTCCCAAGAGATTCATCCTTGATAAAGGACAAAGAGATTTGAAATAAAGGAAGTATCTGCTAGTCCAACCTGAGAGCAGGGGCAGCTTCACAGATACCAACACTGACTGTGGGCTCCAGAGGCACAGGAGAGCCATGAAGCCCAACATGTTTAAAAAGCTATTACATCCCCTTGCCAGCATAGAGCCAGTTTCTCTAGGAAAGCTACAGCAGAAGCCTTCACCCTCCTGACAACAAAAGGTTCAGAAAAGCTGTGGGGCTTGCCCTGGCCCTCTGGCAGGTCCAGACAGTGCTGCCAAGGGTTTCTTGGCAGTCTGAGTCAACAGGAACAGTGATACCACGAGGTCTCCCATCCCGCTCCCAAGGTCCTTTGGGTGCTCATCCCTCTGCATTCAAGCAACAAGTTCAGCAAAACAGAGCTCCAACTCAACTTTATGGCTGCCTTTATTTGAGGCATGATACTTGGTCTTGGTCAGGCTACTCAGTAACTCCCCCTTCTTGTTTTTCCCACATTCTGATTTTCCTACTGAATTTCCTAGTCTAAGGGCATTTACTGACCAGAGTCTGAAAACAAAACCCATTTTGTTCTCTGACTCAGTAACATAATGTCAAGGGTTGATGGAGAAAGGGCATGGAATGCAGCAGTCCAAAGGGCACTGGGGAATGGAACTGCACTGCGCAGCTCCCTGCCCTCACTTTCACACTCATGCCTGGCTGGAAGAACCCTGCTTTGACAAAACAGAGTTAACACCAAATTTCACATGTCTTCACTAAAGGCATGCAACAAACAGGTTTGTTATTTTAAATGTATTTCAGACAGACACATTTAAAAATAAATCTCCTTGTGTTGATTTGCAAACTGTATTTTGTTGAAGGCAGTGTACAGAAAAGATGCTGCTTGAAGTGCATCCTCTGCCCGAGGGAAAAGATCTAATACACACCATCACAAGGCAGGGCTTTCTCAAAGCTCAGCCTAAGAGCAGGGTCCAGGGTGTTGATCCACAGCTGTGACAAACAGAGGGGCTAGACATGCACACAAACCAACAAAATCCCTCACCGCTGCCCCAGGACACGGCTCCCTGAGCAGGACCAGATCACCCCACATTCCAGGAGGCAGATCCTGGAGCAGGGATCCACTCACACCTAGGAGGGAACGTCAGATATGCTTCCAGCAGTGACTGACAACTGGGCGACAGGACCCAACAGGTCACTTGGGAGACAGGAGAGAGATCCAAGAACCAAATCACTATGCACTCACTTTGGGCCAATCTAAAAATAGACCTAATAGCATATCACTGGAGCTGCTTCCTTACTGCAGAAAAAACAAACTACTCAGTTTTTTTCTGTCAAGAGAAATGTCCCTCTCATGGACATTTCTGGGCACAGCCAAGGTGAGTTCTGCCCTTGGAGAAGTCGCCAAACCAACCCAAACCATCCCAGCATGGGATCCAAGAGATCCCATGCTGAACAGCTCCTCACCTCACCATCTGTTCCTGCTTTGCAGAACCCTGAGCATTTATTTTTGCCTGACTATGAGATACAAAAGTCTTTAAAATCTGTGTTTATGCAGACTTTAAGACCTGACATAACCACCGCAATTCCTATTGCTTAGCAAAGCCTGGCCATGTCACCCACAAGCCCTGCACCACTGAAAGGTTGTGGGCCACCACCAGCAACATCTGTTAGAGAAACCTCCTCCGGACACACCACAAGGTCTCACTGTTAAAAATATCTCCACCTTGGTAGGTACAGTTGGGAAAAAACAACCTGAAGCCACAGACCCTTCACACAGCACCTTTCAGACCACCCTAAGGTCATGAATGAACATTTCTGTGTCTCAGGGAAACCAAGCAGACAGATCATCCCTAACCCCAGCAAGGCACATACCAACACTGCTGTGAGACCATTGTGACCACAACCTCTGCCTTGGTCAGGAATCACCACTTAGGAGAGGAGATGCACTTTCATAGAGATATTCAAGGATCCAATCTGAGCCAAAAAACAAACATCAGCTGATATCAGTGGCTATAATTAAGTGTAAAGGTGGGAATTCAGTCCATCAGTTCACACAGTAGAAACCCTCATCCATTGGAGTAAAAACTGCCATGATGCAGGTGAAAGCTGTTTTCAGCAAAACAGCTAGTTGGTTCTAACTCCTAATGAAGCTGTTCTGCTGCCAGATGACCCCAGCAGCTGGTGGCTTATCAAAACCTCCTGTCACTACACAAGGATTTCCACCTCTTCCAAGGATAGCTCCAGCAGCCTGCAGACAGTCAGGAAGGGAACCTTGGTCCTGCGCAGACCCTCTTAGGGGTAGAAAATCACCCAGTCTCCCTAAAACTCCAGATGGAAAGCAAAACAACTGCCCTCCTTGCCTACAGGAAATTCCACCTGTGTGACAGGTTTTGCTTGCTTTCTTTATTTTCTTTTTTTTGCAATACTGAAGACACATCATCTGTACATCATGGGGTGAGTTCAGAGAACTTTGTTTTAGCCAGGTAGCTCAGAGATACCTCTCTGAAGAACAATGAGGAAATGGAGGGTTTGCTCCATTCATGGCAGCACTCCTTCCCCACTGCCCAGGCATCCAGGCAGAACTACACTGTTTTCCAAGAAAAGTATAAACAGTAAAGAACAGCTCTGTATATCAGGAAATGCCTCTTTAATCTGAAGTGGAAAACTATACCCACTTATTTAAACTTACGACAGATAATATTAGCCATTTGTGAACCTTATAAGGAGCACTGATTTTGCCTGCGTAATTTGCACTTTTGCAACAGGAAAAGAAAAAAAAAACCAAAACCAAACCAAACAAACAAAAAAACACAAATAAACAAAAAGCCACAACACACACAAAACACCCCAACTAAAAAAACCAAAACCATATTAATTTTGCTTTGAAATACTGTAAAAAGTGATTTTGGCAGAACCTTCAAATGTGTATTCTTTGAACAGATGTTTAAAGTGATAGATGGATGTTAAGGAAGTTGAAGGGTTTGTCCAAAGGAGATTCTGATTCCCATGCTACTCTTGCTTGAGTTGACAAAACCTCAAAGACTCAACTCAGGCCACAGCCTGGACAAACCTTACAAGATACAAAACGATAATCCACATGAATAAATGAACTGAACCCACTTTTTCTATCAGTGAACCATTAAAAAGAATTTTGTTTTATTGTTTTTGAAAATACAGGACAATTACCCAAACCATGGAGATGCTCCAAGAACCCAGCCTAAGAGCCCACTGCTCCAGGGCCAGCCAAAAGCCTTCTGAGCAAAACTGACACAGGAGCACATCAGAGAGAACCAACCTGTTCACAGAGAGCAGCAGCTGGTCCACACATGCTTTGATCTTGTTTTGCGCTTCTAGATGTGTCATGTTGTCTGTGTTCTCTCCATTAATTGCCAGAATAATGTCTCCTGGGCACAGATCTGCCATGGCTGCTTTACTGCCAGGGTTAATCTGGGAAAAATAAAAGGGTTAGTTAAAAGAATGCTGGGTTTCTAAAAAAAGCAGTCCAGTTTCTTGGAATAAGATGCAGGTAAAGGGAACAGTTATTTCTTGAGAATGTGTGTTTTCACTATTCCAATGGCACTTAACCTGTGCTTGGATGTCAGAGCTCTCAGGTAAGCCCCAGATCTCCGAGGGTCATCTCCTACAAAAACATTCTTTGAAATAAGGGATTTCAGTCAACTCCAGCTACTGTGTGATCAGGTCCCCTCTTCACATTTGTCTCTTGCTCGAAATAAATGTAATATGCTCTTTACAGAGAGATGCTTCACACTCCTTTGGCATGCAGACCTTTCATGAACCTGCAGGAGTCAACCCCTAAGGAGGACATGAAACCCTCCTCTCTGGTTAATCACCCATGGAGAAGCACATTCCCCCTGACTGCTGCCTGGGGAGAAGTTATGTTTGACATCACTTTTTCTGGACTGCCATCCAAATGACTTGTCACTTTCTAGCCCTGCAACAGCCCTGGAGGGATTTAGAAGATACGGCACTTGAGAAAATGGTTTAGTAATAGCCTTACAGTGGAGGGGTAACAGCTGGATTCAAGGATCTTTAAGATCCTTTTCATCATAAGCAATTCCATGATTCTATTCTATAAATATCACACAGCTCTTTAAGCCTCCACAATTCTTTCCTTCTGGTTTTGTAGGAGTGCCAGAACCTTATAAAACTTCTAACTTCTTTCCTGAGGAACTAATGACAGGTCCAGGTACTGTTTGTGGTCAGCCACAAGAACAATCCTGTAGCCCATAAACGAGGTTCTTGAGAAACTACCATTTCACTTACATAATTCTAAATGTGGTTTTAATTTTTACAAAAATATAATATGACGCAAGGCATAGTCAGAACAGGCAAACATGTCTGATTAAACTCTTACTAGCTATTTGTTTGGCCTCTAATTTCCTCTTCAGGTTATTCACAGCATCTGCTAATCAAACACACTTTAATCAGCTGAGAAGTTACGGTGGGCCTTACTTTTGGTTATTCAAGTGTCACTGAATTTAGGCACACTGGTGCTTCAATTGTGTTTACTCTTTATTTACACAGATGCAATTCCCTGTTTTACGTGGTGGGTCTCTGCCCCACCCTCCTTGAGAAATCCAGACAATAGGAGCACTGCTCTACCCACCACTTCCCCTTGGGCATAGCTTACAGCACTGCATGACAACAACCAGACAGACCAGGTATAGTTTTTCATGCAGTAACACCAGGTATGGCGAGTTCCCCAGTGCCCAGAAGCCCCCCAACCACACGTTGTCATTAAACAGGTGGTTTTTTAGAAAGGGGGCATGCACACATCCCAGCTTTAATCTTGATTTCATATAATCCTACAATGGCTTGTATTGGAAGGGACCTTAAAGATAATCTTGTTCAAACACAGAAGCATCTTCCCCTAGACCAGGTTGCTCCAAGCCCCATCCAACCTGGCTTTCAACACTTCCAGGGACAATTTGTTCTATTTTTGTCGGGAATTGAAAGAGGATTTAGTCTTACCACAACAACCCTGTGGATTGTACTGGAGCTATCCCTGGTGAGAAGCAGACAGCCCTCAGTGTTACATGGGCCTCTGCACTGCTCCCTGCATGACCACAGCTACTGGAACTGCCAAAACACAAACCTGAATTTGCTTGAGAAACTCCAAACCACTTCTGACTGTTAAGTAAAACTGGAAGCCCAAGTTTTTGTTACAGCTTTTGTTCCATTGTCAGAGTAAATCAGGATTTGCCATTTGCTCTTCAATAGTTTCAGCTCGGCTGTTAGGCTCTAATAAACCTGCCCAGGCCAATTGCTCAGGGGCCCAATGACTCAGCCCACAGCAAACAACAGGAGATATCTTTCAGCTCCACACACATTAGCTCTGACACAGAACATTTCAGCCCAGGACAGGATTATTTTTACCCTGGCATTGTTAGGGTTTTTTGGACCCTGTATCCACTAACGGGGCATTAGGGTTTTTCTACAGCCACAGAAGATGACAGATTCATCAGAAAGTCTACCTGAAGCTCAACCAGCAACTCCAAGGAAGCACCTCCATGCTCTTGCCTGCTATCTGCTTCAGTCAGTGTTCATTTGAGATACAGCATTGGTGTCTCAACAGCTTGGGAATCATTATTGTAATGTCTGTCAGGCCCCGAAGTTTGTATTTTAGTGAATAATATTTAAAATACTATACACTAAGTTCTCCTAACCCACAAGCCATTGTCACCAAACACTACACAGAAAGCCTGACAAGTCTGGTTATGGGTCAGTGTTGTGCTTGAATCCTAGTGCAGTGTTTCCACCTGCTTCAGACATGGTTTAGTGGTGAACGCAGCAGCGCTGGGTTAACAGTTGGACTCGATGGTATTAAAAATCTTTACCCACCCAACCATTCTGAGATTGTATGAAATTTGAGCCTGGCAATGCACAAAGCTTCTGGGATGGAGCTTGTATTAGAGGCACTCATTTGTGCCTCTCTCCAGAGAGTCCTCAGGTCTGCCCTGAGCCAGAACCCCAGTGCGTGTGACGTCAAGGAAGCACACACAAATCTGAAAGTAATCAGACACATTATGAAGTTAAAAGCACTGCAAAGAAAACCTGCACCAAGTCCCTGCAGGGCTGTGTTCCTGAAAGGGGCCTCCAAAGGAGTTGATTGAGGACAGGAGAGACTTAAGAAGAACAGTGGTAAGATATTACTTGGTTTTGAAGTTCTCCATCTGGGCCAAGAACAAACCATTTCAAAAATCAATCCTAAATGAACACAGACCAAGCCCAGACCAATGGATATGTAACTCAGGGTGGTGTGAGCTATACACCTACCACAGGCACTTACCCTAAAGCTGAGTCCCAGCTCATGCACCAAGGCTCAGTGTGAGCTATGTCCCACAGCACCTGCTGCACCCTGCATGTGCCATGCTTCATCTTGCCTGGGCTAGGGGCCTGCCAGGATTTGGGCTTCTTGTGTGCTTTTCTCCAGTGAAGAGCTCAGGCAGGGCAATTACACACCAGCAAGGAATCAGCCCAGTCCCTCACACCCTGCTAACCCCCAGGGCAGCAGGGCCCCACACAAATGTTGGTATTTCAGGTGGGGAATTCTGTGAGTGGATGGAGTGGTCTTTGTCTTCATACCATCAGCAGTTCAGCAAGGTCTTGCTCCCTGTGAGCCATGTAGCTCCCAAAGACCCTTGCTCGTGCCATGGGGTGACAGCAATCTCAGTACACCTTCAGAGCAGTCAAGTGTACAGCATCAAGGGCCAAAAATCACAGCAAACACTGCGGGCTTAAAGAAACATAAATATTTTTATTACAATTCCCCTAAAGGTTTTTCTTTTTCATTCAGGCAAGAATCCCACCTCCTCTGGAACCTCTGAGCTCCCAAAGACTCACTTTCATCAAGCACTGAAACAGCACCGAGGTGAATCCTCAGCTGCCAGTTAATCACACTCCTGGTTACTCCTGTCCTGCATGCAAACATATTTTCTCAACAACATAAATCCAAAGCCAACTATTGGAGACTTGGGGTAAAGCTGCCCAACAGACAAGCCAGTTCCGCAGAAAGGAGAGAGGACCATCTCTCTGCATCTTCCTGCTCCAGGAGTACCTTCCAGACTCTTCCTTTGTGCCATTCCAGATGCTCAGCAGGTTCATGAGGCACAGCCTAGGATGCAATTCAGAAGAACTAATGGTTTCATAGAAGCACAGAACATTTTGGGTTGGAAGGGATCTCAAATATCATCTTGCTCCAACACCCTACCATGGGCAGGGACACCTTCCACTAGACAGGTTGCTTCGAGCTTCATCCCACCTGGTCTTGAACACTTCAAGATGGAGCAGCCACAGCTTCTCTGGGAAACCTGTGCCAATACCTCACCACCCTCACAGAAATAATTTCTTGCTCATAGCTAATCTAAATCTTTCTTCCTTCAGCTTAAGGACATTCCCCCAGGTTTTCTGCAAGTGAATCAAAGCAACTCGGAAGAACGGGTCCAGTGCAGTGGATCTATCATCAGGGACCAGGGCAGGGCTGGAGTGAGCAGGTGGCAAGCTCTTCATGAGATGGTTAAGCAGATCCCACGTGCTACCCACCAGCTAAGCACTGGTATATTTTCAGCAGGAAGGATCCAAGCATGAAATATGTGCAGAACCAGTTCATGTGCTGTGGAGGTCACTGGCACTTGAGTTTTCACAGCTCTTTTTTATGCCCATAGAAGCACTGGTGTGCTCTCTGCCCAAGGCAGCTGTGTATGCACAGCACAGCCACCACTCTGGGAACGCAGTGTGCGTGCCTACCAGCTTTACTGCTCTCCTAAAATTAAACAAAGAGAGAGCAACGTTCTGAGTTTAACCCCTCCACACAAACAAGCAGCTGCTTCCTTGCTTCTCTCTCTCAAAAAATGAAGATGTTTGAAAACGCTTATGAACTGAAAATACTAAAAGAAACAAACCACTTGCCCAGCAATGATATTGTAGAGCAGAGCACAAAGGCTTGTTTGCCGACCACGTGCCCCAGGTGAGCAGCTCCAGGCTCTCAAGATCCCAGCAAGCAGCCTCTCCCCACACAGCATGCCTACAGAGGGTGCTTCCTGCAGGGATGTTTTTCCCCTAGGAAGCCAGAATGTATTTTTCCCCTTTTCTAATAAGCATATTATTCTTCCTAATCCCCTTAGGATATGCCTCATTTGTGACATCTTTCTATGTCTTCCACATAGCACTGTGCTTCAAAAAATATCAGAGGTCCAATATTGGTGCCTAGCTCAACCCCCTCTATTCTTCCAGTAAGAAAAAGATAATTTTAAAGCAAGAGCTCCCAATGAACAGCTCATCTTTCACTGTCCTCTGCCTCTTCAGTCAACAGAGAAGATTCAGTGATAGCACTGCAAGCATCACCTCCGTGCTATGCCTTTTGCCAAATCATCCACCAGGGAACTCTATCTCAATAATTATAACCAATTTTTAAAAATAAGCTTATCCAATCATATTCCCCACTGTTTTTTCCAGGATTACCATTCACTTCTCCACTCTCTTCTAAGGCAATTACCCTCCAGCAGCTCCCTCCCTAGCCAAGTGGATACTCTGATGCTATGAAACAGATTGGGATTCCAAAGCCAACAGCCACTGGAACATCCCTAGGATTTACTGAGTGCTGGCATCAGACAACAGCAAGCCTTAAAACAAAGTACACTGGGGCAACTGCCTTATCCTTCACCTAAATCGGTTGGTGTTGGAGCTGCGCAGTCTAATTTAATAGGCAAGATTATTTGCACCAAGAGGAGTTTGCTCTTGAAACACAATGTTCTACCTTCTGCCCTGGTGCCAGGGCAGAGAGAGCATTCAGAGCAGGGTGAAGTCCTCATGTCTGCTCCCTGCATCCCCCGCCCTTGCAAGGATGGGAACCCTGCCCAACCCAGGGATGGCTCTGCTTGGAAACAGCTTTGCTCAAGACGACTTCAGAATTGGACAAACACCACAAGCTGAAACAATCAATATTTTAGTAAAAGGTTAATTTTTAATATTAACTTAATCCCTCTTTATTTCTACTCTTTTCCCCAGAAACCTGCATCTAAGGTCATCTGTGTCAGGACTAAAAGATGAGGGCTGCAGTTCTTCACTGCCTGCACAGGCCTCAGCACAGCCACAGGAAAGACTAACTTAGTCTTTATTCTCCCAGAAATTTTTTTCCAAATCAACAAAAGGTGCCTATTCGGCCTATTCCCATCTACATAATGAAGGCTGCTTTATCTGTGCCACATCTTCCTTTTTTTATAAAACTGCTACTCTATTGCATCCCATCAGTGAACACAGCCAGGATTTAACGGGTTAAACGGTGCAATCCCAAACAATCCTACACAGACCACACCCTCTTCTCTCAAATCAGTGGCAGTTTGTCCTGGGTAAGGCGGGGGAATTTTCGGTTCTGCAGATGTGATCAAAAGGGCCTGATTAAAGTCTTTGAGAGGCTTTCAAGACAGTGTGACAAAATTCTCAGCTTTTAAACAAAGCCTGTCTGTTCCATGCTATGGATCAGGAGAGTATTTTACACAGCTATATCTCTTAAAACAGGACGAACCAAGAGTCAATTAACTAACTAATGAAAATTAATTCCCTAAAACCTTTAAACATTCTTTCCAGGGATTCTCTTCAGCTTTTCAAAGCATCCTGCCTTGAATTCTTTGCCAATTCATTTGCATTTTTCTAGTGGCTTATATAGTCTGATGTATCAAGACATTATTTAGATAAGCTCACAGCCCAGTAAATGAAGAAGACGATTTATGCAATCTGAATTCATTTAACTACTGAAGAAAACAAGCATAAAAGAATAGAAGGGAAAGAACCAGAGTACAAGTAGTATTATAAAAGGCAAGACACATGAAAATCCTTTTGAATCCAAGTACTAATGGAACCAAATCCTAATATAGAAACATATCCATAGTGTAGCTCCTAATCAAGCTCCAAGTATGGTCTCTGTACAAAGAGGCTGAGAATCATTGAAACTGGGGACGTGTGTTTTAGAGCAACCAGCCCCTACCCCATGTGCAGATCTCAAAACGTGGATTGAGAAAAACAATGGGACCCACAAGGATCATCTGGTGTATTTTGTCAACAACTCTCCTGCTCAGCCCAAGGGCACACAACTCCAGCAGCACTCCCCACGCTGCCCATGGTCACAGCCACCGGGAGTCCTTTACTCCTTCCTCCAATGACAAGTTACAGATTCTGTGCTGCTTTACTGCAATGAACAATGCAATTCAGCAATACAGCTGCTACTACACTTAAATCTGCTTTATATTTACTTTGCCTTGTTAGGGAGCAAGGCCAGGGAGGGACAGCCTGCCCTGGGGACACCAGTGAGCTCTCGACATGGGTGTGCTTGGATCATCACAGAAGTGTTTATAGTCGGAATTGCTTCATCTCCTTAAGAGGTTCAGGGCCCAGCTCTCCAGTGAAGTCTTCCCCCTCAGACACCCCTCAACAAGTAGCAGGGCTTCTCAGCCCTTTTCAGGAGCAAGCCTTAAGCACTGTGCAGAAGACATGGAGGAACTGCTTAGAGCTTGCCCTCCAAACTATCTGCCTCTTGGCCAGGAAGGCAGTTTGACACTTTCCTTCCTATCAACAGGAAAGTGTACACAGAGTGATCTCCAAAGAGAAAAAAAATTCTTCAACATAAAAAATTTAACACAGTTGGTGAGAAAATCTGAAATTTCATTCTTGCAGCTCACTCAGGTATTAATCACGGAGTGCAAGGATTTGTGCTTTTGCTACACAGCTGTCCTCTCCCAGTGTAATGGTGAATGCCAAGTATTTTGCAGGGTTTGGTCTTTTGGACCACAAGCTTTGCACATGCTAAAGGCTTCTGAAGTGTTTTGTTGCTTATGGTAAACAACAGCATTCAGAGCAGTGTCAGCATCCTACAAATCTCCCAGCTGATGATCTCTGTTTTTATCGACCAGTCCTGGAGTCAGCTGTTCAAGACAGCTTCTCTTCTAGCTGTGCACTGCCCGTATCTGATAATTAATAATGACTTTAAATAATCTTTAATCTGGTATATTTTGCTTTCTGAAGCATTGACTGTAAAATGTCATTGCCACATAAATCTGCTATCAATCCACATGACATGTAAAACTACTTAAGGCTTAATAGGTGTGAATGCAAGTTACTCTGGTGACAAGAATGACTGAGTGTGGCTGTGAGGCATCTTTATGATGTTTGGGAAACTCATTGGCTGCAACCCTCTTGAACAGCACTTTTTTTTTTTTTTAAATAGAGCTGTGTTCTCTGTGGGGAGAAAGTGAGGTTTGTTTTGAGCCTCTCCTTGTCCAAAAGTTCCTCAAAAGCCACACTGTGGCTTGACATCTTTGCTCAAGTAACATAGTGAAACCTGTGTTTGCTTGAAGTTTTTGTGTAAATTCTGAAGTAGAAACCAAACACAACCTTATCTACCAGGGCTTGGGGCAAGTGGGGTGTTAGGGGCTGTGTACAAACCCACTACATGAACAAACTCTGAGATATGGGGTATGCTCTGGCACACATCTGGCACTGACAACAAATCAGGCAGAGTATTTTTCTGTGAACAGTTTGTTTTAACCCTTTCTATCAACACTAGATCTTCAGAGAGCTACTGTTTACTTTCACACTTCAACACCTGTGGTTACAGATGACTTAAAAAATAAAACTGTTTGGGTATCTGAGAACCACAGGTCAAAGCATTTTGAGAGCTCAGAAATCAGACAACAAATTCAGATAAAAATATTATATTATTCCTTCTAGGATTTCCTGTGACTCGTGGACTTGTGACACGTATTTTGTCCCCAAGCTACCAAAAGGGAGATTAAATTGCATTGGTCTGTATTAATTCCACACAATTCATAAAGGCATATTTTTATTAAAATTAAAGAACTTACCCAGTTTCAGGAGGACCAGGATTATAACCATCTGTTGTGTTATGTAGCAAAAAAGTTTAGGAAAAAAAGAATAATTGCACATTTTTCCCCCTGTATGCTTCTTACACCAACAGGGCTGTTCTAGTAAACCTGATATCTAACTATTCTCTTTAACTCACTTTATCAAGTGCGATATAAGTGCACACTTCTACAAAATAATTTGGAATACCTGTCCCAACAGGCAATCTTTCAATCTTCAAGAAAAACTGACATCACCACCATTTAAAACAAAAAGAAGGGGGAAGGAAGAAAAACCCCAGACCCACAAATCCCTAATCCCAGATATCCAGAGACAGTGAACCTATACTGCTTTGTCCAGCCTGGCAGAGGCCTGGAGTGTTTTTACAGGTGTGCTGGGTTTATTTTGTTAACTTGTCCCAAGGTCAGACCTTGCCTAAATAGATCTACATGAATCATTCTTTCTGCCTGCTTTCCCACTCAGGATTATCAGTGCACTTAATTACGGTAATTAGTGTTAGCTTTTCATTCCAGCATGTTCTACCATTACTGTCTCCTGAACTGGAAGAAGCATTTATTCTTCTCTTTTAGTTATTAAACAAAGCCTCAGCAACAGAAACACTTCAGCAGCAAATATATTTGTGGTGTATTTCTTTTAGTTCCTATCTGTAACTCAGATTAACAGTTCTGTACCAGCACAGATTCACACTTAACCACCCAGACCTCTCACTCCTGAGTTTACAGGAATGATGAGAACAACAAAAGCTGACTGGCAAAAGTATTTCTTTCCACGTGAAAAAAACCATCCCACCTGAAATACTACAACAAACATTACTATGCCACCAGCTGAGGGACAGCTTTCATCACTCAGGCAGCACAGGCAGCAAACCCTCCAAAAGTAAGCAGAAATCAGGTGTGGGGGTAGTTTTGGGATTCAGCCACACAGAGTGGCTTCTTCAGACCATTCAGGAGCTCTGAACATTATTTCCACCTAATAAACTATCAAATACATAGGAATTATGTGAAATCAAAAATAACCTTATAGAAATCAAAAGGTTTTCCTAACTTGTCTCAAATGGAGACAAAATTCCTGTTCCTTTTCCTGTTGTCTCTGATCCTCCCCTTCTCCACCAACATATGTGGAGTTCCTGGGCTAACCACACCTGATACTCCCAGCCCTGGCTATGAGGAGCCCCTTCTGCTCAGCATCCCTACCCACACAAGAACAAACCCCACAGGCCTCCCCAGTTATTATGCCACTGAGTGAGTTCTCTCTGCATTCACAAACGATCCCAGCACAGACTTGGGCATTTGAGGGCTGCCCTGACAGTCAACAAAATCACTTTTACTGGAATTCCTTCCTCAGCAGAATTCTTTCTCAAGTATCCTAACCTTTAACAGGCTATGTCTCTGCTCAAATGCAAAAGCTGCTTAAGTTTAAAAGTCAACCTTAACTCAAACAATACCTGGGTAATGGACTGCAGACCAACTATTTCTCACCCTTCTTGTGTTACAGTTCCAAGCAAATGCTCAAAATTGCATTTTTGCTGCTCCACTAGAAACCAGTGGGTAAACTAATATTGAAGCCAGCAGACAAAGGAAAATTTGTATTAAAACCTAATTTAAAAAATACTGGAATTGGTCCATTTGTCAATTATCTGTTTAGCCAAGTAATTTATTTAGGATTTCAAAAGCAGCAAGTGCATGGATTAACACTGGCAGAACTGGGCAGATGATGACATCGGCTGCTCCAGGAGCTGGACAAGCAAGTTCAAGTGATGAAATAAATGCATTTAGCTCTTCTAGTTATGCTAATGACTGATTATCTTTTAATCCCAGGCAAGGGGTAGAGCAACTGTGATCCCACACAGAATCACAGCACTCACTGATGTGGTTACAAGCACAACACTGAAGACAGCCAAGTGAGTTATTCCATTTCTGTTCCTGAGCCGTGGCTGCTGGTCAAAAAGAATGTTGTCACTGGAGTAAGAGCTACAGGAAACCCCCTTTCCCACAGAGGGCAGACACAGCACCCAGTGTTAGCCTGCTCAACCAAGGAAAAGCAGCTGTCAGCTACCAGAAATTTAATTAAGTCCTAAAACCACGTACTATCAAGTCATTAAGGCCAACTCGAAGCAGATCTTTTGGATAATTTCCTATCCCTATAAATATCCTTAGGAGGTGTAACCATTAATGATGTGATGTCCTACACTTAGTGTTAGCTCACTGTAGCAGTGGGTATAAAACAAACTGTGTTTCCCCCCAAGAGCACAGCCTGGGGCTACAAATCCCTTCCCAGCACTGTGCTGACAACACGCCAGCATCACCCTCCAGGGCTGCATGCCCCCAAACCAGCCCAGCAAACACCAGGCCTGCTAATCTGGGTCATCCTGAATACACAAGAAGAAACAGGGGATGAAAGGGTAGCTATAGCACACCTAACTTTTCATGTGACTACATGACAGAGAGGCCCAAAGCATGCCCTTCTGGATTTGCATTTATCTTTAATACTGAGGAACTCAACACTCCACCTGGAGCCCTGGCCTCCCCAGGGCAGAGCTCAGCATCAGCTGATCAGCAGAGCAACCAGATCTTTACCCCTTGTCACTTAAGACTCATCAAACAGTAGAGGGAAGTGACCTGTTTTCAAGAAAAAAAGACCATTGCTTAATGTCATGAGCTTATTTGAGACAGCTGCAAGGGATAGACTGAACACCAGCACCTGCACAGACACAGCTGCCTCACAGGGGCTAAAAGCCAAAGCAAGCCCTTGCAAGCGAGGCAAGATCCATCCCAAAGCAGGATGGGGTCATTGTCATGTTTCATGCTACCAAATCCATAGATTGTCATTTATCTCTTGACAATATGTCACAAGACACTTTTGTGGACCATCTTCAGCTTTGCCCCCTGCCCGACACCTCTCTGCAGCTTCCTCAGCTCACTCTGGCAGCTCCTTTCGTTATTTCCAGCTGATCCATTATTTCCAGTCTCCATCACTCAGAGATGAATATGGGTGGCCTTGGATAACTCAAATCCCAAACTGCAACCTGATTTCCTAACAGAACCAGTCCAAGTCGGATGCTTGCAGAGCTGAACAGCCCAAACACTCATGACACATTGATCCTCAGCCCCTTTTGGGCCAAGCAGCAATCCCACATCCCTCAGGCAGCCCAGCACATCCAGAACATGTCAGCATTTTGGGTCCATAGCTGGATGTGGGATTCCAAGAGCATGGTTCTGCCTCTTGGCAGAATTTCTCCTTTTCCAAAGATGTTTGTAATTTAATGGCATTTTAGTATAAAACAAATAAAATTGAAATTAAAGAAGAAAGGCACTTTGAAGGAAGCAGAAGTCAGCCAAAAGCTTCCACAATTAGCAAGAATCTCCCTCCTGCCGGGAGCCAGCGTGGG